>CM060682.1:54986744-55389244 GCA_030686995.1 Artemisia argyi | reverse complement strand
CATACCCACAACATAATAAAATATTATTTCTCTCTTGTTTACTTTTCGAGACTATAGTGCCGAAAGGTAATATAGTTTTGTGTTTCCCGTTATGGAAAAGTGATTTCCCGCCCTCCACACCCTCTTACCTAATCCTAACCTAAGAAAAAAAAATCAAAAAATTAAAACAATGACAATTATTTTAAAATGAATAAAATAAGATAATAATTGAAATAAAAATAAAAATAATAATTTGCAAAATAGGAGTGATAGACATTAAATTTTACCGGGCCTACATAATTCTGATAGTCACGCTCAATTTTTAAAGTCAAGCCGTGGAGGGTGTGCTTGAGGTTTTTTCTCGTCATATCAGTTTTACATCAGTTTTTTCTCTCTTCAAAACATTTCTCTCAACTTTCTTTCAATCATTGCAGCATATTTTCTCTCTTCTTTTATTTTATCTTCTTTTTTTTATTATTATTTAAAAATACCTAAAAAAATACAAATACCAACTCGAAACACAATAATATATCATTTCTCTCTATTGTTTACTTTTGGGACCCATGAAGAAAGGTAACATAGTTTATGTGACAAGTGATTTCCCGCCCTCCACACCTTCTTACCTAATCCAAACCTAAACACCACAAAACAAATGGGCCAATGTGCAGTACATTGTCACATGCATGCAATAATGGCAATGTAATAATATTTTCCATGATTGAATACCTGTTTGTACATTTTACGAGTGAAATTTTACAATTAATTTGACATTCATTATCAACCATTTTAGGGCCCGTTTGGTATGTGGATTTTACGTTGGTTTAGGATTTAATAAATGCAAATAACATTGGTTGTGTTTTTAGAATTTGAATTTGAATTGGTGACTCAAATATTAGGAAGTGTAGAAAAGGAGGATATTGTATTAGGTTTTATGACATGTGGGGTATTTATTCTTTTTTTCTTATCATTTTTTTATTTGTTTTTTTTATTTGATACTATAAAACAAAAAATTTTGTCTCTTTTCTCTTATTTTTTATATAAATAATTTTTAATTACATTTTAATATATATTATATATTTTTAAATATTATTTTCTCTCTTATACATCAAATTCAAATCCAAATTCTAATCAAAATCCAAATTCAAATCCTAAACCCGTCTATAAACCAAACGAGCCCTTAGTCCTTGTTCAATTGTTTCATACAGTAATTTTTTTGCAAAGTAGTAGGTAAAGGTATTACTACTGTGGGCTCAAAAAAGGATCATGACGATTTGGTGATATCGTCACTGGTGTTAACTCAATTATTGTACGCACTCGAAGACTTGTAGAGAAGTCTTTTATTTATACAACTAGGAAATGATTTTTGCCGTGATACATGGAAGTTTTAATTAAAACTCCCACATAATTAATAAAGAAAAAGGTTACCTAATGCTTTTTGGAGTAAATATTGTACTTCCTGCGTCCTAACATATAAGTTCATTTTGACTTTTTGAATATTTTAAATATTTTTGTTTATATTATATACTGTAGTATTTGATGAAAATTATGGCATTGAAAATACATTTAAAAGACAATCTTTTTATATGTTTTGCATCATGTATTATACTATTACAAACAAAAATATTTAAGATCAAAGTTGAATTATAAAAAATGGACTTATATTTTTAGACTAAGCAACTATAAATCAATAACTCAATGTATACCTCTACAACTCTCTATCATTTCAGGGTTTATAGAAAATGGATTGTTAATGGGCCCTTGTTAATGCGTGCAGGTATCCCTTTAAAATGAAGTCGCTTATTAACAATTCTGAGATATTTCCACATGCACCAATTAGTTTTCACATGTTGAATATTCTTGTTTTCAGTTTTAATGATCATTTTTTCAGAACAGGCAGTAGCTACTAAGATGGATTCGAAAAGTTCAGAGTTGGGTTCTACCCATGTCCTCGATATTATGAGCCTGCAGGAGGAGGAGCACAAAATTAATGTTGCAAGTAGCACTCCAGGTACCGCCATCTCAGTGTCAGAACCAGGTTCAACTGATTATCACCCGAATACTAAAATCAACAATAAGAGTACTTTTGTACTACCACAGCGTCGCCAAGAAAAACGTGCTTGCTTCGACCTGATCAAAGGTACGTAGACGTAGTTTCTTCACGCAAACTCAAATTTTGATTTTACAATATGAAAAGAGTGGTATTAAGTGTTTGTAATTTTTGCTTTGAAGGAAGTAAAGAAGATTATCTAGAGATATGTATTCCATTGTATGAAGCAGCAATCACTAGTGATTGGGAATCTGCTAAGGTCATCCTTGACGAATACCCTGAGTTGGTACGATATGCAATCACTGAAGGTGGTGATACAATACTTCACATTGCAGTATCAGCAGAAGATATAAGAATGGCAGAAAGCTTTGTAAATAATCTATTGAATATGATGAAAAGGGAAGACTTGGAAATTGAGAATAATCCTGGCGATATTGCATTAATAATAGCAGCTGCAAAAGGAAGTATTCATATGTTTCAGCTAATTCTGAGCAAGCACGAAGATTTATTGAGTATCTCTCCTGAACTAACATTGGATATAATGAGTTCATGTACTGAGCATGGAAATCATGAGGTGGCGTTGCATCTCTATAATGTTCTTGAGAAGAAGTGCTATAAGTTTTGGACAGACAGGGCACGATGTTTTTTTCTCCTAGGTTGCCTTGATGGTGATATGTTTGGTACGTTTGTATTGTTCATTTATACTTTGACGTTTAGTTGATAGAATTTGTTGTTGATTTCGAGAGTGCTTTTATTATGGTAGAATAGTAGATTATAGAAATGAATCAATGATTGGCAAAATCAAATGTACGCTTAAACTTGTCTAAATCTGCATGTCCTTAATTGAGTGGTTTGTGAAAAAGTGAATCATGTTTAGCACCGGTAGATATTTACATGTAATTTTAGGCATAAGTTTAGATACAAGTTTAATCATGCTAATCATTTCTCATATGATTAAATATTTAAATCATTGTAATGTTTACTTTCAAGTTTCAACATATACCTAAAGATTTATCTATGTTAGATGAAGTTCTATTTTTTGCCGAAGAAAAAATTTTAACATCAAACTAAGTCTATAAACCTTGTCATCTATACAATTGCCAGTTTTTCTCGGTTGTCACAGAATTATTATTATTAAACTCTTGTTAAGTGATTATTAACTTTTTTTTAGATATTGCGTTAAAAGTTTTGGAGGCCTATCCAGACATTGCTACTAGTACGAAGTTTTGTAAGTATTCTCTAATCACTTTGGCTCGGAATCCTGATGCACTTAATACAACAGAACAGAATATGATTTCGAGAATCACCCATCCATGTAAGCAACACGATGACTTAAACACCATTAGTTAACGCTTGACTTCATCACGATTATATGTGCACGCTTCGTATCTGGTATCATCTACTTGACCAGAATCTTAATTATTTGTTATTATTATTTTTTTTTTTTTCCTATCAGTTCTTGCATTCTTTCATATGAAGAATAGATTTCATGAAAAGGAAAATGAAGCTTTGAATTTACTGATAAAAATTTTGAAACTCTATCCTCGACGCAACAAGCCTTGTATCATTGACAACGTGGTCCCAGACTTCGAAGACAGAATTGGTAAGGGGCTTCCTCAAATAGTACTTTATGCTGCGGAAACAGGAAACATAAGATTTGTAATTGAGGCAATCAAAATATATCCCAATTTGGTGTGGGTGTCAGATGATGATAAGTGTAGTATGTTTCACATAGCTGTTATGAACCGTCATGAAGGTTTATATAATCTATTGTATGAGATAGGCTCAAAGAAGGATGGAGTATTTGTACAAACAGACAAAAAGAAGAATACCATGCTTCATTTAGTTGGGAAGACATCAGATAAAATGCAACTTCTTGAGACCGTGTCAGGAGCATCTCTACCTCTACTAATGCAACGGGAGTTACTCTGGTTCAAGGTACCTTTTCTACCCAGAACTTTTATATGCCTCGCTATAAAGCAAGTTAATTAGAAAAGGAGACCAGAAGTGTAATAGGCCCCTTGATAGCTACCATAAATTATAGACACTAATCCTCATAAATTTAGAAGCAAAACACATATGCATACTGAAAAGCAATGGTTGGGGTCCAACACTATTTTGATTTGATAACAGGTTTATCTTTGCGTATTACTTTTGTGTTGCAGGAGGTAGAGAGAATGATCCCATCTTATATGAGGTATTTTAAGAACAGCGATGGTAAAACAGCCTATGAGTTATTCTCAGAGAATAACCAGGAGTGGGTTTCAAAAAGTTTGAAATGGACAAAAGATTGTATGGTGGTCACGACACTTATAATCACTGTAGCATTTGCGGCAGCTTTTACAGTTCCAGGTGGTTATGACCAAGAAACCGGCATTCCCATTTTCAATCCTGAAACTAGTTTCTTAGTTTTCATGATAGCAGATGGCGTTTCCTTATTTTCTTCTTCAACGTCACTCCTAGTGTTCTTGTCTATCCTGACATCTCATCATGGTCAACATGATTTCTTGTATTCATTGCCTAAGAAGCTGATGATAGGTCTAATAATACTATTTATCTCTGTAGCAGCCATGATGGTCACTTTTGCTGCCAGCTTCTTTGTTCTATATCGTAACACGCACAAATGGTTACCTATCCTTATGAGTATGCTTGCAGCAACACCAGTCTTCATATTTTCTGCACTACAATATCCTCTATTGATGGATATGTTTCGATCTATGAATGATTCTAGGTATCTCTTTAACCCCAGAAGACGAGTGCTTTATAAGAGAAAAAAGGATTGAAGTTGTGGGCTTTGGAGCAGGATTGACCTTCTGTACTTGTATTAATTATCTTTTCTTCAATGAACAAATCATGTTGATGATTTTGATTTGTTGATATTTAAACATGTACTAATAAATGTTTCCACAAGTCAATTTGCATTAGTTGCCACAAAGGCCCTTCATTAAGTGAAAAAAATCACCCGTAATTAACTAGTGCATTTGGGTGGTCCAGTGCTCGGCTGAGCCAAGATTTTAGTAAAAGAGGGGCAATCGTGCTTAACGTAAAAAGTTAGAGTGATAAATATCGTTTCAAAAATTAATCTATAGCGTTATCTTTTATTATTTAGTTTTGTATTTTTATTATTTAATTTTGTAGACATTTTTATAGAATAAAGGAGGCTGAATGTCAAAATTAGTAAAAAAAAAAAGGGCTCGTAATCTAAATAACTATTGGATAAAGTAGGTTGATTAGAGGTGGCTCAGCACCCACTAGTAACCTTACTAGCTCCGTCCCTTTGTGAACATTTCTATTAATTGTTCACTCCTTTTTCATCACTCGTACTTGCTTTGACTTTTGTGCGAAAGACACTTTATCCCGCTCTTTTGTTTTTTTTAAGTCCCACCTAAACACATAGGAGATTTCGAGCTATGCTCTATTGGGGTGTCGGAGAGCTAATTAAGTTCAGCAGGGTATTGTCAACCCCTGACGAACCTTTATCCATGAGTGTGTTTCATCTACATACTAGTTGAGATCCGTATTAACTAGAGAGTATGTCTTCAAGTAATTTTCGACTTCTTTGACGATGTTTTTGAATTGAATTTCGATGAGGTTGCTCCCTAATTTCATTATCAACAAGTCTTTTTAAGTTGCTTGTTGATTTCGTTATCAACGAGTCTTCTTGACTTACACTAATTTATGTTTAAATCTAGTCAAAGACCGTTGGGCACTGAATTGACCCAACAATCTACCTCTATTTGAATATAAATTAAACTAAGTCTGAATTATTGTAAGTGAGCAAACAACTTCTTCTTACACATAATTTTAAAGAGACCGAGTAGACAAAAGTGAAATTTTATTAAGAATCACATAGATGATATCTCTTATATAACAACCCTAATTCTCTAATTTTTTTCACCTTCCATATTGCCTTTGCATATTTATTTCTGATGTGAATTGTATACTCCATTCTTTCCCACAAGTCATTTGCAATGTTAGAGTCCTTCTTGATGTCTTCTTGAAGTCTGATCAGCTGAGTAGTAGTGGCTAGACCAAACTCACTCTCACTTTCTGAAAGCACAAGATGATCAAAGCGATTTCTGAAGAATACTCCTAACTCAAGTTTATCAATGACTGGACCTTATTCTACCCCTCTAGTGGGGTCAATTTCCTTTTACTACCATCAACCTTAGGTTCCTTAGTAACAAAAACTTGTTCAAACTGAAACCTTGTTCTTTTCTTACTTCCGTGAGAAGGCGGCTTTTCTTTGAGCAGGGAGACCAACGTATGCTACATCAGGGGTGATGGAATGTTTAACTTATTGGTCGTACTTCTAACCTATTTAAACTTCTGAGAGAGATTGGCAAGTAGGTGAGGAATATCTTTAAGTTTCTTCTTCCTTGCAACACCATGAACCTCAACCCATTTAGAGAACCCAATTTTCCTTAACGTGAAGTTCTAACTTCATTGTTCCTTGTCATTGTCGTTGTCACTTTCATGTTTCTCTCAACCTTCTAGGTTATATCAGTGATGAGTTGGTCCTTATATTTGAAAGCTATAACCCTCATATACTGATGTGTGTTTCGTTGTAGGTATTTTTATTCAAGTTTTAAATTTATATTTAATCGGACTTATACCTAAGGACAGACTTTCACGGGCATTGTACCCGATCAGTTGTAGCCGGTGGGGTAAGTACGAAGTCGATCTCACGAATAGTATGCTTAGATTTAACCTAGTGAATTTTACAGATTTTAAAGATGTTTTTATTTGATTTGAATTATAACTATTAAGACAAGAAAAGTAAATTAAACTAAGTAAACTACGTGTGTTGTGATCAAATAAGAGAAAATAGTGCTAGCCATATTACTCCTATTATATTTTAGTTGTCCGTTTATTAGTGCAATGATTTAATTGTAAAGTACTGGTGACTTCATAATGTATAGAGAATATCCTTTTAGTTCGAGTAATACATCCATACTCCTATCTAACTTAGACTAGACCACTTGGTCCATATATCTAGCCTCTATACATGTAATCTTGTAGACCCTTTTGTCGATGTACATACTCAATTACAAGCATGCATTAAGTTCTGTCAACTAATATAGGTGATTTATTTGTGGCACCCACTTGGTCCTACGTTCTCATGCGGGCACTTTATTGAAGAGCACTATGCTAACTTAAGTGTCCTTGTATTATACATCTAGTTATCCACTTGGTCCATGTAATATCTAGACTTAAAATACTCAAACATATAAACAAGCATGTATTGAACGATAAACACATAAACTAAACAATACTAAACATTAAATCTTAATAAACGGAAATAACAATCATGTAATATTCATAACATGGCTAACACCAAAAAGTATTAGCACATAATGTATGTAAAAGCACAAGAAGATAATTCAAACGAAGAACAAATAGAAATCATGATGAAATCGATATGCAAATCGAATGATTAAACCTAATGTGATGATACGAGACAATCTCTTCTTGATTTCCTAGCTCTTGGGACTAATCTTGGGGCTTTGGAGTGGTGAAATTCAGTTGTGGTTGAGCGTGGTTAGTGAGTGATATGTAAAACTCCCCTATAGGGTTTGTATTTATAGTCTTTTGCCAGGGCTGGAATACGGCGTATCCAAGAGTGGATACGACGTATTCAGGATATCTTAATTGCTGACGAAGAAAGTATATTCCCAGCTTATCTTTTAAATACGGCGTATCCGTATACCTTCAAATCTTCGATATACATGGAATGGGGATAAGATTTTCAATACGGCATATGGCCAGAGTTTCATATGGTGTATACCTTCAATGGTTAACTTGGACTTTGACTGTATAGCTTTCAAATACGGTGTATTGCCAGAGTTAAATACGCCGTATGATTCAATATTCACCAATACTTAGTGAATTCAACCAGATATCAATACGGCGTATGACCATAGTTACATACGGCGTATGCTCTTTTATAGCTTGCATACAGAATCATCAATAATAGCTCCAAATCATGCTTTTTTCCGTATCTTTTGTAATATTGTTCCACAATCAGTGAAAATGGAAAACTTAGGCAATTAAGTATCAATTCAGATATAAACATGCAATATTTGAGCAATAATCATGTCATAAGTATAGTACTAATTTGCACTTATCATATACTCAGCGATGATCTTTTCCAACTCGGCTTTCTTCTTTGCATTATATTGTTCAAACCTTCTCCTTTACTCAGGAAGCTGAGAAAGCTTAAGTTTTTCAATGGCCTCTTCATTTGCTTTCTTAGCTGCTCTGATGTCAGCCGGTCTCTTTTCTTCTTGGAGCAACATTTGAACTTGTTTAATAGAATGAAAGACTGGGACACCTTTCTCTATGAATACAGGTACCTGAGAAGGTTGTTGAGTAGATCCACTCTGTTCCATGAAAGGAACTAAGTCCTTTATTGTATACTTATCAGATGCAATTCACTTCCCTTTGTTATTGTTGTTGGGAGAAGGGCTTCTTGTCAAAGACTGGTGTTGTGTCTGAGAGTCTTCAGAGTGATCATATCCAAAGAGGTTTTGAGTGAACTGCTCATATGATATCTCTGGTTGTTTCATCGAGCCGGAGAATAGTCTTGACTACCAAAGAACGGACTCAAATCTTCTACCTCCTCAACATTAAAACGGTCAACCGGAAATATTGAGAAGTTGAGATTGGTATGGTGATGGTGAGTCATGTAACATTTGCATACGATACATTTGAGATTGTTGTTGTTGGTACATCGGTTAGTTAAGCAAAGGTTATACATATTATTTTGATTAAAAAAAAAAAAAAGTTGTTATGGTTGTGCTTGGTATACGAAACTTGCAGTTTAAAATTAATGGATGATGAGTGACCGGTTAAACAAAAATTGGAATCGAGTGTTAGAATGTTTTGTTGGCGTCAGGTTTTCGGTGTTTTGATTTTGAGACATTTTTAGAGTTGAAGAGGAGTAAAGTGTATAAATAAAAATTGGGTTTGAGTTGGAGAGTGTGTATAATAATGTTGAAATACTAGAGTATTTATAAGAAAAGTATTGGAATATTTATTTAGATTTTTTAAGGTTTTTTATTTTTATTTTTTATTTATTTATTTTTTTTAAATAAATGTTTCAAACGGTCTAAAATAAAGCCGTTAGGGTGTTTTTTTCCCAAACAACTCGGTCGATAACATGACCAAGTCCTCTCATTTAAATGGGTACCGTAGCAGGGGAGAGGCGTCTCCGCTGGTCTGAGGCACATACACTTTGGGTAATGCAGTGGAAGCTTTTTTATTCCTATTATTATAACTTGGAAATGGTTACAAACGTGGCAATATATAAAGGCACAACCAATTTACTAGTTTATATCACACTTTTCCTAGATGTCACAACCATCACGAGCTAAAGGCGCCACCCATAACGCACAATCACATGATATCCATGTGAAGTCACCACCATAGGTTCAAGGTGCTTCTGTCCGCAAAACTTTGGTGGAGTAATTCGAAGGTTCAACATAGTTCTGTCCGCAAAGCTTTGGTCGAGTAATTTGTGCTATCAACTTCAAACTTATGATCACTCAACTCATATTCTAATAGAGCGTGAGCTACGTGTCCGGTGCACTTGTGTAAGACGGAAACGCCTGAACCCGTGCACTTGTCTTGGTGTCAACTAACACTTTCCCATAACCTAACGCCCAAGCAATGAACATCTAGCTAAGTGAACTTTAACTAATAGTTGTTACTGTTACTGAAACCATGATCTATTATTTCAAAAAGCTCTCCTTAACCTCTCAACTTAACTGATCAAACTGGACATTTGCGATAATCGTAAGAGTCGCCCAATGGTTACAAGAAGATAAGCCATATGCCTATCCTAAAATGAGATTACGGGTTTCCCAAGTGTCTTTCTCATTCAAAAGCAGTTATCAACAATTGAACATTTTAAAGCAAAAAACAGATAATAAGGCCTTATATCATTCTTCTTAATCATCTTACTTTTATGCAAAAAAGTACATACTTAACATAACAACAACATTCATCATTCATCAACAATAACAAATAGCAGAAAACAAGTCAAATTTATTACTTGTGGATACTTTAAAAAAAAAAAAAAAAAAAAAAAAAAAAAAAAAAAAAAAAAAAAAAAACTCAAACATCACATAATCCCGCAAATCTATCACCAAACACAAGAAAACACAAATCACAACCAAAAAAAAAAAAAAAAAACACTATATACAAAAACTTGGGCGGATATATGAGTAAGTATTAAACCTTAAAACAAACAATCTAAGCAGTGGTGGTGTTACATAGCATAACATCCAAGACCCGACAAAAAGCGAACCGTAACCGTGGGTAAACCCGAGTCGTATACCCACTAGATTCCCTCCATAGCTCTTCCATTGTTTGTACAAACAGATTCAAGCTTCTCACAGGTGGAACATACAAAGTCAACGGTACTGCTGAAAACGCAACTGCAAAGAATAGGTGTAACATGTTTAGGTTTTTCTCTTTCTAAAAATAGAAAGTACCAAGATTTCCTAGATGGGCTTTTATAAAATTTGTGTTTTGATGATGATTCTGGATTTTGAAAGAAATGAAGATCGTGATTGGGATAGTTATTGGGTATTGATTATGGAAGGTTGTGGACTATTTTGTAATGTTTATCTAGAAAGTGTGATTTATATATATTTTGGGTGGTGGGGGTGATGGTGATGATTTATTAATTGCTTTACAAGAAAAAGGTGCGTGGTTTTTGGGTTCATTTGGTTTTGTACACAAACTACTTTTCAACCCATTGTTTTGTGGATGGAAATATCGGGACTTGGATTAGTTTTAAACAATGTTTTGAATACTTGGTTTGAAATCGACCTGGTCGAGTCATCGGGTATTGGTTTAACCGGTTCAATCGCCGAGTCAATTCGATTTTTAATTTAGTATTTTTTTTACCAGGTCAACCGGTTCGACTACAGGGTCAACCCGGGTTTTCATTAAAAAAATTGAAAAAATGAAACCCGGCCGGGTTTTGAGAACCGGGTTGACCCGGGTCACTCAAAACCCGGCGGGTCTAACCGGTTAACCCGGTTTTAGAAATCTGGGTTTTTTTTACTCGTTTTTTTTGCTTGAACCGGTCGAACCGGTTAACCCTACCAAGTCGACCCGGGTTTCAAAACACTGGTTTTAAATCATAAAGTTTTTATAGAGTAGTTTAAAGAAAATGATTCTTGTTCCTTTTATGTGAGATCAAATTTTAAGAGCATATTGAATAGGTGTTTATAAAAAGAAGTTTATAGTCAATGTATATAATTACCTATTTGAATAGCAAGATTAAAGTAGATAAAAAATGATCAATGTGCATGAACGTAAGAGAGAAAAAAAATGTTGTTTCACACTTCCACTCACGCAAAAGAGTCTGAAGAGAGTAACCAATTAAGGCGAATTTATCCACTTTGTATGGTTTATATAAGTGAGTATGTAATTTTATACAGTATGAGATAAGTGTTCATAGTTTCATACTTTCATACATATGTGATGCTCACGACGTGACATTACTATTGATTTAATAACATTAGTGGAAATGATTTAAGTGAATAACATAATGCTTAAATACAATTGTATTTAAAATAAAAGATTTAGCCTATTTGAAAGTTTTTTAGCGCTAGAATAGACTATCAGTTTAGACGAATATTCGTAAAGCTTTATACAAACAATTTTTGAATCGGAGATTATGTTAAAAAAAAAAAAAAAAAAAAAAAAAAATCCTTACCTTTTGAATACGGTGTTTAGTTATCTATTTATAATTATGGAGTAATATTTTTCTAATCTTTTTTCAAAAGTAGATCTAAAAAGGCAGTACACCTTAACACTATCGGATCACTTATAAAATTCTGGAGTTATAAAGTTGACGGTTTCTTCCGCTACCCAAATTCACTTCCACATTTCCACCCATGGTTTCCTAAAAGAGTACGAGCCATTGAATATTTTTAATACCTTTATAAATTTGTTCACCTAGATATTGCCGTAACAGGAGTACAGGATTAAAGAGTTACTGTAGTTTGGATAAGCTCGAATATTAGACTATGTTTATTGGTGACCTAAAGTCACAACCGGTCATAAGAGATTGCCAACTTGTGGTCACTTGGTGACCTAAGACTATGTTTATTGGTGACCTAAAGTCACAACCGGTCACAAGAGATTGCCAACTTGTGGTCACTTGGTGACCCAAAGTCACAATCGATTGCCACATGTCAATTTGTGATTGGTTGAAAAGGGAGAATCGGTCGTGACCCCAACCCACAACCCACACCAATAAAGATAGTCTTAGAGCACAAGTTGCAAAGATGAGCAAGAGGCTCCCCATTCGGGCCCCACCATGCCACATCATCAAAACACCTCAACTTTAACTAACCACAACAAACCCCCCTCACCAAACAACAAACCTCAACTTCCCCATTAGGGCCCCACCTCTTACACACTTATTTTTTTATTCATTTCTTTAAATAAATTAAATTAATTTCACAAATACTAAAAAATAAAAAAACATACTAATTTTATTTCATCAAATTAAAAAGTTACAATACGGAAAAAAAAATACGATACGAGGAAAAAAAAAAAAACAACAACACATACGACAATAAAAACCGAACCTAATAATCATAACCACCACCACCTCTAAAACTACAAAGTGACCTTGATCTTGACAGTTTTCCAATTTTCCAAAAAACAGGACTTTTCTTCACCTCAACAACATAACTATTACTCCTCTTTAACAAAACCACATCTTCACTTTTCTTGCTACTTTTCATATGTGAAAAAAGTGTCTTTTGCTCATCATTTTCTATCAAAATGATATCCTACCAACACTTCCAACATCCACAGTACATGATGAGTTTCTATATGAAGAAACATCAGAGCAAGAACAAGAAGACAGCCTTTGCTCACCACAATCTGAACATACAAGATATAAAACCCAATATATTAAACCCAACAAAAAAGAAAGAAAAAAAAATGAACCTGCAACATTGTCAGAAAATTGCTTCGCCGTGGCCACGGGGAGTTGAGCAACGGCGAGGGGTTCCGGTGTGGCGGCGAGCAACGGCTCGCCGTTGTCCCTGCCACATAGGACGGCGAGCTACGGTTCCCCATCTGCACCTTGTGCTCTTATTTGTACTCTCAAAATTGAAAACCATGTTGATGGTTGTAAATTGTAATAAAATCTTACTTTATTTTTAAACCCAATCAGGAGAATCAACCTTATAGTCACTCGTTTTACGAGAATGAACTTTTTTTACATCATTTATCAAAGTGACCAATATATATTACAATCAATTTTTTCCACTTTCCATTCGCCCATATAAAAAATTTGGATATCATGTGACTAGTGAGCATGACCACAGTTGCATTAGCAGTACATATGCAAACAATATAATTCTGCTTTATTATTTTACGCATAAATAAATAGTTTTGTCACCAATTCATATTCTTTGGCTTTTTTTGAAATTCGGTTGTGTTTCCTTTTAATGATTAGATGTTAAGAAATAACCTTTTTGTGAAAAATAAATAAATAAAACAAATGTTATTGGTGATAATGATATGATCAATCGTTAGAGAAACTTTCATTGGTTCATCATTGACATGTTTTATGATGTGATATGCATTATTTAATGACATTTATCACTTTAATAACTGCAATGAATTTGGAACTCGCCTAGATACAACCTCGCCCAGAATTTGGAACTCGCCTAGATAATAAAGCAAAATTTTTACTCGCCTAGACCTCGCCCTGAACCCACAATTACTTTTAATTCGCCTAGGATTACTCGCCCAGAGCTCCTAAACCTCGCCCACGATTTTTAATTCGCGTGTATAACTCGCCCCTCGCCCTAAACCCTCACCTCGCACAGCACTCGCCTAGGCCTCACCCATCTTTCCCCCACAATTCTGCATTTGATAGCCTCGCCTAGCACTCGCGTATCCATACTTTTATACACGTGTAACGTTACAAACTAATCTAATAATAAATCCAACGGTTAATATTGAAAAGTTTATTTTGGATAACTAGTTGTATAAACGGTTCAATTAAGTAAATTCCTCTTATTTTTATTTTTAGCATTTAACTTGCTGAAACTTGTAACAAACAATTTGTCATTGTTCAATATCCTTTAAATAGTTAGACTTGGTGATGTGAGCTACGTTACATACCTCTAACCTCCCTCTCACATGAGTGTGGTGTTTCTTTGAAGCAATTGAGTGACTCGGCTACCAGATAGATGAAAGAGCAAGGTGAATTACCAAATGGCTGGGGTCCTAATAGTATCTCTTGTTGTGTGAGGTTGTGAGAAGCTCTCCAATCAAATGATCATGGGTTCAAATCCTGTTTAGAATATATGAGATAGTCTGTGGTATATTGTAAGATAGTTAATTGTCGTTTTAAAAAATAAAATAATAATAAAAAAAGTGAATTAAGTTATAATAGATCAACATATACTATTATGACACTGGATTAAATACATTGAGGAATCACACATCGTTAACATGGTTTAGTGTTTCTATCATCCATCGTATAAAGAAATGAAAATTTGGCAATGTTGTCTGTTGCCGAGTTTGTGTTGTCTACTAAAATGTTCCACGACACTTTTTTGTTGGTACAAATATATACCATAAATTTAAATTTAAATGAGCATTGATTGACTTAGTATGCCTAAATCTATGTGACAGCATTTTATTGATGACAGTTGATGAACTCACTTTTTCACAAACCAATAAATCAGTGTCACATGCATTTAAACATAAAATTAGTCACACATTTAAGGCTTTCAAACATTTTCATCTTAAATTAGTAAGACTATGGTTATCGATGAAAAGACCCAACCGATCGGATAGTATAAGACAACAAATACTCAATATTATATTAAAGAAATGCAAAAGAATGAAAAAGAAAGTCGCAATCCAGTCGATGTGTGGCTTCTAGTTTTTTGAGCCAACCATGCCACATGTTAGCTTTCTATTCCTACCAGGACTCATGACTTGAAACTTTGAATGAAAACAACACGCAATCTCATATTAAGTAACTGATTCACAAAATCTTTCAAAGATTTATAAGTTTAAATCAATTCCATCATCAATTTTAAAAGACTCGAACATAAAACGAAAAATCTAACATACAACCTACATGAGACCTTTATTAAAGATCTTGAAGCTTTTTAGCATAAATGAGCAAAGGTGATTTGTTTATGTCATTCGATTTTGGGTAGAAATACCTTGTTTGGATGTGATAAGGAGATTTACTTATGGATTGTTTTCAGTAGCAAGAAACGATTGGAGTTTCATTATAGGTTGTGTTCGGTTATCAAAAACAAGAAAGCGTTTTGGGAGTAAGGATAACAAAAAATTTATAGCTGCATATGATGTGTGGGATTATGTTGAGATGAGTTAGGGCATGTATTATTTATATAACACTAAATTTTAGGGTTAATAGTAATAACGAGTGTGGTAGCCCGCGCGTTGCCGCGTGAGCATTTTGTCGATAATGTTAAGAGTTGTGTTGCGTTTTGAAAGTGATCATCTCGTATTCCACTTCTACTAATGTGGAAAGGTTTATTGTATGGTTATGTAGACAACAACAAACCTTATAAGAGAACTTGAACAATAAGGCATATCAAATGGGCTTTATAGAAATGGAAGCTTTAATGATCCAAGAACATTGATAATAGCAGGAACCTCACGTTCCAAAGCAAAATGCGCTCTTTGTCAAGGTTGTCTCTTGGTTCAAATTATGTTGACAAAACATTTTTGTTCATCAGGTAACCATCCCAACTTGCAACCTATGTCAAAGGTCACATTGTCGGACCCCTCCTTCTCTTGGACCTGCTTTTCCTAATGACATAAATACTAATATCGCTCGATGGTCAGTTCATTATTAACCAACAGTAAAAGGATCCATAATTTCATCATCTCATCCGAATTATGCAAACGGGTGTACAGACTTATAAAAACTGATGCAAAAACTTAGAATTGTAGCCTTAATACATATGTCACTATAAAGTTTAAAGTTATTATTCCTAATGACATAAATATATCCATAGCTAACAGACTTACAAATACTAACTTATATGGGTAAGTGCACTTGCAATATTTTTCAGAATGTGCAACTACGGATTCGATAAAAGCTTGCCAGGCAATAGCTTTGGTTCTCTTTAGATATTCAGAATTTTTTGGATACAATATAGCATAATTCATCCTGCCCCCACTTAATAGCGTCAACAATAATAAATATAAGTTTCAGAATGACTGTCCATTTTCAATCGAATAAGAAACATGTGTAAGTTAATCTGATACCAACCTTGACGGGTTGCTTTGCAAGCCAAGGATATAGGCATTCTAGAACCACTCATAAAGTCCTCCCGAATAATATGACATACATATTAAAAAAGACACAAATTAAAGTGACACGTGTGCATAAACATATCATGCACATGTATAAATATAACTGCATCGTAGATCAGTAGCGATACTAATATTTGATGTGGCAGACTTAAGTAATTTGACAATTTAATCTAGAAAGTAATTATTAAAACATGCTATGCGTTAAAGTTAAAGAAATACCAGTAATATGTTAATTTTAAAGTTATATATGGGTTTTATATTTTAATGCAAACAGGTTACACTCTCTTGAAATAGCCATCTTAGATGACCTGTACATAAAAAAAATTGGTACCAAACACAATCTTAATAAAAGTTTCAGAATTGGTTGACACTCCTGCCCATAAATATCCCTAATTGCAGCAAATTATGCAATTTCAGAACATTCATAAGCTGCACATGTAACCGAAAAAACTAACATTTTCAAACAATTTGTGGCCTCGTTACTAAGCAATTAAAGTTAGCCCATTAGACACTCTTCAATAACTTCATTAAGCATGTATAATACAATTAACTTAATTAATCAGCCTCATAAGTATAATACAGTAACTCCAGTAATCATCCTAATTAGTAGATTACCGAAACCCTCGGTGTTATATATGATATATTGTGCAAGTTAGAAGATGTCGCTACATCGCTATGAAACATTCCTATATTCAGTTATGTAAGAATGCAAGTTAATACCCATGGAAAAAAATGTTCACTCAGATTGAAAAGTAAGCACATCAGCTAACGGTCAAAGTGGGTAGTTTTACCCCATACATGGTCATTTTTTTTACCCATTAATTATATATACCGAAATTGATACTACCACCTATTTATTCAAGTGCTAAATAATTGGTTTTAGTTGATGATTTTGCAATTTACTGTAGGCTATCCAGATTGGCTCTGTAACAAAGGCAAATTTAGTGACTTAAGGGGTCTTTGGTATTACATGTTCTTAGGTCATATGCATATAAAGAATCTTTTAGCAATTAAAGTAACACATGTACATTAACATGGTGCATATCAGCAAACTTGTTCATAAATGAGGTTGTCATAATGGAGTCACATTGCTATTAGAAATCTGAATTAGAGCATCGGAACATACATTTTTCTCATTTTCATTATTGTCCAAAAAACACTTTTTTATTCCTGTTATAACTTGATCCAAACACTCCTTATTGCTGAAGTAGGCTAATCCATACACACCTTATTGTTGTAGTCGCCTAATTCTAATACATCATATTTATGCAGCAACCTAATGCAAACACACCTTATTATGTTAGTAACCTAATCTAACGACATCTTATTGGTGTTAGACCCGTTCCCGGGTACTTGGACCCCACCCTAGATGTAATGGACTAAGAGCCTTATGTGGTTGGTTAGTCAACAAATGTCGTGATGTAGTCAAACCCGATAGTCATAGTATTTCATAATGTGGTTTTAAAAGTATTATGTGTCATAAGTAAGAGGGATAAGAACTTTAGGGACCTAAGTTGACAGAATCCCAAACTGGTACTAGAACCAACTTGTTCTAGTACTAGAACCAACTTGTTCTAGTCTGCAGGGACTATTCTTGTCAAAACCTCAAAGTAGCACTAGAACCAACTTGTTCTAGTACTAAGGATGAATGGTTGCATGACCTGAGGGACTAAAGTTGCCATTTAGGCAAACTTCCAACTATCAAATGTCTAGAGAATTCTCTGGACTTCTATAAGGTTCATTTTGGATAAGAAGTATGTGTGTATATGTGGTGTCGGCAAGAGAGAAAGAGAGGGAAAAGTGAGATGATGGCTTAAGAAGAAGAAGAAGATGATGATGAAGATTTATTGTCCATAGTCCTTCCTAGTTATGATCTCCACAAGTAAGTAACTCTAATCTTGAGTTTATAATGATTATTGTGGTAAAAGGTTAATGGGTTAAGTGGGTTTTCATCATATGATCATATGATGATATAGAGATAAAGTTGGGTAAGTTTAGATGGGTTTAATAACCCTTGATCATGATATGTTGTGTTATTAGGTCTTGTTGATAATGATGACTAGTAATGATGATAATGATGGTGGTATTATTATTGTTAACTTAGCTTTGGAAGCTAAGGTAAGTAAACCGGTTATGATTTGATGTTATAATGATTTCTTACATTATGTGTTATATGATTGTTATGATGAGATGATTGATAGTGTTTGAATGATTATGTGAGGAAGAAGTAGAGGTAAGGCTAGTTTGGCATAACTAGCAAAAGAAGATTAAGAGTTTAGTTGGACTAGTGTAAGTGTGTAGGAAAGGTTGAGATGTAATGATAAGGCTTGAAGTGTAACAACTCGCATTTTCGGATTACTATTCATTTTTACTATTCACTATTACTATTCACTTTCACTATTCACTCCCAAAATTTTTATTTCATATTCTCGTAAGTTAAACTATTTTAATGATAATCCGAGAATTTGACACTCGTTGGATTATTTCTGCAAAAATCACAAAACCGTGTCCGAGATTTACTTTTAGGTTTAAACGTCATTCCAGCATCCCGATATGTCCATAAAACATTATAAACAATAGAAATATGATTTTCTCTCATTTTACCACAATTCCAAAAGTTTTGGAATTTTACGTTTTCCAGTTCAGCGTTTTACGCCAATTACGCGTTTTAGACCCGCGTTTCCAGTTTTAGCAGCGTTTAAGCAACCTGATAGAACTTGTCACTCATTAAATATGCTAAGATAGGTTATATTAATAAGTTCTAACATTTTTATAAGTTTCATATTTTTAGGATACCCGATTTTAAGTTTCATGACTTAACGACTTACCGTTAGCGATTAACGGGACCAAAACTCACTCCGTAAACTAGATAATACCAAGTTTGATCATCTAGTCACCACCCCATCCATATGAACGACTTTAGGAAGGTGATTTAGTAAAATCATAGCCATTAATTCCTAATATCATTACAAGTGTAAGTTTACTTAACATAGAAGACTTCTAAAACCTTACAACTCTTAACCTTCTCACTACACCTTCCTAGGCACCTTCCTAAACTCCTCATCTTCCTATAAATAGCAAGCTCATCCTCTTCCTTTTATCATCACCAAAAATGACACACACTTAAATCACACAACCTTGATCCTTTGATTTCCAAGTTAGTCTCTACATGAATCAAGAGTTTGTTTGGTGATTCCATGGTTGAATTAGGAGCTACACAAGGTGTTAGGGGCTGAGGTTAAATGGTTTTCACAAAGTCTATATCAAGGCTAGCAAGGGTTTCAAGAGTTGCGGTGAAGGGTTTGCAAGCATAGGTTTAGTGTCCTAGTTTCATACTTGACTTCCTTTCTTTAGAAAGCCAAAAGTTGTAAGAAACCTAATTACACTTTCTTGCTCAATATCATTTTCATGCTTATTATGTTTCTTTCATGCTATATATGGTCTTTGTATTATGTTTATGATGTATAAAAACTAGTAAAACAAGTTATGGAAACTATATGTTAACTTATGCTAAGTAATCAAGGAAATTAGTGACTTATGTTGAGAACCACGACCAAAATAGGGTAACCATGATATGAAACACTTATCTACTGTTATAGAGGACTTAAAAAGGAAAACATAGCAATTTGAATCACCTAAAACGAGTACACGAGTCAAAAGTTATGGCCAAAAGAAGTTAGCGAACCTAAAAACCCGAATCTGCCAATTTTCATTCTGATCAAAATTTGGATTTTTTTTTAGGCCTTCTGGTCCGTTTCATCAAAAAGTTAAAACACAAAAGTTGTCCGAAACGACATTTTCGTTCAGGAGTAAAGAAGCTCGAACCCTGAAAATGCATAACGAGTGATATTTTTCTTCAAATTCTTAACAGCCCATTTTAATACCCAATTGACCATTTATTGGTTATGGCTAAGTAAAACCAAGAGGTCTAATGACCTTAAAGCCGAGACCAAAACCATGGCTAAGGCCAAGGATGAGTCTCAAGACCATGGTAGCCATGACCAAAGCCACGGATAAAGACCTTATGGCTTTCTAAATCAAAAACTTATATATTTTTTTATCAAATACTACAATAGTAGGGAGCCTCATGTGAAGGGTTCATTAAAGTAAACCGTCGAGATGAGTTATGGATTTACGAATTAAAGTGTTCTGGCTCCTTGAACGTTTACTACATGGCCTCTGAATTATGTCGGCCCGAACGGTAGTAAGCGATATACAAACTATACATGTTTCATAAACCATTTTATTCAACAACTTACACTATATACTAAGTACTACATCATGAACTATATGCAAGACATATATAGGCAATTCTTCGTATCCTTAGACATTGTTTCAAATCTAAGACATATCATCATATTCTAGGTTGCGCTTAGAGACTTCCTGGCTTATCCATCGATTCCGTTATACGTTTTGATATCATTAGTTCAAGGTGAGTCATAGCCCCTACTCTTTTTATACTTGTTTTAACTATTTGGGGGAGATACATGCTCAACTACTTGCTTACTTGTACAAATACTCAAAACATTTATACTTGATTGTTTTATACTTGATTGTCTTATACTTGATTGCATTATACTTGATTTCATACATATATGATTGTGTTATACTTAATTGTGAGACTTCCAGTGGCTCCAAATTAAGTTGTTGGATGACCATTGAGACTTCCAGTGGCTCCAAATTAAGTTGTTAGATGACCATTGAGGCTATCTAGTGGCTCCAAATTAAGTTATTGGATGGCCATTAGCTTTGATACATCCTAACATTTACGAATGTTGGATACATCATAAACATGAGGTCTTCGGAGATAAAGTGTAGACTCACGACTAATTGCTTAACTGTTGTGATGAACTTATACATGTCTTTATCATACTATATTTTAGCAGTGGTTGTGAACACACAGGTTGCAAGTGTTGTTATGGGCGGGACTTGCAACTGAGTGGATTCACAATGCCTTTGCTGTGTGAATATTCTTTAAAGACTTTTCAACTGTTTTAAGACAAACTCTATGAACTCACCAACCATTGTGTTGACACTTTAGCATGTTTATCTCAGGTTAGTAAGACGATAGCTAGTGCATGAAACTTAGAGTCAAGCTGCATATTCTGAAGACTTACGCTTTTATCATTTACCATTCAAAACATTTTGTATACATTTATGTATAATACTTTGGAATCTCATGTTTGTAACTTTGAATTCGTTAATCGAATGGTAACTTTCAAAACATCTCATTTAGAGGTCGTTTTCTATAACTTGTACTTTTTATTATGAAGTAGCACCCCAAGTGACACAGTCTTCCGCTGCGGTATTTTGGGGGTGTTACATGAAGTGGCCAAGGTATGTGTTATGTTTATATTGTGATGGGATGAGTAGATTATGATGCTTAATGTGTGATTGAGTTATAATGTTGTATTATGATCGTTTTACTTACTAAGCCTTGTGCTTACGGTTTAGTTGTCTAACCGTTTTGTAGGTTGGCATGTTGTTATGGATGGCTTGGATAAGGATTAAGTTGGATATGCGATGTAGAAGGACTTGGGTAAGATAGTAGAGCTAGGTAGGATACCGAGCTCAAATGTCATGTTGTACCCCCGAGAGTCTTTCTACGTGTTGTAAAATGTATGTCAAAGATGTGGTAATGATTTAGTAGTCAACTGATGTGTCAAAGTATGTTTTATGGGTTATTAGTGGAAGTTATAGGAGTGTTTGGCATAAGCGTGTTTCTACCCATTTTGAGTTGTAAACGGGTCAAGTAAATATGTAAACGTTTTGTTATGTTAGTATAACGATTTCGGTTAAGTTTAAGGTGTTGTGGAAGTCATATGTGTCTTATGTCATGAATTGGGTTAAAACGGGTTTTGGCACAAAACCCGTCGTTTTGTAAAGCATTATTCCGAGGGTCAAACAGTAAAAATTTTTGTATGAAAATGAGCTTAAAAATGAAATAAGCAAATCTGGAAGGCTTTATGTTTTGTCGAAGTGGTATAAGTCATTTTCCGGAAAGTGGGTCAAAAAGATGCATAAAAGGGTTATGCAGATAAAGGGGGTGTTTGGGACAGCAAGTAGTGCAGAAAATGGGCCATGTTAGAAAAATCATATCTTTTTAACCGTAAGTCGTCACGGGTCATGCCACCTGGCGTTTCGAAGGTAATTGAGTCTAGTTTCGTTTAAAAATAGTCTCAATGTCTGAATATTTATAGATTTTTCTCAATTGTCAAAAGAGTAATAGCAGGTCAGATTTGATATGCCGTTTCCACGCATAAAGTTTTAATTTTTTATCAAATCGGGCACGGGGCATAACAATTGGGCCACTTGGCTGTTCTAAAATCACTTTATTTCTACAGTTTCCTATTCCAAACACCACTTATTTTTATTAGAACTGACACGGCCGATGGTTAAGTGCATCCCACATCAGCTTTATTGATTTTTGACAACAAGTGGGTGTTTCACGCTTTGTATTAGAACTGATTACTGTCAACATGTATATTTTCTGCTTATCTACTTACTTATATATTAAGCATATATCAAACTTGGATACGTCAATTCAATAACCATTGATGGTGATTAAAAAAAAGAAAAGAAAAGAAGTTACACCTTTCCCTCTTTGGCGATCAGCACGCTTCCTTGGAAGAAATCCAAGGGAACCATGTCTCGAGTGCTGAAAGTTCATGTGCGACGTTCATTGACTCCTCTACCTTCATACATACATTAAAAGTCCAAATCAACACATAGACCAAATCATAAGCCATGTTATGGAGCCTATGAATAGACTTAAAAGCAAGCTATATATAACTATAAGTGACGTTTTATGGCAAACCAAGATTATGTAATATTTAACAATCAGTATTGACAACTTGTAATAATTAACCACCAAGTTTCATGATGTACAACATGAGCTAACCTACATAAGAGAAAGTCAAAGATATATGTTAAATGTACATGAAAAATTAAAGGGTCATGGATGGTTCACCTGAAGACAGCTCTCGAGCTTTTGAAATAGCAAAATTTATTGCAGGCAATACAACTATAGCCGTTCTTTGAAGGTTGTCTTCTTTAAGGCTGACTTTTAAACCGAGTTGCGAATTGGAGGGCAAGAATATGCGTTTCTTAATAGCTTGTCTAGGTAGATGCTTTGTGTCTTCTGACTCGGCTAGTATCTTTTAGTCGCCTAAAAGACAAACAAAGTCCCATTTTAGATTAATGAAATGAAGATAACACTGATATGAAAGTTGTAGTTACCGCATTGCTTCCTTTCCTATTTCCCTCATGCTAGCTTCCTTTGAATCTTGTCCATTGGATGGCTGGTGCAAGTCCAGAAGTTGGAACACATTGATTCTGCTCATTCCCATCCTTCGCTTTAGGGCCTGTCCCTCGGTGTGGTCAGTACTCCATACTGTCGGCCAGTGAATCTACCTGTACTGCTAGAATCACATATCAAGCTTTTGCCTTATGTGTGATATTTAGTTTGTTTAGAAACCTTTGAAACCACTTACTTTCATCGACACATTTTTTCTGTATAGCACCAATTTTTTCTTGACATTAGGAGCAAAGACGCAAAGTAGTCGGCAACAAACTTTCTCCAAAACTAAATGTTGTTGTCCTGGAAATATAAGAAAGAAACAAAGCATCAGCCGACTTAAACTGAGCCAAATCAAGCGGAGACACCAACCTCAACCCAGATCCGTGAAGTATATTGTAAATATCCTTTTTACCTAAATGACACACAAAACGAAGTCATTTTTAAAGATCCAAAAACAACCGTGGTGTGCCTTATAAGTTATGATAACAACGCATACGTCGCTCATAATGACAATATTATATTTTAATACAAATGGCGCTAGACCAAACCTTCTGCTGACTCATCCTGCAAGCACTCCTTTCTAGAATCAATCAGAAACACGAATGGCCTAAAAATCGGTTACCTGCAAACCAAATTTAATAAAAAAACAGATTGTTTGTGGTCCTCCAAATCAAGCATAGCAACAATAAAATTATCAAACCGACATCAACTGACTTCACTATCTAAGACCACTTGCGCTTATCCTATTTAAATCAAAGAACCCAAAGTTTATGAAAAGCACTAAAATTTAGAAGAAAAAAAATTATAAAAAATAACAAATTCCCAAATTATCACAAAACTCTAATCATAAAATTCAAATCCTTAAAAAACTACAAGAAAAGTTAGCCCAAAATTCGGTTAGTGGAAAATTGCACCATACAGAAAGTTTTAAACCCTAATTTAAAAAAATAATAATAATAAAAGCTTGTAATCATTATTGAATAAAAATTAAGGGTGATGACATCACAATTACAAATTGGTGTTGGACCCACACAGGTAAAAGTACATTACCAAATCAATCAAAATCCAAAATTGTTTAGACCCCATGAGTAAATTAAAAATTGAATGCAAATTAGGGTTAATGCTTACTTGACAATTAGAAATTCGTTGTTGCAATTTTCTTGTGTTTGCAATTAGATCTTCCGGCTAACAGCAACAGAAGAGAGATAGATGTAATGAATTTTTTGATTTGTGAGTGATTTGGTTTCGTGTGTATGTAGAAGCTTATGGGTTTTGTAGAATTAGATCAATGTATGGATATTTATCCACCAAATGAAGGTAAAAAGCTGGGAAATAGCACCATTACAACTTGATTACGGGTATGAACAGTATCCGTAACGGGGGTAATTAGATGATGAATAGTGTTTCGCACAGTTCTCCAACGGAACCGGACAACAGTGGCTGTTATTTTCCATCCAATACATTTGTGCAACATGTGTACTTTCCATTGTACTATGTACAGTAACCTCGTACTGCTTCAACATGGACCACGAATTGGTCCCTAATCTTTCCGTAACTATTTTTGTAATAAAATTACTGTTGCAAACGTAAATTCTAGGTTTTAGTATATATAATAATGGGCCTTGTGTGTTGGATTTGTTATTTAAAGTTTTGTCGTTAAGTGATCAAATTTGAAATATATAATTAACATATATTTTAATGAAAGTATCTTATATGAAAAGTAATTAAATTAAATATAAAAAAATAATATTATATATTAGGTTGGTTTGTTAATAAATGTTAACAAAGTTAAGATTGGTTGTATAGGTGGAATAATAATTTTTTTTTAATGAGATATTGAGTTGTGATATATTGTTGATAAGCATAGTCTAAGCTCAAATTTCAAAAGCCTATCAACTTGAACAAACTTGTTACTTACCTATTTTCATATCTTAGTTAAATAAATTCCTGAGCCAAGAAAATTAAGCTTGTGAGCTTGTCAAATTTTCAGTAAAATTAAAAGTCGTTCAAATTAAGTCAGACAAATGATAATGAAACAACCATTGCTTCTTCATCGCAAACCTCTAGTTAACTGCTTAAAAAAGACTTTAAAAAAATAAGTGATGTGTTCAATCAAACTTCTGATTAAAAGTTACTAGAACATGTCTTCGTCATCCGGTCTATATATTTGAGAAAAAGAATTGATTTGCATACATTCACAATTAATTGAGACACTCTAAAGTGCATTAAATACTTGTATACTATTAAAATTATGCTTTATCTATTTGTACAATTGAGTGTGCAAATAATAAAGTGAAATGTGTAAATCATCTCCCTTTGAGAAAGGTTAATAGGCAAATGGCATAAATGATTGCACAGAGGGAGGATTAGTTTTTTTTTTTTTTTTTTTTTTTTTTTTTTTTTTTTTTTTTTTTTTTTCACTTAATGAGCGACCCATCCCTTATTCTCTCTTAACGGTGGAGGCTTCCAAAAACTATTCTCCCTTAAATATGTGATTGATATCGACAAAAGCACACACCACTTAGGGTGTGTTTGTTGAAAATGAGCGTTTTATAATTTTATAAATGCTATATGCTTTATAGCAAACAAGTTTTTAATAATAATATTAAATATTAAATGCTAAATGCTAATTGCTAATTAATCTCAAAAACTGTTTACCAAACACAACCTTATTTTAACAAACACCCCCACTCACTTACCACTCAGGCTTTTTCGCGGAATGTTTTTGATAGAATTGGAATCTATCTCTGGAATTAGAGTGTGAAGGAATTAGAATTTCAAAGAATGCCCCGTTTGGTTCGCGGAATATTTTTGATGGAATTGGAATGTTTGTATGGAATTGGAATGTGAAGGAATTGGAATGTTAAAGAATGAAATGTTAAAGATTTGGAATCTTAAAGAATTGGAATTTTCAAAAACTATCGCGTGTTTGGTTGGAAGAAAATAAAATGGGAAAAAAAAACAAATTATATTAAAATATTTAAAATTTAATTTTAAATTAAAATTGATAAATTGATAAATTGAATAATAATAATAATAATAAAATAATAATAATAATTAATAATATAAATAATAATAATAATAATAATAATAATAATATTAATAGTATAATAATAATATTAATAATTAAATAATAATAATAATAATAATAATAATAATAATAATAATAATAAAATAATAATAATAATAATATTATTATTAGTATATTAATTATAAATTATTATTATTATTATTATTATTATTTTATAATTAATATTATTTTATTATTATTATTATTATTATTATTAATAATAGTATAATAATAATAATAATAATAATAACAATAACAATAATAATAATAATAATAATAATAATAACTGACTTTTACGATAAATATATTGAATTCCATGGAATTGTAAACATTCCTCCCACTTTGCTATGGAATGTTGAATTCCACAGAAATGGGATTTTGAAGGAATTCATTCCATTTCATTTGTCAACCAAACACGTTAAGGAATGGAATTCAGATTTGAATTTCTTAAATCTGCGAACCAAACATGTTATGAATGGAATCAGATTCCAATTCCATCAGAATCCTAAAGAATCCGCGAACCAAACGGGGCCTTAGATTGTTAAAGATTTGGAATCTTAAGGAATTGGAATTTGCAAAAACTTACACGTGATTGGTTCGAAGAAAATAAAATAACAAAAAATAAATTATATTAAAATATATAAAATTTTATTTTAAAATAAATTGATAAACTGAATAATAATAATAATAATAATAATAATAATAATAATAATAATAATAATAATAATAAAAAAGGATTGTTTAATAATAATAATAATATTAAAATAATAAAAAAATTAATTGTTTAATAATAATAATAATATTAAAATAAATAATAATTAATAATATTAAATAATAATAATAAAATAATATTAATATTAAAATAATAATAATAATAATAACAACAAGTAATAATAATAATAAAAATAATAATAAAAATAGCAATAATAATTACAATAACTGAATTTTATAATAAATATACTGAATCTATCGAATTTTAAACATTTCTCACATCTTGCTATTGAATGTTGAATTCCACTGAAATAAGATTTTGAAGAATTCATTCTATTCTAGGGCTGAGCATCGGGTCGGAACCGACCCGAAAAAATCGAGGATCGAAATTCATGAAAAACCGGAACCGAAGGGCTGTCGGATCGGTTCGGTTCGTATTTGTCGGTCTAAGTGTATTTTGGTATGTGTTTGTCGGTTTTGGGCCGAATCGGACCGAACCGAACCGAACCGATCCGAAACCGAAATCATGTAAAACATGAAACCGAAACCGAACCGACGGGCTGTTGGTCCGGTTTGGTTTTTGTCGATTCGGTCGGTTTCGTCGGTACGGTTCGGTTTTGAACCTTCGGTGCTCAGCCCTATTCTATTGCATCTGCCAACCAAATACAAGGAATGAAATTAAGATTCTGAATTACTTGAATCTGCCAACCAAACACGTTAAGAAATGAAATCAAATTCAAATTCCATTAAAATTCCGAAGATTCCGCGAACCAAACGGGGTCAACAAAACTTTTACAACCTAAACCGCTGTTTGCTTTATTTAACCAAAAACCCAAATAGTAATTCCCCTATTTTCCCCAAACACCTCCACCAAACATCAAAATTCAAAACAATCCCACTCCCACCCATTCATTCCCACACACATATTCCCGCTCAAATGACAAAAAAACGAAGAGTCCCTGCCGTACTATGGAACCTCTTCCGAAACCGAGCGAAAACCCTCGCCGAAACCATCCTATCCTTAATTCCCCCATCCCTACCGTCCCCGACCCAATGCCGTTGCAAATGTAACCCCAATTGTCTCCGTTGCTGCTCCGAAGATGACCGTATGTCGATTTTAGTCCGAAAAGATGATTCAACTAAGTATCGGAAGCTTATTAATCAGTGTTTCGTTGTTGTGAGTGAGAATGCGCCTGCGGTTCCTCCGTTTGATCCCAATTCTCGCTGGTCGCAAACTGAGGTATCTCTTACACTGATATATGTAGAAATGTGTTAGCTTGTTTTAACTTTTAACGCGATTTATCTCTCTCGTATTGGCCGTGGAACCGGTTGGTAGGATCTTTCTGTTTTAACTTTTAACGCGATTTATCTCTCTCGTATTGGCCGTGGAACCGGTTGGTAGGATCTTTCTGTTTTGTTTTGTAGTGTTGGGTTTAGTTATAGTTTAGGAAAGGGTCGGAAACGGGGTACCCCGGGCTGCGTACATCAGAGTTAAAAACTCGTCCTCCCCGGATAACTTTAACAGTAGAACATGGAAAACCTCATCTGTTTACGTGTATGTTACTTTCGTTCCAAATTATTTGTCCAACTTTCCTTTTCGGGTGGTTCTGAGTTAATTGTCCACTACTAAAAACAGATATGGAAGTTTGATCGAGTTTACCAACTGCCCTTACTTGAAGTTATTGTTACAAATTATAAAAGAAGATTTTAATTATTTTAATTAGTTAAGGGTATAACTATTGTTCTACAAAAAAAGTAAGAAAGAGAAAACAATAATGATTATGTTTTTTACAAATTGTGTTTTTTCTTAGGGACAATTATTTTGGGATAGGGTATTTGATTATTGTTAGGTTAAAGGCAAAAAATAGAGAAGAAAAACAAACATGAAACACATTATATTGACGTGGTTCAGTTGATTGATGTGATTGGCCAATAACCACTTGTACAATTTATGGAACGCTTAGCTACAAAAAGTTATAGCAATATAAGCTACCACACAAACTTCTCGTTATAAGTGACTGTAGCTTAAGGACTAATGACCATTAGCTTACGACATCTATTTAGACATAACTATGGCATGTCACATTTAATAAGTACTAGGATACAAGAAATTTGAGACATAAGGGGTGTTTGGGAATGTTTATATAAACCGTAGATATGTTGCTGCGTTTTTTAAAAGAAGGTAAGCAATTTTGAGTGTTTGGATGAAGAAAAGTGTTATGCTTATATGGTTATCTAGAGTGTGATAAGTTGTATTCGGTTAATCTTAAGAGATTATCCGTGGTGGATCAAAGTTTACAAGTTTGCACCCAATGAGGTGAAATAAGGTGTAATGCACTGATTATGTGCAGCATAAGCTGTTTAAATAAGCAATCCAAACAACCCCATAAAACAGGTATGAAACTAGCAATAAGAAACCTGTTTGCTAGTTTTGCAGTGCACTTCGCAAGAAATTGCAATTACTTTCAAGTCTAAGTTTTATGCTTGTTTTATGGTTTCAGCACCTGTCTGAAATTAGCATTTAGACACCTGTTTTTATTGCGAAGTAATTACTGTTGCATGCTAATCATTAGTTTGCTCCTTGTTCTGTGGCTTTAACAGTACCCTTCCAAAACTAGTGTTTAGGCTTAAAAAGTTTTATAAGTTAACGTAAGGAAGATTTGAGGACTTCCATCTTAGCTCTATTTGAATCAATAAAAGTTCATTTTTAACGAATACTATTAGTTGTTTCTTCTTGTAACTCAAAACTGTATTGATGGCTCTATTTACAGATTGTTAGAAACACAATCGAATTGAAGTCACATGAGAAAACAGCCACAAAGAATGTCATATGTGCAGGTTATAATAAGGTGAGTTATGATGTTCACTTTCAGCTCTTTAGATACAATCATACAGGATAAATGTATACTAGTCCTAATACAACATCAACAACAATACCCAACCCCGCCGGAGCGGGTTATGGGGAAGGTAGGATGTGGACAGTCACACCCCTACCAGAGGGTAAAGGGACTGCTTCCATAATATACTAGTCCAGTAGTCCTAATGGCTTTATATATTTTGACAGGGTAATCGTTCAAGTGTAGTTTTAGAAGCACTAACATCGGCTTCATGGAGTCTACTATTACAGAGGGTATTTCATATTTGATTATCAAGATTAAATTCTTGCAAGAGTTATCCACAACTTCCACATATGATGATAAGTTTCAAAAGCTGTATAGATGGAATTTAATCTTCGATGTATCTTATTTTGATGTCTTTCGTCTGTCAGTTTATCAGTGCTTAATCTTTATACCAAATGCAGGTAGGAGATGGCCTCATGTTTTATTTACTGAGGTATTCTTCAATTTTTATGCCTCTGAATCGAAGAAAACACCATCAGGTAGCAGGAATTCCCATTAATGACTTGTGCTGGGATTTTTTAAAGTATACATCCAAGTCCAAGAATCAGCAGCGCTCATTAGGTACAATATTTCATATTTTATATGTTACTACTTACTAAAACCAGAAAAGCTCATTTTTGACAGTTTTATCTTGGCTAACAACTAAAGTCAAGCTAGTTGTAAATGATTAAAATTTAAGGATTAATTTCAGATATCACCCTACTTTCATGATTAATTTCATATATACCCAAAGTGCAAGTATTGAATGCATAATGTACAATGTTTTTAATGCATGGTTTGGGTATATATGAAATTTCCAACTAAAAGAAGGGGAGATATGAAATTTGCCCCAAAATTTAAAAACCAGATTCGAAATCAAAGTATAATAAAAGGACAAAAGTGATGTTCTTTATTCAATATGCAGAAACTGCAACAAAGAAGAGAAAGCATAATAAAGCCACCAAACTCAAAGGACCTCAAAGTCGGAATCGGGTAATGAAGCCAGATAAAAATGGGACAGTGCCTTTGGTACTATGGAAATTCTTTAAAAACCGAGCAAACACTCTGGCCAAAACCATACTATCATTTATCCCTCCAGCATCACCGGTGGCAGTTAAATGCCGTTGCAAAGGTAGCCAGAATTGTCTCCGTTGTTGCTCTGACTGTGATCGTATGTCGTTTTTACTCCGAGAAGATGATCCGTCTGACTATCGGAATCTTCTCAGTCAGTGTTTTGTTGTCAGCTCCGACAATGCACCATTACCTCCTCCATTTGATCCACATTGTCGGTGGTCTCAGTTTGAGGTATCTCACACACTGAAAAACACGCATGATTCATGTGCATATGCGGAAATGTATTGGATTCTTTTGACGATTAGGTTTTGAATTTTTGATACAAAGTTTAGTTGTCACACTTAGTAATTCCCCCGCGTTGGGCTTTCTAGACATTTTCTCCCCCGCATTTTAGATGTTGAGAGTCACAGCTAGCTCCCTGTAGACATTCTGAGGCATTTTTTAGTGGCCTCTCATGTACATATTTGCCTTTGCTCTTAGGTATAGACTATAGAGTCTGTAGGATTACTTTCGAACATCACTGCACCTTTAGGACATTAAATTATATTTAAGCACAGGCCCATATTCTCTGCAAGCGTTTTTGCTTCTATGCCCCCATGCTAGTATGCGTTTATGCTCGTATGCTTATGTATCCTTTGATTCCTTTCTCTTCTATATGCGATTATTGTATTATATGCTATGCTTTCATTTGGTGTATGCTTATATGTCAATGTTTTTTCTAAGTTTCTTGGTATATGTCGTTCGCCTTGTATGCTTGCTATGTGCTATATGCTTGTATCTGTTATATGCTTGTATGCGTTATATGCTTGCTATGTGTTATGTGCTTACATAGTTTCCCTATTCAGACAATTTTTACACAATCACACATTCACATATATTTGAGCACATTCTTCATCGGCATACACTCACTTGCAGGAGGTTTCCATGGAAGCAATCTCCCTACTCTCGGGTTTTCCCTAGGGTAGGGGTATGATCTGTCTACATTTCACCTCCCCCATACCTTGCTTAGATGGGATTGGGGATTGTTGTTGTTGTTGTTGTTATATCAAATGAAATACGTGTCAATTAAGCTAAAGGCACAAAATAGAGAGGAAAAACAATCACATAGGACATAATAAGTTTGTCATTCTGGCTCAGTCCATTGATGCACAACTCATGAAACCCTTAGCTACGGATACTTATAACCAAAATCGATGCCTACAATTAGGCTGTGTCTTAACTCTTTAGCAAAGAATTCTAATATTATAACATGCTGGTACTGTCCAACATTTCAAGAGAAGTACTAGCTTTCTTTGTACCCGTTAGGGCCTAGCAGGTCTCAGCCTACAGCAACTATGTATTTCTTTGCAATTCTGTTTCAGTGCTTCCAAATTCTAGGTTTGGTCAGAGTCCATTCAAGTCGTAACAATTCCAAGTCGCACTTAACAATCGCTTGACAAGAAACACTCAAATCTTAAAAGAGGGCGTTGGATGGATTTTGTCCTAATAAGTTTAGACATAGAATAGGTATAAGATTAGCATTTAGAAACCTGATTTTAGGGAACTTAGCAATTTACTTTGTAACAAAACCTCAATTACTTTGAAGTCTCACTTTTATGCTTGTTTTATGGCTTCAACTCCTATGTGAATCTAGCAATTAGAAACCTGTTTTTTTGCTATGGAATCAGCAAGTTGTGCTAATCACTCCCTGTTTTAACAACACCCTTTAAATATTGGCTTTTGAACGTGTGTGTGTTGTGTGTGTGTGTGGGGGGGGGGGGGGGGGGGGGGGTGTTAAGGAAGATTTACTTATTGGTGCAAACTAATTGAAACTGCATTGACGGTTATGAACAGATTGTTAGAGGGACAATCGAAACGACATTACAAGAGAATGCATATACAAAGAATGTCATATGCACAGGTTATAATAAGGTGAGTTACAGTTTTTGCGTCAAGTTCTGCAGATACAAATAACATGTATGACATATGTTAACTTCTGAGGTGGGAAAAAAGTATATATTGATGCCAATGTCCTTATAAATTATTATTTTTTGTTTGACAGCGAAATCGTTCTAGCATCGTTTTTGAAGCTCTAACGTCGGCTTCATGGAGTTTGCTATTACAGAGGGTATTTATATCTGATTCTTTCACAAAATTATTTAGAAATTACAAAACTTCCCGAAGTGAGGAAATGGTCCAAAAGCTGTTTCAGGTGGAATTGATGCATCGTATTTTGATGTATGTCAAGTTATTAGGGTTGAATTCTTATACCCAATGCAGGTGGGAGATGGACTCATGTTTCATCTATTGAAGTATTCTTCAATTTTTATGCCTCTGAATAGAAAGACACACCATCAGGTAGCAGGAATCCCGGTTAATGACTTGTGTCGGGAATCCTTGAAGCATGCATCCGAGTCAAAGAATCAGCAGCAGTCATCAGGTAGAGTGCTTCATATGTGAAGTTCTTTCTGTTACCAATATAATCTTATAATCGTGTCTTTTTTCTATTCATCATTATTCTTCTGTGCTTTGTTTATAAAAAAACCATAACTATTCGTAAATAGCAAATTGCATGAGGTTAAGACTTAAAAAATGAAATGAATAATACTAAGAAGAGAACTTTATAACGGATATAAAATTGATTTAACAGATGTGATGTTCTTTTTACATATTTCGTATACAGAAACAGAAACAAAAAAGAGAAAGCGGTATGAAGCCACCAATATCGAAGGGCCCCAAATTCAAACAGGGATAAAGAAGCCAAGTAAAAATGGGAACCCTGAATCATTTAGTCGTCTGCTAAAAACTTCAGGTCAGAACAAGCTCAAAGATAAAAATAGCGGTCTCTATTAGCATTTATAAAATAATGGTCTCTATAAGCATTTACAACGTATGTCATGTTGCAAGTAGATTTCTGTTACAATTTTGATCAATATAAGTTATCAAGTCTTTCATTTTTTCCTGTGTAATTTGTTAATCATACAATAATGTATAGATCTTATAGATGGTCATACGTCCATGGTTCACAAGTTATTGGTATTTATATATTTTCAGGGGTTCAAGAGAGGTCCCATGAAGTTGGTCCCATCTCCATGAACATCGACACTCCAGAAAGTTGTATGAGCTCTCTTGTCTGTAATATTAAGGATTCTGCAACTAACCAACAAAATGAAGTTCTGGCTGTGGCTTGGTCTCAGAAGCGATTAAGACTATCTGCTTGGCGACGCAGTCGTAAACGTATGAGGTTGTCGTCTCAAAACACGTGTGATGAAAACTGTTCCTTATCTGACGAGAAGGTAATTTATTTCCCCGTATTTATATATATTTTTTTCTGTTGCTTTAAGGTTATAGATTGCTTTAAGTTATTGCAATAACATTAATTATCCGCAGATGAAGTCGTCGTGTTCTTGTTGTTCAGTTTGGCAAACACTGCAGAAAACTCGCAAAAATGATCAGATTAGTAAACGATCCATGTTATATAAATTGGAACCCGCCTCATTAATTCTTCCAGGAAAACGTATCCTTTTCAAGTAGTTATATCATTTTCATAAAATATAATAGCAAATATTAATTGTTGATTTTGATGTCCTTAAGAATGTTAGACATAATAAATTCTCTAAGACCAAATGCTTCGGGTGCAAAGGCTCTCTTCAAACAAATATTTGGGTTTAGTGATTCCCGCGTTTCTCCTCAGCCAACCCTATGCTCCCACAGCAGTGACATCAGTACCACTACAACGACATGCCTGTAAGTTGATCAATGACATTCATCTACATATTCAGTTAATCATTTAATTTTACCTGTCTATTCTACTGTCTCTTTATTGATTACTCTTACAGATATAACTCTCTTCATAAGCTGTTCAAAATCCTTATACGAAAAGCAATTCATTGCCCACGTGTAAAGCTATTGAATAAACATATTACCATAAATTCCATTGAAAGTGATAGCTCCAGTTTTGAGGTATCTTGGAAAAATCAATTTGGCTATTAATGATTCTTGATATTTTTAATGCATACAGTATTAGTTATAAATAATCTGACATACTTCAAATGTCATTATGCTACAGCATACTCCTCTACTAGACCAACAAAATCTATGCTGCTCAAAAAGGAAGGTGGTGTCATTTTTATGGGCGGCTTGTAAGAGCATTGTTCCTCGAGAACTGTTAGGATCTCCGTCCAATCAAAGGATCCTCAGGAAGAATATATCCAAGTTTATCAGGTTAAGAATATACGAGAAGTTTTCATTACATCAATCTATGTACAAACTGAAGATATCAAACTTCTCATTTCTATCCGATAGCCATTCTCTCTGCAACTCGAGTACAAAACAGAATATTACAAAAAGATGGATTTATTGGCTGTTTACATGCCTTGTAGTGCCATTGCTGCAGGCTAACTTTTATATTACCGATAGTGAGAATGGAAGACTAGAAGTCTTCTTTTATGAAAAATCACTCTGGGAGAAGCTGATGAAACAATCCATTTCATCCTTGAAGAAACAGTGCTATAGTTTGCTAGATGTGAATGCTGTTAAAAAGATAATAGATAAAAGGGAATTTGGTTTCTCAAGGGTTAGATTCCGTCCAAAGGAAAATGGGATAAGACCACTTGCTAATCTTAAGTCATCATCGAAACTTTCAAGAAAAGACTTTAAGGGTTTCAAGGCTGTAAATGCTGTTCTTCGAAACTTGCATGCTGCCTTAAAAGACTTGCAACTCAGAAAACCAGAAAAACTAGGGTCGTCAGTGTTCAGTTACAATGACGTTCACAGAAACTTCCGGAAGTTCTTATCTCATGTTAAAAGTGGTTCGGACGCGTTGCCTTGTGTGTATATGGTTGTTGCTGATGTACAGAAAGCTTATGATTCCATTGATCATGATAAATTGCTTCGTGTGATGAAAGAAGTTATAACTGATAATCATCTATTACATCAAACAAACCAAATTGTTATGTCAAACGGATACATGCAAGTTTGTCAATACGTCAATTTGTCTAGGCAATCCCGATCTCATGTTCTTGCTCGATCATCTCATTGCGTTCTTGTTAATCAGGTATAAGTTTCATCATACACACATACGTATTCATATATGGACATTTGCATGCATACACATATATTGGAGAAAGTTCTTTTGATAACATGAAAAAACTTGAGAACAAGGGAATAAATGTAGCCCCTTAGAAAAAATATGAAATGCTCTGCCTCAGATTGAACCTTTTCACATACGAGTTATGTCGCAAATTTAATCTGAGCCCTTCAATTCTTTGATCTAAGGACCCGAATTTGTTCCCTACTTCTCAAATTAATTGTGATTCTCAAAAGAACCCAACCTTAGTCAGATATGTATATATCTTATTATCTTTTACCTATGTAATCACTGTTTCAGGGAAGGTGCACAAGAGCAATGAAAGATCATCTGCATTTTAACCTCGAGCAGCATGTAAAATACAATGTGCTGCATATAGATAAACGGTTTTACCTGCAAAATGTCGGTATAGCCCAAGGAAGTATTCTGTCTTCACTGCTCTGCTCATTTTATTTAGGGCACATGGAAAATACCAAACTTGTTCCTTTTCTAGATAAAGTTACCGAAACTGGCACAGATTCTATGCTGCTCAGGTTTATTGATGATTTTATTTTCATCTCAACCTCAAAAAAACAAGCTCAGGCATTCTTCTCGAGGGTACAAAGAGGATTTTGTGAATATAACTGTCATATGAACAAAGAAAAATTTGCTCTATGTTTCGATGTTGAGAAGATTAGCCCACAATCAAACAGGTTATATATTGATGAAAATGGTAATAAGTTTCTTCGATGGAGCGGTTTGTTCATCAACTGTGTAACTCTAGAAGTTCAGGCAGACTACACAAGGTTTATTCTTTAACCTTAAATTCTCTTCAACTTATGCATGCTTTTATTAATAATTCTATGTTTTGTTTAGGTACCTGGATGGGCATTTAAGTTCAACTCTTACAGTTTATTGGGAAGGGAATCCAGTTCGTAAATTTAGAGAAAAAGTGTGCGACTATATGCGACCCAAATGTCATCCCATTTTTTATGATTCAAATATCAATTCAGCTGCTGTTGTTAGATTGAATATCTATCAAGCGTTTCTGCTATGCGCTATGAAGTTCCACTGCTATGTGCGTGATTTATCTGACATTTTCAGTTTTAACTCAGCATCTTATATGGGCGTTATCCGTAACTCATTGAGGTAACAAATAAAGTAGTAACTTGATTAAGTTCAGCAGTCACTTGCAAAATTACGATCAGCCTGTTCGTAACATGTAAATGTATGATAACGATGCAATTGAAGCTTGTGAATCCATTTGATCATAACTTATTCCCTTTATGCCAAAATAAATGCAACAATTTAGTTTTCTATGCCCGATGATGAATTCAGTGCCCATAAGTTGTAATTACCAACTATTAACAAAAAAAAAAGGTGAATTAGAATAATTTTTTTCTCATCTACCTTTATTTTATATTAGGTAATTTAGGTTTGCTTCGTCAAATAATTCTGCCTTTTTCTGTTCCGCCTATGGGGTGACATGCTAGTTGGTTGTTCTTGCTTTTCATTTTCTCAGGTTTATGTATATGCTTATGAAAAAGCGCATGTATTCTCTCGATGTTGATACTGATTCAAGGCCAGTTCTGAATGTGAAAAAGAGAGAAGTGGAATGGCTTGGATTAACTGCTTACGTTCAAGTCCTGAAGCGAAAGCAATCAAGGTATACCGAGCTACTATGTTTGCTGGAGTCAAAGTTGAAGTTACTTGATGTAACAAGGTTCTCCCCTGCCTTAAACTTTGCTACTGATAAGTCTAACTCCTCAGTACTGTGGAAAATCAAGTATTGAACCATTGAAGCCACACTTTCGTGAATGTTTTGATTGACCATTTGGATTATTATGTAGACTTCAGCCGCAAAGTATTGCTTCACTAGCTTATATTCATATCATATTATCCGTCTTGGTTCTTTCTACATGATATGGGAACACATCATTGTTTACCAAGTGAAGCAAGGTTATGAATTATAAGAGCCGACGTTCAAGGGTTATGAATGCAAAGGTTTATGCTGATGTTATATATCGTATGAAGTGATTTACATAGAATAGAATTTCAAGTATAACTGACTCACATATGGGTACCACTGACTCAAAGGTTATGAAAAGGTAGTTTAAGTAATACGGAGTAATAATAATACTTGAATCAAGAGATTGATAATATTTGACGCTAAAACTCTGCATGCATGACTACCATTTCCTTCAGTAGCTTGTAGAATGATGTCTTTCGAGGTTCAATCACGAGGTTACCACAACTGTAAAAATTCAGTGAGCTAAACCATCTTGGTAAAGTTCGTAAACCAGTCACTAACTTGATCTTTGGAGTTAGGTTTTCCTATATGTTATCGGATTTAGAGGTTATAACTAGTACACTTTCAAGGCTGAACTTAAAATGAACAGTAGCCAAATAAACCAATACATAAGAAGTTACATGGCTCAATACACTTCAACCAACAGAAGAAGAATACAAAGAATACAAAATCAATACTTATTTCTTTCTGTTATTTTTTTACAAAATGACAGTTTTACTTATAACTAATTAATTTATGCATTTTAAAAAATTTGTAGTAATATAAAGGTAACATGATAAAATCTATCAAACTCTATATCTACCGGAGGAAGACTATTTCCTCCATTAAATTAGTAAGACAACTTTAATGTATTTTAGAGAATACAAATTAATAGGCAATATGTACAAATAATTAATGCTATGTATAATACATCAAACAATAATTTTTCTACTCATAACTATTTAAAACATTTATTAACGTAATTTAATGCCAATTTTTTGTTTGGTTATGGACATCTATAAATTTTGACAATTGTATATTCAAAAGCTATTTATCATCTATGTAGCATTTTAGTACAAGTTTAGTGAAATCAGAAATCATAATTATTTTGTTAATAAATTCGATTGAAAAGAATCGTACACGTCAAAGTACGAAGATTTCATGTGACTATAAAGTGAAAATGTGTAATTTTTGAATACCGTAATTTATCTAAACAATGTCATATATAGATTTATTAATCATATATTGCAAGAACTTATTTATACTTCTCTATGTTTACACATTATATAATATTGAGACGAATATTATACAAACATACTAATCATCAAGTACCTTTCACCAACAATCATCACAATCTCGTAATACTAACCATCTTTGTATGTCACTGCATCGTGATGCATAGGTGCTTCATATTTTAATATGATATAGTGTGCGATAAAGTTGTTCCTTAAAATTTGAGTCATGTGTAAAGTCATTATCACGAAAAACATTTAATCGGAAAGTATTATTCACTAAAAAATTTGATTTCAAAGTATTCACGCCGCAAGTTGCGGATACCTTGCTAATCTCTATTTGCCCCTTATAATATATTTGGGACCTTTTATCTTAATTTCTTTTTAAAACTTAAGTTCACATACCTTCTATTATTGGTAATTACGGAGTAATAAAATAAAATTTAAAAATACACTAATTGCACATTAAATTATGACATTAGATAGAATGTTACAATAATAAAATATAATTAATATAATGAATTTAATATATTTATAACTAAAAGTAATAACTTTTTAAATCTGCATATAACATGGCATTCTCTTCATAATCTACGACACAACAACACAATCTCTAAAAACTATCAACTATTATATAAAATCATTAAATAATAGTATCAGTTGAACAACATTTGCATCCGAACTCGATGCTTTGTGGGTATCATACTAGTCTATTTTTATCTGTAAAAATTTGTTTTGAAACACTTTCGAAAGAAAGGTAACTCGATGCTTTTGTTGTACAATTAACTTTGGACCCTTTGGAGTATATAACCTTGACCCGACCCAATATAACACGGGTCGACCCACATTACACCCATGATCCATACCCTAAAGAGGTCAATCAGAAAGCCAACACTTTCATTTCATCATCACCATCAGATTCCTTTCATTTCATTTCTAGGGTTTCACTTCAATCTCAAAAAAACAAAAATGGCTGCAGCACGAATCAGATCAAGCGCCACTACTTTATCAAAACTAACCTCATCAACATCACGTGCCGTTATTTGCCCTAGTTTCACCAACGCTCAAGTAATCAATCAATTCATCAGTTATTTTATGTTATATTCTGATTTTGTAATTTATTTGCTCCGATCTGATATTTGTTACTAAATTAGAAAAATATAAAAAAAATATGCTCTGATTTTAAGTTTATATTAATTTACATGTTTATGTATTGTTAACGCAGTGGCGGAGCTAGAAAATTTTTCGGAAAAACATTAGATGGGAGGGCCGAGATGAATCTTTATTTTTTTTTACACATGAAATCTCAAATAAATACACTAACGGGCTTAGGCCTTCCCGGTCCTCATGTAGCTCCGCCCCTGCCTGAACGCAATGCAATGATGCGCACACATTTTTAAACAAAGCTCGTGCTCGTTTAATGGTGATGATGTATTTTCGAAGGATGTTATGCTTTTGATTCGATTGTTTTTCAACTTCTCATAAAAAATGACCTTGCTTCGTTTTAATATTGGAAGCAAAGATTAGCGTGCACTTTCTATATGTCAGTTGTGTTTAGTTTGCGTATCTTCCTTTTTCTTGCATATGTTTTTGTGTTTGCTTAAAACGGAGTCTATTGAATGAATGGCTGTGAGCTGTGAAATCCTCGCTATTGGATTGTATCTTTCGCGTGTTTTGAAAAGAAAAATGAATAGCAGTTATTTCTAGGTTGTAAATCTGAAATCAGTCTACCTTATCCTGCTTTCTTTAATTTAGTTTATTATGTTGTGTCGTCATATGGTACCTGAAGCTGTATTACAGCAAGCACAAGCATTTTGTTCAAGTTAGATGGTGTTGGCTAAAATGAGGCCAATTGAAGCTCGAATGTTAGGAATATCATGCTTTGTCTACATTTTTGACGAGTCTCTTCTTATATTTTGATACCTTGCACCATTATTTGTACTTTATCGTTTGGGTGTTCAGATTAATAAATTGTGAAATGCCCTTTGAGATGTTAATTGGAATTGAGTTAATAATAGAATTTTTTGATTTTGCAGCAATCGCGGAACTTTGCTGCTCCTGCTGCCCCTAAGGAACCAAAGATCAAGGTAATATATTAAGCTATATATGATGTATAATGCTATGATATATTGGTTTAAAGTCAAAAACAAGGAAAAAGCTATAGTGTATTTCATAGTTCATGCTCTTTAGCCATTTACTTAGGGTATTGTAACACATCAATAGTATGGTTATTATTGCGTTGATTATTATCCCTGTGGGAAATAAATTCAAACAACTTGGGATGACTTCTCTTGTTTGCTTGTATTTTACAAGGAATCATTGCGTTTTTTATGTGTTTGTTTTATATGTTCTGAAATGTATGTAAAACAGTATGCTTTTTGGATTTTCTTTAGTATAGTTTATATTAAGAGAAATTCTATTTACCTTTTTGGCGATATATGAAGTACATGAGAGGTCTGATTGTCGAATGAAGATCTTTAGAAGTAAATTGAAAATCAATGGATGTGAAAACATTTTCCTTAATTATACAACCTACATCTATACATCAGCTATTTACACGTCCATATACTTGAGCAGAGCAATATTTGATATATAGCATCTACTAAAATGTTCTTTTGTAAAGAAAAAACCATAGAAGTGCTTTGGCTCTTGGTTGGCATTACTATTAAAAGGATATTTGAAGTACGCATATCATTCTTATATGTTCTGTAAAAGGTGTGAACTGTTTAAACTTGCTTAACTTCTGGTTTTCTAAGACTTTGTTTCGTTTCTTCGCCCTTCTTTGACTTATTGCAAAATTCATTTTAAGTGTAGTTATGTTATGCTTAATTATATTATCAAAGGGCTAGAGAATAATTAAAGCATGCTTCGTTAGGGCAAAGAGATTGCTGTGTGTTCACTCTATCCATTTGTAAAGGGATTTATTATGATGCCATGCACTATTTAATATACACACACAGTAGCCACAGAAAAGTGTTTTTGTTCCCAGGATCATTGCTCAAGGAACAACACAAAATTTGAAATTGAAGTAATAAGTAATATAAGATGAAAAAGATGTAGCGAGCACCAGTTCTCATTTTAGTTTGTCACAGAAACACTTCATATCTTGATGTGGAACTATAGACGAACCTAGTCTTTGTCTCTGATATACGCTTTCTCAGATCATTTCCTTTACAATCCTGATGTGGAACTATAGATGAGCCTAGGGTTAAAAGTTACTCTTATTTCTCACGAGACTTGCATTTGGATAGCCAATATACTGAATGTTGTCTGTAATGGGAGAGAACATGCTTCTTTTTCGAAAGTTTGCCCAATCCTACATGTACTATAATGTAGTCGTGCTTCCTTCCCATGTATTTCTCCATTATTACCTCTTTTTTTTAATTTTTTCAACACGCTTCTTTAACCAATTGCTAAGTTATTACTCAACAAACCCCATTTTTAACCTGTAAAGGCATTTTTGAATTTATCAACTCTTTTGTTTAATTATGGCATTTTCTATGCAATGGCGTCTCTACTTCTCAGGTTCCTTTGGCCTTGTTTGGAGGCTCTGGAAACTATGCATCTGCATTATACATCGCAGCAGCAAAAGCCAAGGCATTGGACAAAGTTGAAGCAGAACTTGTTGATTTCGTTGAAGCTACTTCTAAAGCCTCAATGTTTTCTCAGTTCATGAAAGATCCATCAGTTCCAGCAGATGTTAGAGTGAAGGCCATTAATGAAATCTGTGCTCAAGCTAAATTTTCAGATGTTACAAAGAACTTCTTGGGTAAAATGGTTATTTCAGGAGTTAAATACTGAATATCATGAATGTAATTAGCTCCTTTATAATAATAAATTCATGTGATTCATTACAGTTGTTTTGGCCGAAAATGGGAGGCTCCGAAATGCTGACACTATTTTCAAGAGATATACAGATTTGACCATGGCACATCGTGGAGAAGTTAAAGCTATTGTTACAACTGTAATTGTAAGTCCGATTATGATTTATAAAACCCTTTGCCAGTATTTGTTTAATTGGTTATCTTTAGCATGTTTTCCCCTTTTTTCAACCCTTGTCCTGATTTTGCTCAGTTTGGTCTTATTGGATTGCACTCTTACATATTGTTGATATGAACTTGTTGTAATCTTGTCAATCTGCCAGCCACTCCCTGCTGAGGAGGAGAAAGAATTGAAAGAAACCTTACAGCATATCCTTGGTAAAGGGAAAACTGTTAAGCTTGAGCAGAAGGTAATATGCATTTTTCTTGCTATCATTTTTTGTTTCCAAGAAATGAGTGTATGTTGTAAGGTGGAAAATGAGTGGGATGTTCCTGTTGGGTAACAGCCTAACAGGTCAAAACGGATATGTTTTATAATATGGGTTCAGAAGAGTTTGGGATTTTGGGTCGAGTCAGGTTGACTGACTAGCATACTACTGCTCATTTACATGACTTGGTATGTTATTCAGACGTATGTTAGTCATAAGTTTTTATAAAGCAAATCAGCAAGTTCATTCTTTTGCCACGTTTTGATGTATTGCCCATTTTACTCGTTGGAGGTAATATAGCCCAAATCGGCTCATTTTAAATAAACAGGTTAAAAGTCTAACCTTTAGTATACTCCGTACTATTTAGCTTCTGTAATGGAAGCATGGAATCGTGCCTCACCCTTTTTTGTGTATGAACATCAGATTGATCCCAGTATTCTTGGTGGGCTTGTGGTTGAATTCGGGCAAAAGGTCTTTGATATGTCTATTAAGACAAGGGCAAGGCAAATGGAGAGGTTCTTGCGCGATCCCATCAACTTTGACGCCTAAACAAGGTGGCGTTTTTTCATTTGTAAGCGTTCATGTGCGGATTTTTGGGTGATGTCCAACCTTCGGTTACTGACATCTGTTTAATTGATGAAATAAAAACGTTGATCTGCACTCTTTTTGTTATTAAAAGACATGTTACAACCTTTTCAAGGGTATAAATACAGTCGCTTGTTGCATTTCTGATTTTGAGCATGGATACAATATATTGTTGATGACGACTGATCAAGTGTTGTATTTTCATAGTGGCCGTATTCTGGCTACAGTGATTGCAACATGTTGATATCATATAATAATTCAATTAGATTTTGTTGACAATGGTGATGTCTTTATAGAAGAAAGTACTGTTTGAACTTTGAGATCGGGTCCTTATGGTGGTAAGGTGTTGTTTGAATTGTTGTTTGTAATGAATTTAAGAATGTTCAAAACCAATCATGATCGAGATTTTGAAAGGCCAGTTATGCATTAAAAATGAGCCTGAATGCGATCCTAAGTTTTGGTTGTCTTAAGGTTAATAGTTAAGTCCTGGCTAACTTTGTGAGTTGATTTGCTAATAAAGGTGAGCATGTAAATTGTAGAACACTTATAACACCATTAGTTCAGTTCAAGCAGCACTTGCAGAAACACCAAAAATACTATGCACAAAGTCTGGTCAAAACCGTTGACCACAGAGATTTGAAACGCATATACTTCACTGAACTAAGGTGCCTTTCGGTGCGTTGGTTTTAACTGGTTTGCGTTGAAAGGAATCCTAATTCAATTATTTGGTACTCTCCTTTTAGTCTCATACAAGGGTATGACGCCAAAATCTCAACCCCATCTAGACTAGCGGCATTCGAGGAATCAGGCAACTCAATAGCCACATATTTCTTCAATCTTTCTTCTATTTCTCCAAATTTACTTCTAAATATTTTAATTCAATTAACGTATAAAACAAATACATCTTTAATAGTAGTATCGCTAATAATTTTCTCTTCTTATTTTCCTTCGTACAATCGTACTAATAACCAATCCAACTCCAACACTACATGCAAGCCAAACATGCCCTAAATTCTGTTTAAAGACTCACGTTTATGGTTACATCAATTCGAAGTTTGAATTTAAACATGATTAGACATGACACGATAAAAAATGTGGTTCCATCTAATCGAAGGACTCGTACAAGCTTAGACCATGTGTAATGGTCAGTCTCTCATTCGGTCGACCCCCAAAAGGACTAGTCCCGAGCAGTCCCAGCCATTGTTGCAAAAAAATATATACATATTGGAGATTACACGATTTTGAGTAGTTATATTGACGAACTTATATATAAATTGTTGTTAAATATAGAAACATTACTTTGAGATGTTGTAAAGTTAATTTGCAGTTTTGGACAAAACATGTTACAGTATTATACACAAATCTATCAAGTATACTATGACTTTTTCTCCATCTTTTATTAGCAAGTTTTAGTATACCAGTATACCAATGTATTAAATATGCTACTGTATGACTTTTACCCATCTTTTATTAGCAAGTTTTAGTACACAAATCTATCAAATTGAATTTACTATAACCTTTTCCTAGACAAAAATACGGTCCCTAAACTTTCCACAAAACATCGTCATGCACCATAAGTTTTGAAAATCGCCGTGGTGCGTCCAAACCTTAAGGTTTTGAGGCCGATTGCGTCATTTGACCTGGAATTATAAGGTCAACGCCTATTTTTAGTTATATCATCAAGGGTATAATAGACCAAACACATTTTCAACCATATCTAAGTTAAATCTAATCCAAACTCCTTTAACATCATCATTTTGTGTCTTAGTTGTTGTTTCCCTGAAGTTACTAAGCATGGATCTTGATGGAAATTGACTATATTAGTGTGTTCGTTCCTCAAATGGTGTATTGTTAACATCTCGTTAAGTAAGAAGTTACTAAATTATATCATGACTAAAGTACACCGTTGGTCCCTACGTTTTGAGCTAGCAAGCGCTTCACCTAAAGTTCTTGCATCTGATGTCTCAACATCTACAAGGGAGAAGGTTAAGATCTCGTTAAGTAAGAAGGTAAAGATGTCGTTAAATACGAAGGTTACTAAATTTAAATCATGACTAACATACACCGTTGGTCCCTAAATGCTTGTAAATGTGTTCATATTTTCAACAAATAATGGGGAATCGAAGAGTCCCAAAATGCTTCTAAAATTTAATACAGACTCTTCGTTTTCCCCATTATTTATGTGTATATTGGTTACTTTCACATGTTGCTGCATACCAATCTTATATCATCAACCTCAAACACATCAATCACATTCACTTGAAATCATGTTGTCTGGAAACAAAAGACCAAGAGATGCAGATGCTATCGAAGACAAGGAATTGAGCAAAAGACCAACTACTGAAGCAAATGTGGCAGCAGAAAACCCTGTATCTAACCAACAACAGTCGCTCAAAGTTGAAGGTGATGAAAGCTGGTACTATCAACTAGAAGCTGGGTTGAAACACGAGGAAGATGAAAAGGAGAAGGAAGAAGCAAAGGAGCAGGAAGAAGAAAAGGAGGAGGCAGAAGGAAGCCATGCTGAAGTGATACAAGGAAGGTGTTCTGCAGTGGCAGAGGAGCATTGGAAAGAGAATGCTGCAATTAGGAAATTAGAAAAAAAATGATGAAGTGAAGAAGATGAATGTTTAGAAACATTCAGTTATAATGATGTACATTTGGCATACGCTTCAGATTAATGTCATTATATAATGAAACAAATTTTAAATGATAATTTTAATCTTAATTTTTGCTTTCAATTGCATGTTTGCATCTGCATATGCAGTTTAGCGGGTGTTTGGATTTAACCAGTTTGACTTTCACAAGTCAACATACACCAAAAAATTGAATGACTGTGTAACCAACGGTGTATTTTACTGACTAACGGTGTATTTTAGTGATGATATAATTTAGTAACTTCTTACTTAACGAGATGTTAAAAATACACCATTTGAGGAAAGAACACACCAATATAGTCAATTTCCATCAAGATCCATGCTTAGTAACTTCAGGGAAACAACAACTAAGGCACAAAATGATGATGTTAAAGGAGTTTGGATTATATTTAACTTAGATATGGTTGAAAATGTGTTTGGTCTATTATACCCTTGATGATATAACTAAAAATGGGCGTTGACCTTAGAATTCCAAGTCAAAGGACGCAATCGGCCTCAAAACCTTGAGGTTTGGATGCACCACGACGATTTTCAAAACTTAGGGTGCATGGCGATGTTTTGTGAGAAGTTTAGGGACCAACGGTGTATTTTTGTCCTTTTCCTATCTTTTGTTAGCAAGTTTTGGTTTAATTATCTATCTAAGCTATATTTAAATGAATCAGCTCTATGAAACCTGGAAATCAATCTATTAATGCATTTGATTAGTCTACTACTTATCAAGACGCCTATTAATTGAATACACCAAATGTCAGACTGTTAGTGTATGATCGACTAACAACCTGATTTCTAGAGTGGAATAAACACGATCTTGAAGAACACACGTACACCATCAGCTTACTTTTAATGCCAACAGAAAGTATAAAGAGTAAAGAGCAAAGCACAAGTACGTAAATCCTAACCAAACGATTAGTATTGAAAGAATGAACATAGTCTATCACTCCCTGAGTAGTGTGCTTTCCTACACCGAAACTGACTCGATGTGACTTTCCCAGAACACAATCCTCATAAAAATCGAGCTTACCTAGACTCTTCTTGCCAAATAGCTCCTGCTTTTCTAGCACCTGAAGTCCCACCTCACTGATATGTCCCAGTCTTTTGTGCCAAACCTGCGCAAGACTGTCTTTTTCTTCAACCCTAGCATTAAGCTCACCCGCCACTGCATGGCCATCCAAAGAGTGTACGAAATTATCCCTTCGGGTTCCAGATAAAATAACCCTGGAACCATTAATCACCTTGATTTTGCCCGACCAAATTTTTACGGTATATCCCTCATTTTCAAGAGTTCCCAGCGATATCAAGTTTCTTTTCAATTCAGGAATATACCTGACATTGTGTAATACAAAACTTGACCCATCTTTCAGTTGTACCCTTACCTTGCCAATACCTCTGATCTTGCACTCCCTGTTGTCACCCAACAGTACCCTGCCCCCATCGCATTCCAGAAAATCAAAAAATATATAACACTCTTGTTAGACATAAAAGTAAACACCTTATGTGGAAGCACAACATTAGGTATATAATCCTGAGGTTTTGGTATACCCTCAAGTGGTTTGTCTAAGAAAAGCTTAACAAATCTAGGGTACATAAAAAATGGTGAACCAACTTTGATGTTTGCAATCATACCATTAAGAATCATATAAGAAAAATTAAATGGCTGATTGGTAGCTAAACCAACTAAAGCAGAGGCTATGGCATGTCCAAATTGATCCCAAGCAGTACTTTTGGGACTTAGACAATGAAGCAAAACATGGATAAGATATTTCCAATGAGGACTTACCAGTGCTTTTTGAAAAGTAAGCTTGTTTAAAGCACCTTCATAGCCAATCTCTCTAAGTCCATCCCAAACAACTTGCTTGTCAAACAAAACATCACCTTCTTCATCATCAAACAATAAGATCTCCCTGATTTTAGCTTCAGTTATACGAATAACCCTCCCTACAACTGTGGCATGAATAACATCTTCTCCTTCCTCCAAGTCAGATCTAGCCGTAGCCCAAAATTCTGGTATCCAAGGACCAATGATTCCTGGATTGACTAAAAGTGAATAGTTTATGGATGAGCCAGTGAGAAAGTCAATGATTCCATGAGAATCAAGATTCTTTTGTGTCTTCTCCAAGTTAGCAATCATATTGTGTTTGCTAATGGTGGGACGGTTTGCCATTGTGAATGTTTTTGAAAGAAGAATGAAAGAAGATGATGATCGATAATGAATTTATTAATGATTGATGGATGAATAAGAATGAAAAATGAGGGGTTGTAAAGATGAAAAAGATATGCTCAAACAAGGATAATATACAAAAAATCACGGTTAATAAATGATTTTACCGTTATTTTTGGAATTTATCTTCCCCATATCTTTCGAAAAGTTGTTACCCCGTATTTCTGACCGTTGGAACAGTATCCTGACACGTCAGTACTTTGGATAAAACACCAAGCAGTACTTTCCATATAACATGGAGCAGTACTTTCATCCTTTAACGAAGCAGTACTTTGGCAAAAGTACTTTCCACCAAAATATCTAACAATGTTGACTGTTTGACCAAAATATCTTCTGAAAGTCAACCCGAGACAATTAATACTTTCCATATTTACTCCCCAGACCTACCAAAGCAATTAGAAGTTAATGATCATCATAAATAACCCATGATATTTACTTGCCTATATAAAAAAAACTTGGGTTAACACTGAACTTCATCAAAACTTGGTACTTTGATCACCAAAACCCTAGCATCACCATGAGCCACTTCCCATTAATATACATCTCATCCGATGACTCCTCTGATTCAGAGGTTAGCTACTACTCTACTTCCAATTCTGGATGGAGTGGTTATTTTCCTCCTAGTGCATCAAGCTCAACCAACCTAAAACCTAATAAAAAGATTTCAATTCCTGCTCCTGCTCCATCTTTATCCAGTGAATTGCCACAAGCTTTGACACAAGCTCTTGAGTCTGCCTTGAAGAACATGAAGTGGCCTGCTCAAAGGAAGCCTGCAAGACCAAAAAGACCTCCAAAGCAAGTGCTTGGCCTGGCTTGCCCAAGGAAGAAATCATCTTTTGATGACAAGAGAAAGATTGCTCAGAAGGGAAAGCACAACTATCAAGGAAAAGGAAAAAGGCCTATGGAGTAGGTTATGTATGATGTAGGTTGGTTAGGGTTTGTGTAGTTTATTTTGATGATGTATCTCTGGCTTGAATGTGTCTGTGTATCTTGAGTGCTGAATGTAACAATTTGAATGTTAATGAATAAAATTGCTTTTCTGTTGAATGATATATGTAGCCTCCCCTTAAAAAATGACTAACTACTAATGCCTCCCCTCAAAAGTAGCTTAATTATTTATCATTCCAATACTCACTACTAAAAAAGTAAATCTTGAAACATCAAAGCCCTTTGTGAGTAAATCTGCTACATTATCATCTGTATAAACTTTAACCACATTTATGAGCCTGTGCTCATAACAATCATTATAAAGTGATGCCTAATCTGAATATGCTTTGTCTTGGAGTGATAGACAGGATTCTTCACAATACAGATTGTACTCTCATTATCAATGTTGATAGAAGTGTTCTTAAAGTTGAATCCATAGTCCAAGAGCTGATTTTGCAACCAAAGTACTTGTGCACAACAATTTGCAGCAGCCACATATTCTGCTTCTGTGGAAGATGTTGCTGCAATTGTTTGCTTTTTGTATTGCCATTAAACTAATCTACTTCCAAGATATTGGCATCCTCAAGTTGTTGATCTTCTGTCATAGTTATCACCAGCATAATCACTGTCTGAAAAAGCTTCTAGATGAAAAGGAGACTCCCTAGGATACCATAATCCTAGCTTAGGTTGTTGCCTAAGGTACCTAAAAATCCTCTTGATAGCATTCAGATGTGAAACCTTGGGTTTGACCTGATGTCTTGCACATAAACACACAACAAAAGTAATATCAGGTCTAGATGCAGTTAAATACATTAGACATCCAATCATAGATCTGTAGAGTTTAACATCAATATCTTCTCCATCTTCATCTTTTACCAAAGGTTTGTTAGCATCAATAGGTGTGGATGCTGGCTTTACAATGGTGAAGTTGAATCTCTTAAGAATGTCTGCAACATACTTATCTTGACTTATAAAAATTCCACTGCTTGATTGTTGAACTTGAAACCCCAAAAAGAATGTTTGTTCACCCATAGAACTCATTTGAATATATTTTTGCATAAGATCCTCAAATTCCTTCACCATTGACTGCTTTGTAGCTCCAAAAATAATATCATCCACATACACTTGGACAAGCATGATATCCTTTTTATCTCTTTTGATAAACAAGGTCTTATCAATAGCACCTCTCCTGTAACCATGTTGCAATAGAAAAGTGGAGAGTCTTTCATACCATGCTCTAGGGGCTTGATGAAGGCCATTTAGAGCCTTAATAACCTTGTAGACTTTGGTTGGATGTGCAGGATCTTCAAAACCATGAGGTTGTTTAACATAAACTTCCTCTATGATAGTGCCATATAGAAAAGCACTTTTAACATCCATCTGATATACAGGAAATCCCATATACGATGCAAAAGCCAAAAACAGCCTTATGGCTTCAATCCTTGCCACAGGAGCAAATACTTCATCATAGTCTACTCCTTCTTCTTGTCTATAACCTTGAGCCACTAACCTTGCTTTATTCTTGATGACATTCCCTATTTCATCTCTTTTAACTCTGAAGACCCATTTTGTTCCAATTAGCCTCTTACCATCAGGTAAATCACATAGTACCCATACTTCTTGTTTAAATTGTAAGATTTCTTATTGCATAGCTTCAACCCAACTCTCCTTGGCTAATGCTTGTGCTACTGTCTTAGGTTCTTCTTGAGATAGAAAGCAAGCAAATAAGCACAATTGTTGATCCTTGTGATTTACCCTGTTCTGCTTGTAAATAAAGCTAAGTAAAGAAGTATGTTGTTGAGAAAGATTCTTAGCTTTAGTTCTTGTGAGCACTCCTGAAGTAGAAGGTCCAATAATTGTACTGACAGGATGATCTTTATGAATTCTTAATGTCGGAGTTGGTGAAACTTCAAGATTATCTTCCAAATTTGTGAAATCAAGGTCTTCATTGGAATCTGAGAAATGCCTTCTTTCTCCAATTCATCATCAGTATCTTCTAAGGCAAGCATGGTTGGATCAGTTAAATCATCAGTATTGATCCAATTTGAAGTATCTAAGACATTAGAAGTACTTTCAAATGGATCATCAGTACTTTGAGGCGTAATGTCAGTGCCTTTAGCCTTCTTCTTTTCTGCTTCATAAGCTCTCCTTTGATCATCTTCATAGGAATTAGCAATAGTTTCTTGAAGAAGCATCCTATTAAGTTCATCTTGGATAGCTTGGTCTTCATCAGATACAACAGTGTTTGGTTGAACAGTACTTTGTGGATCAAAAGTACTTTGAGGTTCAACAGTACTTTGAGGTTCAAAAGTACTTTTCTTCTTATCACTGGGTGCTTCATCAGAATCATCTTCAGACCTTATATTGACTCCATGAACAATGTATTGTGATTCTTATTCATTGTGAACAACTTGATTTTCTTCCCTTACAAGTACATAGTTCATGGATGAGGCCATTAAATCATGATCAAACATCTAATCAGGACCTTTACCTTTTTGATTTTCTTGATCTTCTAGAAATTCAACATGAAGAAATTCTTGAACTTTCTTGGTAGCCCTGTTGTACACTCTGAATCCTTTGCTATTGGTACAATAACCCAATAAGTATCCTTCATCTGATTTACCATCAAACTTTCCCAAATTATCAACAGTATTCAAACTAGTCAGGGGACATCCAAAAGGTTTCATAAACTTAATGTTTGGTTTCTTTCCCATGAGTAACTCATAAGGTGTCTTCATCTGAGGTTTTCTCACTGATACTCTATTCAACACATAACAAGCAGCACTTATAGCTTCATCCCAAAATGGAACAGGTAATTGGGAATCTGCAAGCATTGTCCTTGCTGCTTCTATCAAAGTTCTATTATTCCTTTCTGCAACTCCATTTTGCTGAGGAGTTCTTGCAATACTAAACTCTCTCTTAATTCCTTTCTTGTCACAAAATTCGTCCATTAGCTGATTTTTTAATTCAGTCCCATTATCACATCTAATGGATCTAACCTTGAGTCTTAACTGATTTTCAAGTGCTATTATAAGATCATGAATAGCATCAAAAGTTTCATCTTTAAATCCCAAGAAAAAGACCCAGCTAAATCTGCTACAATCATCTGTTATAACCAAACAGTACTTCTTCTTATTTAAACTAACAACAGAAACAGGTCCAAACAGATCCATATGCAGCAATTCCAAAGGCTCTCTAATGGTTCTTTCTTCAATCTTTTTACATGAAGCCTTGTGTTGTTTACCCTTCTTGCAAGCCAGACATGAGTGATCTTTCTTGAATGTTTTAGAAGGTAAACCTCTAACTAAATTTCCTTTGACCAACTTGTTGATGTTCTTGAAATTTACATGCCCTAATCTTCTGTGCCATTGATGTGATTCTTCCATTGTTGCCCTTGCTATTAAACATGTTGCTCTTTCAGTAGAATTGATATTCTTCAAATCTATGCTATACACATCATTGGTTCTTGGTGCTCTCAGCATCACCAAGTTTTCATCTTCTAACTTAAACTCAGGGGAGAGAATAAGACATTCTGTGTCAAGAAATAACACAAGATATTTCTTGTCATAGATCTGAGAAACTGACAAAAGGTTGAATTTAAGCTCCTTTACATATCTAACATTCTCAAAATCAATTGATCCAGCCTTAATGGTTCCTTTGCCAGTGATTCTCCCTCCATCAAGATCATTCCCAAATGCAACTCTTCCTCCAAAATAAGCCTTAAAATCTGACAAGAGCTTCTTTTCTCCTATCATGCTTCCAGAGCAACCACTATCAACAATAAGATGATCTTTAAGGTCCTCTTCTGGGTTGCCCTGCATAAAAATGAAAAGGGTTAGTTTCTATTAGGAACCCAAGCCATTACTGACTTGTGTTCCCTTGTGGAGTAACATACTCAAATTCTTTGAGTATGTAATCACCACTGTTTTTGAAAGCACTATCAAGAATTAATGTCTTTGATTCCAAAACCTGTGTTGAATTATTATCAACACTCCCTTTTCACCCTTATTTTCTGAAAGTAGTTTTTCACCCTCAGCAGTACTTTCTTACTTAACCCATTTAGTTGTAACTTTTGGTGTTGGGTTCTTTGTTCTAGCTACTTTTCTTGAGTTGTAAGGCCTTCTAGGTTTGTAAGAATTGAATCTCCTAGGTCTTACACTAGAGTTTTTGCTAACAGTACCTTGATTAGGGGAATTCCTAACAGTACTTTGAGAGAGTACTGCTTGACCAATATTTTGAAAAGTATTTCTTGAAGGTACTTTGGGTTTGGAGAATGGTCTTTTCTGATGAGGGTACTTATAATCTTTTGAGAAATTACTATGGTTAACCCTATTTGAGTAATTCCAAGCTGGTTTATTCTCCCTTGGTTTATTCTCTTTGAGCTTATGGTTTGCAGATGTGGTCTTTGGGTATTTGCTTAAGTATTCTGAATGGTAATCACAGTCCTTAATCAAATGATGAGGACTATAACATACATAACATAACTTTGGTCCCATATTCCCAAATCCACTCCCAAAAGGTTTTCTATAATAAGCAGTATTTTGAAAAGATTTCCTTGTAGGTACTGCTGAATGATTAGCAGTACTTCCAAATTTTTGGAAGTACTGCTTGTTTTGAAAAACCTTTTTCATTCTCAGAACCCTTGTTATCATCCCTAGGTGTCTCAACAGATTCTCTTAAGGACTCAGAACTAGATTGACTTGAATTAGACTTACCTTTAAGCTTTTTCCTGAATTCTAGATTGTCTACTCCAAAACAAGAAACATCTATCCTAGGTGGTTCAAAACTACCTGTGGGTGGAGGAACTTTATTATAGCCTTTGTCCTTCTTAAATTCAGGAGGTGTTGAGCAAGGTGATTCCTCATTACTAGATTTGTTTTCCTCTAAGCTTATGAATTCTTCATCACTAGTTGAGGTCTCCTAAGAAAGATTAGTTCTTGGTTCCTAGTTGAGATTTCTTCTAAACTATTATCATAATGATACGTGGGAATTGCGCCCTCGCAACAGGTTTTACCTCTCAGGGGATCTTGAGAAGCTTACAACCCCCACCAGGCAGTGTACCTGATCATTGTAGTATAGTATAGTGACAAGTACCGGGGGATTGATCGTTCAACTCAGGAATAGTGTCGCTAGGATTAGAAAGCCTACTAAACTAGATCTAGAGGTGAGGGATGATTCTTTTTGTATTTTTTATATTTTATGAAAGCAAGTAAAATCTCGGGTTTTGAAGGAGTGGGCAGAATTAGTTGCTAGCTAACTAACCCAATTAACTAAGATGCAATCAAAATAAAATAAAAGAAATGAAAATTAAACTAATTTACTAATTTGGTGGAAACAATAATGAGAATAGTTGTGTTTACTTAGATTTTATTACTCCCTAGATATCTTTTACAGGTTGATTAGCTTGTTACAATTGCATGGATGACGGGTTATATTCCTTAATACCAGTCGTAGGGTCGTGTACAATATTCCCTAACTCTATAAAATTCTACTTCACTCCTATGTCGAGCCGTTAGAAGCTCGTAACATGGGATCATAAGAATTCTCTTACGCATTAAATACAACCAAAAATCGTAGTACACCTCCGATCATGTTTCTTAAGACGTTCAAGCAAGTTACCAATGGAAGTCTGCCAGTTTTCTTAAGCCTAACATAGAATACAATCATCCGTAACAATTATAAACAAACAATCAACCCATAATCAACATCTAGGTTTCACTACATCTAAGCAAACACAATAAAAACCTAGCCTAGCATGTTAAAGAGAAGACAAGCGTAAGATATAATCACACAACACATAGACATATTGAATGATTTGAATAAGTACTTATCTTCAATTAAACATGGAAGAATCAAGGGGTTGAAACCTTTGAAAAAACTGTAAAATTCGTCTAGGGTTTATGCCCTAATATCCCACACAAAGTTCCACACATTACAATGAAAAATTGGAAAAATATATATAGACTACGCATCCTGACGGCGTCATGTATTAACCTCTGACGCCGTCAACTTGCCGCCATGATAAAATTCGTATTGTCTAGATCCACTTCTGATGCCGTCATGTAGGAATGAGCTCTGGGCCGTCAAGTGTATTTGGACCCTGACAGCCTTGGTTACGCCGTCAGGCCAAATAGCCTAAAAACTTTCTGGATCATCACGTGTATTTTCCACTTCCACCTATTTTGCCACTCTTGACGCCGTCACTAGTAATCCTTGACGTCGTCAGGTACTGTTCCCAGCAAGGAATTTGAGACTTTGTCGTTTTCTTCACTTTTATGCTCCAAAAACGTCCAAAATAATTCCTTTTCCAGATTGCTCTCCAAAAGTACCTAAAATGACAAAAGGAACGATTTAGGGCAATATTTAATCAAATAATCTCAAATTCGGACTTAAATGACCCCTTAAAAGCGATACACTTTTCGCCTCATCACATAACCTAGGCCATTTTTAACGTTTGTTGTTCTTTGTTTTTCAACAAAACTAACATGTGACAGACCTGATTCTTTCCAAACAACAAGTTTTTCAAGCAACTTATCTCTTTCTTTAGTGACCTTTTCTAGTTCAGAAACCTTACATCCTAACTTCCACTCACTTAACTTTAATTGATAATCTTGTTGCTCATATTGTTCAGCCCAAGCTACTTCATTATTCTCATAAGTGATTATCTTAGCTTCCATTGACTCTAAAGTCAATTGGTAACCAGCTATCTCAGACCTAGCCCTTCTATAGTTATCTCTTTCAGTTTCATATTCTTTAAGCATCTTTTGATAAGAGTTACTACATTTGGAACATACCTCAGAGATAATGGATGAACTTGAAGTAGCCATCATAGCAAGCTCAATAGGTTCTTCTTCACTCTCCATGCTCCAATCAAAGCTTCCTAGACCATCTCTTGACTCCAAAGCTGCATATCCTGGTTCCTCATCAAAAGATGTGCTCCAATCAATCTCTTTCAATGCAACCATAGAGTAGGTTACTTGTTCATCATCAAATTTATTACTCCAGTCAACTTCTGATAAATTTTCTTGAGCCACCAAAGCTTGTGACTTTGGCTCAGCAATAGGAACCTCCTTTCTTTCAACCTTGGGTTTTTCAATCATTCTGTTTGCCTGATACTTTGAAAACTTGCATTCCCTTGCAAAGTGACCAGTCCTTTGACAATTGAAGCATTCAATCTTAGACTTATCAAATGCTATCCCCTTCTTAGATTTGAAATCAATACCTCTCCCTGTCTTGTTCATAAACTTCTTGATCCTTGCAGTGATCATGGCAACCTGCCATCTTATGTCAATTTCTTCCATAGCATCGTCATCAATTTTTAAGACATCTTCTTGATAAGTAACAAGTAGAGTGGCTTGTTGAGCAAAGAATGAACATAGAACATCATCTGAATTGGTGATGAAGTGGTAGTGACCATGGTTGTACATGGATGTTGTTTCTCTGCAGCAGTACTTTGGACAGGGTAAGTAGTACTTTTAGTGGAAGTACTGCCTCTGTTTTCAGAAGATACAAAGGCAATCCTATGAGAACTTGAGCCTTTGTTACCCTTCATCTCATGCTCATACACCTTTGGATTGTTGTAGAGATCATCAAAGTCCATAGTGTCCAAACCAGGTTGTCCTCTAATCATGGTAGCAACCACATGCCATGCAGATGGCAAACTCCTTAAGAACTTCAAATTTGCATCTTCAACAGATGCCTCTGCTCCATACAATTCTAGCATACTGAGTAGATTTTGATATATGTCATAGGCAGACTCAAGGCTTTCTCTTTCACCAACAGTGAAGGCTTCAAACTGTTGCTTCAATAAGTTCCTATGCATCTTCTTGGAAGCATCATTACCTCCAAATCTTGTTTTAATAGCAGCCCATAGTTGTTTTGCATCCTTGACATCATGAAACTTCAATAGGTGACCATCAGGAATGGCAGAAAGCAGTATGTTGAGAGCCTTATCTTGATTTCTTTTGGTGTCAGCTGTCAAGGTTGGCTTAGGTGGTGTAGGTTGTCCTGGGATCTCTACTGGTTCTTCAATTACCATATTACCATTGACAATCACATCCCATAGAGCATGGTCTGTGATGGCAATGTACTGCCTCATCTTCATACTCCATAGATCATATTCTCCCTTCTTGACAATGGGAATTCTGACTGCTGTAATGGATGGAACAGGTGCAACATCTGTTGACATCTTTAAGGGTTTGTAGTAAAATCGATTTTAAAGGTTTCTTCTTAATCAGAGTTTCCACATAAGCTCTGATACCACTTGTTAAGAATCGTTTAAGCTCATCTAGGATTAAACAATAATAAAGATAAAGAACATGTACGCAGCGGAATAAACTAAACATCTTTATTATTGCAACAAGGTTTCTTCATCATCATCTCCTAACACTATTACAAATATCTACAGCCCCAATTCTACTTGATCAAGGTAGAACTTGTTACACACCTTGTAACAGGGATCAAGGACTTGACCTTGAGGCTGAACTAATTAACTAAAACCTAACCCTAGACGTTTATAACTTACGTCTAGGTTACACACACACACACCTTTAGTCGACTACATTATAGAAGACACACATAATAAAACCCTAACCCTTGATCTCTTTATATAATAGAGATTTAGGGTTTACAAAATACTACAAAGGACTAATAAATAAATCTTCTTTTACAAGCAAGTCCCTTGTGTTTTATTCTTCTTTATTTGAAGAATTCTTCCATGTCACTTTAAGTCCTTGTTTCATTCTTATTGTTTTGTATCATTAAATCAATAAACCCAACAATCTTCCCCTATTTGATGATGACAAAACAAACACATTCTTGTATGAACTTCTCTAGACGAAGTAGAGAAATTGAGATAATTAAATCTCGCCATGAATGAAACAATCTTGTCTTCCTCTTAATCCATGCCATACCACTCCAAAATCTCTTCTAACATCTCTTCCCCTTTTTGTTATCAACAAATAGAGAACATATGAAATATGATCTTGAGCACCACTAACTAATACCACACATCCAATTCATCCTTCCAATGTCTCAAATTACCGTCCATGAAGTTTTCCGCAACTATAAATGAACTTGAAAAGTTGAAATAATAGAAATCTAAACCATCAGTAGTAATACTAATCAACAATAGTAAGAATCAACAACTTCCCCTTGAGTGGTGCATGTAGATGATTAAACATTCATACAATAAGCTTCCCCTGAAACCAATATGTTTACATCATCATGATTCTTCAAATCTGTAAGCTCCTTGTAATGATCACTTGTGAAGAAAACTGAGTATAACGAATTTGATGAAGAAGTAGAAAAAACCCAAACTTGTGCCTTATATCTTGTACTAACCATGTGACTTCAAACTCATACCAACCACAAAAAAATATGAGTATACCGCAACCTCTTGATGAAATCCTCAACTAATATGAGACACTGAGCACAATAACGTAACTCCTTCAAGTGATAGTCAATGTGTGCATAGAGCATCATAAGGAAAATCACACATTTCTAGATTCATCAAGTCTTTGCACAAACAAGTCACCTTCAAAGTGTAACACCTACTTTGAGATATGATAAGAACACGTATCCAAGAAACTCCACTTCAACTTCAAATAAGTGATAAACAATCTTCTTTGTAATCAATTCTTCCAATATCAACAAATACGAGCCTGTTAAAACCTTTAAGAACATAAACCAACTAACCATCTTGTGTGTGTGAAACTTATAACCTGTGTGTGTAATCTAACAAACTGCTCATAATTAACCGAGAATTAAAGAAGAACTAATCTCATAAACACCCATCTTGGCTTCCCCTCACTGCTCGTAAATCATGCATATATATTGAACCATAAAACTCTTTACTTGTCTCCATAAATCATCTAAACGCAGCAGTACTTTGAATGAACAGTACCTTGGAACAGTACTTTAGTCGAGCAGCAGTACTTTAGACGAACATCAGTACTTTGGAGCAGTACTTTGTAACATCATACTTTTTTTTTTTCTCTTTTAAGCAGTACTTTCACTCCACGTTCAAATAGCATAGTCAAGGAATCTGACAACCACGAATATAATATATCAAGAGCACATGATGCACAAGACGACAATTACCTTTAAATAAATTCTTGCAAAATACGTCAGATCCAAGAATGAGATTTAATAGTACGAGGTAACTGTTCCATGTTCATGAATCATATATATTCATCTCTCCACTTAACTTCTCGACCAATAAAATTACTTTGCAACAGACCAGTATCACATGCGGGCAAACTTCAATAAATTGCATCTAACACTTGATATTAATAATACGAGAAGAATCTGACCCATGGTTTAAAAGCAGTACGAGGTTTGTAATATGAATTAAAAATCACATGCGCAGTTAATAATATTAATTACCTCTGCTCTACCGTCCCACTTTCATGAATGAACAAATAAGGAAGCCAATATTGAGAAAGATACCGACCCATGATTATGCTTGAACCAATCAACTTTCGCTTCTGTGATTCTCGTACATAACCACGGAGACCAAATTAATAACCCATCATTAATAATAAAGATACCGACCACCAATAAATCAGTACGAGGTTTGAATTGTTGAAACAACCAATCATTATCTTTGATATATCGACAAACATATTAACTAGCCGCCGTATTAAATTTTAGCCAATGTTTAAAAGTCGATACCTTAAAAACCTTAAAGACCATCGTACCTTCATCGACAGAAACCTTGATGAACCCTAGATCACAAGCCCCTGGCTTTGATGCCACATGTTAAGAATCGTTTAAGCTCATCTGTGGTTAAACAATAATAAAGATAAAGAACATGTACGCAGCGGAATAAACTAAACATCTTTATTATTGCAACAAGGTTTCTTCATCATCATCTCCTAACACTATTACAAATATCTACATCCCCAATTCTACTTGATCAAGGTAGAACTTGTTACACACCTTGTAACAGGGATCAAGGACTTGACCTTGAGGCTGAACTAATTAACTAAAACCTAACCCTAGACGTTTATAACTTACGTCTAGGTTACACACACACCCCTTTAGTCGACTACATTATGGAAGACACACATAATAAAACCCTAACCCTTGTTCTATTTATATAATAGAGATTTAAGGTTTACAAAATACTACAAAGGACTAATAAATAAATCTTCTTTTACAAGCAAGTCCCTTGTGTTTTATTCTTCTTTATTTGAAGAATTCTTCCATGTCACTTTAAGTCCTTCTTGTTTCATTCTTATTGTTTTGTATCATCAAATCAATAAACCCAACAAATACCCCAAGACATATACGAGTTTTGTGTGTAGAAAAACCCTAAGGAGACGAACTTAGTCGAAGAAGCATCACAAGGCACGCCCCAAACAAAGATCTTAGAGCCTTAAGAAGGTCCTACATGTGTATAATTCATTAAGTAGTTTTGTTTATTGTATTAGTAAGCTTTAATCCATCAGGATTGATGGGCTTGTGGCCACCATACTGCTCCCCTTAAAATTGCTTTCCCATCGATTAAAGTTTATATGATTGATGTTTTTTTGTGACTTTTGTTTGTGTATTGATAACCTCTGTGTTTAGTTGAGTCTTCTGGGCCACCATACCTGTTCCTCGCCTGCTTATCTAATGTCTAGAAGGTAGGATAAACATAAGTAATCATTAAGAGTTTACTCGCCGATAATTAGGATCCAACAAGACAGATTAGATTACGATACTCATCATATAAAACTAGCAATAAAACAAGTGACAAGCTACTTAATGATAAGGATAGGTCTTCTTACGTGTTTCTATTATCTGTTTGTGTACGTGATTGCTATTCACTGATTTGTTCTCATTAGTTTTACTTTTATTATTTAATTAGATTGTATAACTAACTTAGATATTAAAATAATGATTAAATCAACTAGATATTACGTTCCATTCTTAGTGTTCGATACTCTACTTACCACTATATACATATTGATCGGGTACACTGCTCGTTAAGTGTGTGTGTGTGTGTGTGTGTGTAATAAGTCGGCTAAATATAAATTTAAAACTTGAAAAGGCTTAAACACCCTATGCTACACTGACATACCCAACACATCAATCGTGCACCTCATTAAATTTTAAAAGCTCATGCATTTAATTTAGAAAGCTTTTTCGCAAATTTATGCATCTAACTGAACATAAAATTATCAAACCATGCATCTAATTATTTTTACAAACTCATGCATCTAGTTATACTTTATATCAAGGCCAAAACACATATTAGTACTCTAAACTTGGCAAACTGGATCATCTAGTACCCTAAACTTTTAAGGGTGCAACATGGTACCTTGAACTTGACAAAATGAAATTTCTACTACCCCATACTAATTAACTCAATAATTAATTATTTTTTTCTTTCTAAAAATTAATTTAGTAAAGTTTTTTTTTTTTTTTTTTTTTTTTTTTTTTTTTTTTTTTTTTTTTTTTTAATAAATATAGTAAAACTTTGGCTAGGTAAATATATTTTTTCTTAAACTTTAATTATGTTTAATTTTTGAAAATTAATATATTATTTTAATTAATTATTTAGAATATAAAAAGTATATAGGTAGTATCTCTAAAATATTTCTAACGCGCTACTCTTAATAAATATTCATAGTATATTATTAAATGTTTGTTTCAAATAATTTTTAGATCAACTTATAACTAACTATATCAAAGTTTTTGTAATTTTCAATTTAACATATGTATATAAACAAATTAATAGTTAAGTTGTTATGGTCTCAAAATTATTTGAAACGAACACTTAGTATATAATACGGATATCTATATATCTCAAATTAGTGCAGTAAAATCACTTTTTAAAATGTATTATTTAAAATATAAATTTATTCTCAATAGCTAAATATAATATTATATTAACTAAAAAAAATAAAATAAACTAAATTTTCAATAAAATATAATTAAATATCTTAACTTTAACTACAAATCATTTATATTACATTAGCTTTAGTAAATTGATTTTTTTAGCATAAATTAAAAAATGATAAATTATGTACAATTTAATTTGGTATAAGGTAGTAGTAATTCCAATTTGCCATGTTCGGGGTACTATCCGGCACCATTAAAAGTTCAGGTTACTAAATGATCCAGTTTGCCAAGTTTGAGGTACTAATATGTGTTTTGGGCTTATATCAATCATGGTAATTATTCGTAATAATAAAATTATGCATCTAAATACATCACAACATCTAAAATCTAAATAAGATTTTGTCGTTCAAATAATTGACAAAAAGCACTAAAATATCATTAAGATGCATGGTGAAAAAAAAAAAAAAAAAAAAAAAAAAAAAAAAAAAAAAAAACAAAAACAAAAAACCTTAATGATAGACTAGTTAAATCATTTATTAAACATGAGACTTTAGGTGCTTATGAATTGAATGACGTTGGACAAAAAAAAACAAACCAACAACCAGATGAATATCAAAGATGCCAATTATAATAAGAGAAAATTATGGAAGAAGACCAATTTTACACTCTTACACTTAAGCCTTTGAAAAATGACAGTTTTATTTACAGGTTTGCCAGTTCCTTATTTTTAGCCATTGATATATTGATTTAATTGTTTTAATAATCGATTGGTACGGTGATCGTTGCGTCACATCTTGACATTTTTTACAAAAAGTCAAGATCAGATCTGGAATGGGCGCCCTAGATCCATCCACACATCTGCACGAAAATAAGAAATCCGCACCTGATCCTCTCTCTTTCTATATATATATATATATATATATATATATATATATATATATATATATATATATATATATATATATATATATATATATATATATATATAATTAGGGTCAAATAAAAAGAAACTTAAAAATAAGAAGAATAAGAAGTAATATGGACCAATCAATTTAAATAGCATATAAAGGCGTTTTTGTCATTTGCATCTCATAGTAACAATTGACCTTTTTTTTTTTTTTTTTTTTTTTTTTTTTTTTTTTTTTTTTTTTTCAGTTTGTGAGTTTCAAATATAACGATGTAGTTCTTTTTGTTTTCTCAAAAATGATCAAATTCAAATTAACCAATTTCAATTAATTCATTCCTCACATTGTTCCATCCGATATGCATAGATCTAATTAATTATTCATGTCTCTAATTTAACAGTGACGTATATGAAAAGAAGATCGATGTATGCATCCTTTCAAGATGCCTTAAATAATCAATGTATACTAAACAGTGATGTATATCTTAGATGCAGATCATCCAAAATCAATTCGAGTCCAAAATCAATTCGAACATGTGTTAATCTTGGTTAAAAAGTCGATGGACCTCATTGCGTCCAACTTATTAAAAAGTTGAATCCAATAAGTTCAAACGATGCATCTAACGTGGTTTATCATCAATTAAAAATATTGATTTTTAAATCGTAAGCTAAAATTATCAAACTCATTGACGCACGGTGTATCGTGCACCACATTAAATTTTAAAAGCTCACGAATTTAATTTCGAAAGCTTTTTCGCAAATTTATGCATCTAACTGAACATAAAATTATCAAACCATGCATCTAACTATTTTTACAAACTCATGCATCTAGTTATACTTTATATCAATCATAGTAATTATTCGTAATAATAAAGTTATTCATCTAAATACATTATTGCATATAAAATCTAAATAAGATTTCGACATTCAAATAATTGTAAAAAAGCACTAAAATATCATTAAGATGCATGATGAAAAACAAAATACAAAAAAAAAAAAAAAAAAAAAAAAAAAAAAAAAAAAAAACACACTTAATGATAGACTAATTAAATCATTTATTAAACATGTGACTTTAGGTGCTTGTGAATTGAATGACGCTGGACTAAAAAACCAAAACAACAACCAGATGAATATCAAAGATGCCGATTATAATAAGAGAAAATTATGGAAGAAGAGCAATTTTACACTTTTACCCTTAAGCCTTTGAAAAATGACGGTTTTATTTATAGGTTTGCAACTTCCTTATTTTTAGCCATTGATCTATTGATCTAATCGTTTTAATGATCGATTGGTACGGTGATCATTGCGTCACATCTTGACTTTTTTTACAAAACGTCAATATCAGATCTGGAATAGGCGGCCTAGATCCATCCCCACATCCGCACAAAAATAAGAAATCTGCACCTGATCCTCACTCTAATTCTATATATATATATATATATATATATATATATATATATATATATATATATATATATATAGAATTTGGGTCAAATAAAAAGAAACTTAAAAATAAGAAGAATAAGAAGTAATATGGATCAATCAATTTAAATAGCATATAAGGGCGTTTTTGTCATTTGCATCTCATAGTAACAATTGACTTTTTTTTTTCCAGTTTGTGACTTTCAAATATAACGATGTAGTTCTTTTTTGTTTTCTCAAACATGATCAAATTAAAATTAACCAATTTCAATTAATTCATTCCTCACATTGTTCCATCCGATATGCATAGATCTAATTAATTATTCATGTCTCTAATTTAACAGTGACGTATATGAAAAGAAGATCGATGTATGCATCCTTTCAAGATGCCTTAAATAATCAATGTATACTAAACAGTGATGTATATCTTAGATGCAGATCATCCAAAATCAATTCGAGTACAAAATCAATTCGAACATGTGTTAATCTTGGTTAAAAAGTTGATGGACCTCATTGTGTCCAATTTGTTAAAAAGTTGCATCCAATAAGTTCAAACGATGTGTCTAACGTGGTTTATCATCAATTAAAAATATTGATTTTTAAATCGTAAACTAAAATTATCAAACTCATTGATTCACGGTGTATCGTGCACCACATTAAATTTTAAAAGCTCACGAATTTAATTTCGAAAGCTTTTTCGCAAATTTATGCATCTAACTGAACATAAAATTATCAAACCATGCATCTAACTATTTTTACAAACTCATGCATCTAGTTATACTTTATATCAATCATGGTAATTATTCGTAATAATATAGTTATTCATCTAAATACATTATTGCATCTCAAATCTAAATAAGATTTCGACATTCAAATAATTGACAAAAAGCACTAAAATATCATTAAGATGCATGACGAAAAACAAAATACAAAAAAAAAAAATAATAAAAAAAAAATAAATAAATAAAAAAAGAAAGAAAAAAAAGAAAAAGAAAAAAAAACACATAATGATAGACTAATTAAATCATTTATTAAACATGAGACTTTAGGTGCTTGTGAATTGAATGACGCTGGACTAAAAAACCAAAACAACAACCAGATGAATATCAAAGATGCCGATTATAATAAGAGAAAATTATGGAAGAAGAGCAATTTTACACTTTTACCCTTAAGCCTTTGAAAAATGACAATTTTATTTACAGGTTTGCAACTTCCTTATTTTTAGCCATTGATCTAATCGTTTTAATGATCAATTGGTACGGTGATCGTTGCGTCACATCTTGACTTTTTTACAAAAAGTCAATATCAGATCTGGAATGGGCGGCCTAGATCCAGCCCTACATCCGCACGAAAATAAGAAATCCGCACCTGATCCTCACTATATATATATATATATATATATATATATATATATATATATATATATATATATATATATATATATATATAGAATTAGGATAAAAAAACTTAAAAATAAGATGAATAAGAAGTAATATGGACCCAATCAATTTAAATAGCAAATATGGGCATTTTTGTCATTTGCATCTCACTGTAACAATTGACTTCTTTTTTCAGTTTGTGACTTTCAAATATAATGATATAGTTCTTTTTTGTTTTCTCAAACATGATCAAATTAAAATTAACCATTTTCAATTAATTCATTCCTCACATTGTTCAACCGATATGCGTAGATATAATTAATTATTCATGTCTCTAATTTAACACTGATGCATATGAAAAGAAGATCGATGCATGCATCCTTTCAAGATGCATTAAATAATCAATGTATATTAAACAGTGATGTATATCTTAGATGCAGATCATCCAAAATCAATTCGAGTCCAAAATCAATTCGAACATGTGTTAATCTTGGTTAAAAAATTGATGGACCTCATTGCGTCCAATTTGTTAAAAAGTTGCATCCAATAAGTTCAAACGATGCATCTAACGTGGTTATCATCAATTAAAAATATTGATTTTTAAATCGTAAGCTAAAATTATCAAACTCATTGATGCACGGTGTATCGTGCACCACATTAAATTTTAAAAGCTCTCGAATTTAATTTTGAAATCTTTTTCGCAAATTTATGCAGCTAACTGAACATAAAATTATCAAACCATGCATTTACTATTTTTACAAACTCATGCATCTAGTTATACTTTATATCAATCATGGTAATTATTCGTAATAATAAAGTTATTTATCTAATTACATTATTGCATCTCAAATCTAAATAAGATTTTGTCGTTCACTAAAATATCATTAAGATGCATGATGAGAAACAAAAAAAAAAAAAAAAAAAAAAAAAAAAAAACACTTAATGATAGACTAATTAAATCATTTATTAAACATGAGACTTTAGGTGATTATGAATTGAATGACGCTGGACTAAAAAACCAAAACAACAACCAGATGAATATCAAAGATGGCGATTATAATAAGATAAAATTATGGAAGAAGAGCATTTTTCACTTTTACCCTTAAGCATTTGAAAAATGACGGTTTTATTTACAGGTTTGCAACTTCCTTATATTTAGCCATTGATCTATTGATCTAATCTTTTTAATGATCGATTGGTACAGTGATCGTTGCGTCACATCTTCAATTTTTCACAAAAAGTCAATATGAGATCTGGAATGCACTAGATCCATCCCCACATCCGCACAAAAATAAAAAATCCGCACCTAATCCTCACTATATATATATATAGAATTAGGATAAAAAAAAACTTAAAAATAAGATGAATAAGAAGTAATATGGACCCAATCAATTTAAATAGCAAATAAGGGCGTTTTTGTCATTTGCATCTCATAGTAACAATTGACTTCTTTTTTCAGTTTGTGACTTTCAAATATAATGATATAGTTCTTTTTTGTTTTCTCAAACATGATCAAATTAAAATTAACCATTTTCAATTAATTCATTCCTCACATTGTTCCAACCGATATGCATAGATGTAATTAATTATTCATGTCTCTAATTTAACGGTGACTCATATAAAAAGAAGATCGATGCATGCATCCTTTCAAGATGCATTAAATAATCAATGTATATTAAACAGTGATGTATATCTTAGATGTAGATCATCCAAAATCAATTCGAACATGTGTTAATCTTGGTTAAAAAATTGAGGGACCTCATTGCGTCCAATTTGTTAAAAAGTTGCATCTAATAAGTTCAAACGATGCATCTATTGTGGTTTATCATCAATTAAAAATATTGATTTTTAAATCGTAAGCTAAAATTATCTAACTCTTTGATTCACGGTGTATCATGCACCTCATTAAATTTAAAAGCTCATGCACTTAATTTCTGAAGATTTTTCGTAAATTTTTGCATCTAACTGAACATAAAATTATCAAACCATGCATCTAACTATTTTTACAAACTCATGCATCTAGTAATACTTTATTTCAATCATGGTAATTATTCGTAATAATAAAGTTATGCATCTAAATACATCACTGCATCTAAAATCTAAATAAGATTTCGTCATTTAAATAATTCACAAAAAGCACTGAAATATCATTAAGATGCATGGTGAAAAAAAAAATAAAAAGCACTTAATGATAGACTAATTAAATCATTTATTAAACATGAGACTTTAGGTGCTTATGAATTGAATGACGCTGGACTAAAAGACCAAAACAACAACCAAATGAATATCAAAGATGTTGATTATAATAAGAGAAAATTATGGAAGAAGAGCAATTTTACACTTTTACCCTTAAGCTTTAGAAAAATGACGATTTTATTTACAGGTTTGCCACTTCCTTATTTTTGCCATTGATCTATTGATCTAATCGTTTTAATGGTCAATTGGTACGGTGATCGTTGCGTCACATCTTGACTTTTATACAAAAAGTCAAGATCAGATCTGAAATGGGCAGCCTAGATCTATCCGCACATCCGCACGAAAATAAGAAATCCGCACCTGATCCTCACTATATATATATATATATATATATATATATATATATATATATATAGGATCAAATAAAAAGAAATTTACAAATAAGAAGAATAAGAAGTAATATGGAAAAATCAATTTAAATAGCATATAAGGGCGTTTTTGTCATTTCCATCTCATAGTAACAATTGACTTTGTGAGTTTCAAATAAAACGATGTAGTTCTTTTTTGTTTTCTCAAACATGATCAAATTAAAATTAACCGTTTTCAATTAATTCATTCCTCACATTGTTCCATCCGATATGTGTAGATCTAATTAATTATTCATGTCTCTAATTTAACAGTGACGCATATGAAAAGAAGATCAATGCATACATCCTTTCAAGATGTATTAAATAATCAATGTATATTAAACACTGATGTATACTTTATATCAATCATGGTAATTATTCATAGTAATAAAGTTATGCATCTAAATACATCGCTGCATCTAAAATCTAAATAAGATTTCGTCTTTTAAATAATTGATAAAAAACACTAAAATATCATTAAGATGCATGGTGAAAAACAAAAAAAAAGTAAATAAATAAATACACTTAATGATAGACTAATTAAATCATTTATTAAATATGATACTTTAGGTGCTTATGAATTGAATGACGTTGGACTAAAAAACCAAAACAACAACCAGATGAATATCAAAGATATCGATTATAATAAGAGAATGTTATTGGAGAGGAGCAATTTTACACTTTTACTCTTAAGCCTTTGAAAATGACATTTTATTTACAAGTTTGCCACTTCCTTATTTTTTGCCATTGATCTATTGATGTATTGATCTAATCATTTTAATGGTCGATTGGTACCGTGATCGTTGCATCACAACTTGACTTTTTTATAAAAAGTCAAGATCATATCTGGAATGGGCGGCCTAGATCCATCCGCACAACTGGAATGAGTTGACCTGGTTTGATAAACCCGGCCGGGTTATGACTTTTTATTTAAAAAAAATTAACAAAATGATTTTTTTCCGTTACCTTTTCTAAGTTTAATTTAAAAGTTGAAGTGATGATGACTAATGTTCGTTAAAATTTTGTAAAATAGTAAATCATAGTTATACATGATCTTAGAATTACCAATTAATATAGTTTTACTATAGACCTTTATAATTTAGAATCACTAGTTGAAAATTTTTGCTATATTATAATAGATATAGACTTAATAAGCAAAACTTATCGGTATAGTCTCAATCTTGTTCATCGGTTTAATCCAATGTATAAATAAAAACGAATAAGTTATAAGACCATGCAATACTAATTATTAAATTTAGAAAAAATTACATATATGTATAGAACCGGTTCGACCCGGCTGTTCAACTGGTTGAATCGGTAACCCGATGAACCAGCAACTAAACCGGGTCGATAAAAAAACCGGTTTTTAAAACATCACCGCCGAAATTAATTCGTTGTAGGGAACAGACAATGAAAGAAATTACTTTTCTAAGATGAATACCACCCTTGTCTTATATATAATCTCACAGATACCATGCATCCAATGTGCACTCGTATTCTTCTACATTCTTGAATCATGTCAATGGAAAACCACAAGGAGGAAGAAGCAATTAACTTGGGGAGATCACTGATTGTACCAAGCATTCAAGAAGTAGCTAAGCAATGCATCACACAGATCCCACCTGAATATAAACACCAACATGATCAGGATCAGCTGCTCTTATCATGTGACGATGTGTCTGTGCCGGTCATTGATCTTCAAAGCTTGTTTGCAAACACTACTGAATCTTCGGTGGTGTATACGTCTGAGCTCAATAAGCTTCATACAGCTTCTAAGGAATGGGGCTTCTTCCAGGTTAATTAGCCTTCTTAAAGTCTAGTATTTAATGATAAAACTTGTTTTGTCCACTATGATCATTATTTTGTCATGATTCTTATGATTTTGATTTTCATTTCAATTATCATGTAGAAATTACAATCCACAATTGATAATTAGTATCATATATTTCTGGTCATTAAAATTTTTACCCATGTGATGATGATGAGTTCTTTTACCATCCTCCAATTACTCCACTAATTGTATGTCCCGTCACTTGTACATGGAAGCTGGTTTCATCACATTTATAGATCAAATCTAAGTCGCCAAGCATGTGTATATCAATCTACTTATAGGGTCTAGAGTTTTGCTATTATTAAGCATTCTACATATGTTGACATGTATAATTACAATGATACTTAGCTTTTGTTTTTACCAAGCTTATTCATGTATGTTCATTGTTCACTTGTATCTCAAATAGAGTAAACGTTGGGACATAAACCTTTTTATCTGTGTTTTGATGTGCATACGTGTATGTGTTGAAACTGTTATAAGCGCATATTCAGTACATAAATGATTTGATGAAAACAGGTTATTAATCATGGAATAAGTGAGTCCTTATTAGCCGATTTCAAGAGGGACGTGTTGAACTTGTTCAACCTTCCAATGGAGGAGAAAAAGAAGCTTTGGCAGGAAGAAGACAACAATGAAGGTTTCGGTCAGCTGTTTGTTTTATCAAAGGAGCAGAAGCTTGACTGGTGCGACGTGTTTTACATAAAAACTCTTCCACACAATCTCCGGAAATCCCAACTATTTCAAAAGTTGCCTCTCATCCTCAGGTTTACTTTTTGCAACTAATATAAAACTAATAATCAGAGATAGGCTACTCAAACACTAAAACTTAATCAGATAAGTTACTTTGAAGAAGCACAGTCAAAAGTGAACTCATCCCACAGAGTAGCAAAGCGGTAAAAGCTTGGGTTTCTCCTAAGGAGGTCTACGATTTTATTCCCGCCCTGTTTCAACTCTTAGGGTGGCTTTGTTTTTCCCAAAAAAAAAAGTTATTATGCATGTTTTACTTGCAATGAACTACAAGGGAAAAAATGACATGCCTTACTCATGTGTTCTCCAACCACAAAGAAAAAAAGATGATGCCTAACTGATTTGTTTTCGTAGTTCGATGATAATAATAATAATAATAATAATAATAATAATAATAATAATAATAATAATAATAATAATAAAGTGATGATAATAATAAAAATAATAAAGTGATGATGCCTAACTGATTTGTTTTCTTGTAAAATCCTATTTGTTTTTCAATAATAATAATAATAATAATAATAATAATAATAATAATAATTATTATTATTATTATTATTATTATTATTATGTACGACGCGCTCTGGTAATACCTATCTTCTAAAAATTTATGAAAAAACATTTGCAGACAAACGTTGGAAGCTTACTGTGTGGAAATAAAAAAGCTAGCAATGGCGATATTGGGCCAGATGGGTAAGGCACTAGAAATGGACGAGGAGGAAATCACTGAGCTATTTCATGATGGCTTTCAGGCAATGAGAATGAATCATTATCCACCATGTCCCCAGCCAAAGATAGCTATGGGAATCTCACCGCATTGTGATGCAGGTGCTTTGACCATTCTATATCAACTAAACACAACCGATGGACTAGAAGTTCGAAAAGATGGAAAGTGGGTTACCATTAAACCTCTACCAAATGCCTTGGTAGTCAATATTGGTAACATAATGGAGGTACGTAAAATATTAAAAATGATAGTATTACTTATATTCAAGGTGGAAAGATGGGTTTGTCACACAGTCAAAATTGTTAGACGTTAGGTTAATGCCCAAGCATAAAGGCTTATGGATTTACCTATGGGAATGTAAAGTATGGACCATGAAGTGTCATCTTTCATCACTCTCAATTCCATACTGTTTACACTTCCCTCCAAGACCATTTACCCTTCACAAAATGAAGCCCTACTTTATGGTACATCAATACTGAGATAGACCTCCTACACAGCCAACCATAGCTTTCTAGTTTCCTCCCAAGGCCAAACTATAATAAAACTATGGGGCTAATGTAGGTACAGTCACACAGTTAGAGCTCCAAAGTACAAGGTACTTTACAATTGTAATGGCCTGTAAAAGAAATAGTGGCTAATTTTTGCAAAATGCCACAGAAATACACTTACCCAAACACCTCTTTAACTTCAGGGACATAAGAACATAACCATTCTCTTACCCATACACCCTCTTTTTGTATTTTGCTTGATCAAATACCCTTCTCAGAGACCACATTAAGCTTCACCTCCCAATCCTTTTCAGTATCACTAACAGCTTTTGACCATTTCATTTTAAGGCTAGCCAACCTCATTTTCACAATTTCACACAAAACCTTGAATAATTCTTCCACAGACCTTTTCTCTTCTCTAAACAGCCTATTATTTCTTTCTTGCCACACTAAACACACACAAGTGGCCAAGCACAACCTTCTAACTATGCTGCCAACAGAGTTACCATTATAAAATTCAACAAACTTGCCAATCACCCATTCCCAACTAGTACTTGTGTCTTGCATTTTAAGCTTCTGCATGACTCTACACAACAGTTTACTTGCGAAAGGACAATTGAAAAACAGATGGTCATGGGAATTCATATCACTATAGTAGAGAATACATACCATAAGATCATAATTCCCCCATTTCCTTATCTTATCTTGAGTTGGTAACTTCATTTGGACAGCTAACCACAGAATAAATGCATGCTTGGGAATATTTTGAGAAAACCACATCAGTTTGTGCCATTTAGCTATATCACCAACATTATGCATGTCACTATAAGCCTGCCTAATTGAAAACTTGCTCATAGACCCATCATTCCTTTTCCAAACTAAAGTATCAATTTTACGTGGATCAAGCTCAATATGGTGTAACTGTGTGACCATAGGAAACTTGGAATACCATTCTTCAGGCCATTGTCATGCTTAATTCACAACAAACTCTCTTACATTCATATTGGCTTTGAATCTAGCATCATATAGATCTTTATAAGTGAGATATTCATTTCATGCACCTATAGGAGACCAGGAATCAAACCACATAGAAGTTCTTGCACCATCACCCAATTTGACAATCATATGTTTCCTCACCTCATATCTCATTCTAAGAATGTTCTTCCAACCCCAACTATCATTACCTTCTACATTTATTTCCCACACACTTCTTCCCTTAAGCTTATATGTGTTAATCCATTTCACCCAAAGAGAATCCTTATCCACAGCCACACGCCACAAATGCTTAACAATCATTGCCCTATTCCAAACATTTAAGTTTTTCAAACCAAGACCACCCTGAGTATTTGGTTTACATAGTATCTTCTAAGCCACCCTAGCTCTACCATTAGCTGTTTCACTTTGATTCCATAAAAAGCCTTTCAGGAGGCTATTAATTTCATTAATCACAGCCTGAGGTAAGAGAAAAATAGTTGCCCAGTACACATGTATTGACTCCAAAACAGAGGCCACAAGTTGTAATCTCCCTGCATATGACAAAGACTTGTTCTTCCAATTTAACACCCTGCTCCGCACCTTATCAATTAAACCTTTACACTCCTTTATACCAATTCTTTTAGTAACTAAAGGAACACCAAGGTATTTCAATGGTAATTTCTCTATTCTAAAAGGCACCACACTCAGCATATCTTGCTGCTCTTCCATTTTAACACTTCCTAATATAACACTTTTACTATAATTGGCCAGAATAACCTATCATCTAACAAAAATGGGTCGGGCTATAATCCATGTCAAATCAATTCTCATAAGCTAATGGAATGAATTGCCACATCTTCTTTTTTTTTGTTTACTAAAGCGTGTTTTGTAGATTGTAAGTAACGGTGTGTACAAGAGCATCGAGCATCGAGGAATAGTGAATGCACATAGTGAGAGGTTATCGGTGGCAACATTCTACAGCCCTAAGATGGGTACATTATTAAGCCCTGCAAAAAGCCTTGTTGCAAAACATAAGGTAGCGAACTTCAAGCAGATCCTCCTTGAGGAATACTATAAGGGGTTTTTTGCTCGAAAGCTTGATGGTAAATCATATCTGGAGACTATGAAGCTGGAGGGTTAAAGGAAAGATTACATATCATAACATAAATCAAGATGATACAACACTACTATTTGTGGCTTTATGTGTAATATGTTTCTAAGTATATGTGTTAAAACCAATTAACTATCATAAATGCACAAGTGCATGATATTTTTCCATACTAGTAATTAAGACCCGTGTGTTACACTTGGACTGTATGTAAGTGTTGATAGTGTATTTTTCAGCACTTACTCTCGTCATTATATATCTAACTTGTGTTGATATTACACCTTTTCTAAGTATGAGTTACATTTAAAATAATTTATTCGTATGTATTATTCAGTACTTATTTTCATTATTATATATTTAAATTGTAATGGTATGATATCTTATTTAATTTTGCCAGATATTTAAAATAGTTTATCTTAATGAATGTTCCTGATTCTTTTAAAGTGAATGATTGTATGCGGTTGGAGTTTGTGCAACAAGGAGCTGAAGATGATGCTTTGTCTAAATTGCTTACGATTTTTCAATGAAAGATGGTGTTCGTTAGGAAGAAGCGAATGCTATTAAGATGTATATGTTTAATTAGTTTATTGGTGACTTTTTATGTTGAAAATAAATATAAGAATCCATTTTGCTTTGACTTTGTTGTTATTATTTTAATTTGTGTAGGTGACGGGGTTTTTTACGTAAAACATAAAGTACGAGGGTTGTTTTTGTTATATTTGCAATTTCCTCTTTGTTGATACAAAAGTTGGGCGTTCCTTGTTTGGGTTCCAGCTCTCGTACCAATTAGACCTTAATGCTTGAAACCTGTGCACTAAGAAAGCAAACAAACACCGTTAGGCTTATCGTGGGATTGTCTCCCACGATTATCCTCCGGCGTGAGAGTAAGTAATCGGTTTTAGGGTTATGTGTATGAATTAGGGTTGTGAATCGTACCTTTAACGAGAGTTATGTCATTGTTTATATAGGCACGAAATCCTTGTAGATTTCGTGCTCCTCACTCTTCGCACGCGTAGTGCTTATCCGGCCTATGGATCTTTATCCATAAATAGAAGATCCTTATCTAGGCCATAAATAGTTTGGTTGGGTTTGGGCTTTCGTGAGTCCAAACCGTTAGTGGTGTGGCCCAATTCATTGTCATGATAGCCCACTCATAGTTGACTTGGGCATTAGTAGTGTTTATCATTTGGGTTTGTGGCCCGAATATAGACTATACGTCATCATGTCCCCCTAGTCTAGTGTGCGCGGGTCGTGGCCGCGTGCGCTAGACTAATAATATCAGTGGCAAACGTGGCGGGAAAAATTCGAATATGCACCGCCCACTACTTGGAACCATGTATCTAGTCCCAAAATATCTCAAGGATCCCTCGGTAAACGGGGAGTGTATCCACGTGTCTTTGGGGATATGTGAAAAAGTGCTTGTACCCTTTTGCATTCTAGCCACACGAATACACGATTACCTTAGTGAGATCCACGTGGCGATCATTTAGGGTTTGGTGACCCTATATAAGTCACCGCATCCCTTTTCACTGTAAATCTCATAGTAAAATACCTTCTTCCGCCATTTTTAAAATTTCTCAAAGCTTGTTCAAGAGTCAACTGTTTTATTAGGTAACAGCGAGTGCGCTCCATAGTTGATCTTATTTTTCCTTAGAAATCGTTTGTTAGTTAGAAGAGTTTCGCTCTGAGATGGACGAGGATGAACTGCGTCAGTTCACCTCTGACTATTTCATTCCGCTTGCAGTGCATCCGGAGGTACCGGATGCCAACGCATGTATTGCGGACTTCCCTGAGGGGAAAATAGGAGTGTATATGCGCTTCTTTGAATTCGCCAACCAGCGCGTACCTATATCCCAATTCCTGAGCGATGTGCTAAACTTTTATCGTCTGCACATTTCGCAGCTGTATTGTATAGGTGTGGCCAAAATAACAAATTTCGAGGTAAACTGCCGTTTACTGGCGATAAACCCGACTATCAACTTATTCCGCGTGTTCTACCACACGTCGTGGTCGAACGGGTGGGTGACATTCTCCAAGTGCCCAGGGGGTTATCAGTGCTATACTGATAAGGTGGACTCCCTGAGGGGGTGAAGGGAAATGTTTTTTTTGGGTAGATGATAGGGTATTTGCTTCGCTCTCTGAGTTTTATACTCAAGGGGAGCTTCCAAAGGATGAGCGCCCAGATCCCGGTATGTACAATGTGGGGGATGCGGAGACTATTGATGAGAACCGTATCCCCATCAATACTTATCCCGAGGAGTTCTTGGTGCACATGGGGCTGAGTCGTAACTACTTCGGGGGAAGTAATGAAGTGCCAACGTTCTTGGATGGAAGCGGCCGGGGTAGGTGCTCGTCCTTTCTTGTCCGTGCGTTTATAATGTAAGCCTCTTTGTATATAATGATTTTATCCACTAACTTGTTCCTCCTTTTGTGTGTTTATATGTTGCGCAGAGATGGATTTGTTCTCCGTAGTGAAGCTGACAAAGCCGACGCAGGTAACTGTGGACGTGTGCCCCTTGAGGGAGGGTGAGGTGCCTATTCTGGAGGCTACTGCTGGCGTCTGCGCGAGAGGAGTCTTCTGAAGCATCGCAGCCGTTGGTGAATGCGACCCCAGTGCAGACGGTGCCTGCGCAGGTAGTGGTGACACCTGAAATTGCGCGCGCTGAGTCGTCCACGAGTGCTGGTATTCTCAAAGTGGACACGGACTCTGAAGAGGAGCGTAAGGGTGTGAAGCGCAAGGCTGTTGTTGATGATGGGGAAGGGACCTCCAAGCGTAGACATCATATCATTAGTGGATGAGTCCACAGACGAGGAGACATCATTGTCGGTTGCTGCGCAGAAGAATGCTCAGACTTCTCCCTTTATGTAAGTAAGCTGAGTATTTATATTTATACATGTTTTTGCGCAGCGCCATTCCCTAACTTTGTTTATCTTTGCTTGTAGTGACGACGCTGCAGGGGGTGATGCAGCGTCCGTGGAGGGGTCAGTGCCACCTCAGGCGGCTCATACTCATGTGGAGGAGCCGGTGAGAGTTGATGAAGGGATGTCTGCGCAACAGCTGATGGAGGAGCTGGGGGCTGTTGCTGAGCGTCAGGCTGAGTTAGTTACTCAGCTGAAGGCGCGGTATGTTGAAGAAGGTAGCAGTCTCTCTCAGAAGGATGAGGAGATTGCCTTGCTCAGGGCGCAGTTAGCTGATGCGCGAGCAGAGGTAGAGTCTACCACTGCACATGCTAGGATGGTTGCTGATGAGAAGCTGTCCTTGATGGTTGAGCTGAAGCACGAGCACGGGGAGATGCATGATGAGGCGAAAAATGAACCGTTTTTAGGGGGTCATTTAAGCTCGGAATTGAATTTATTTGATCAAATATTGCCCTAAATCGTTCCTTTTGTTATTTTAGGTACTTTGGGAGTGAATTATGGAAAACGAAGCATTTTGGACGTTTTTGGAGCATAAAAGTGAAGAAAACGACAAAGACTTAATTTTCCATGCTGAGAACAGTACCTGACGGCGTCAAGAAGGAAATCCTGACGGCGTCCGGAGTAAAATCCATGACGACCCAGAGAAAACCTGAAGGCGTTAAGAGAAGGGCGTCAAAAATAATTTTGGTGACGGCCTGCAAATGGAATACACGTGACGGCGTCAAACCCAGATCTAGGCAGTCTGAGGAGTTTATTGGCGGCGAGATGACAGCGTCAGAAATTTACTCTTGACGCCGTCACCTCACAAAATTTATATATAATTTTCTATTTTTCATTCATAAGAGAGGAACTTGTGTGGAGAATACTAGGGTCGAACCTAATAAACCCTAGGTCATTTGTAACTATATTTTCAAGGGTTTTTACCCCTTGAAACCTTTCATGTTCAATTAACATAAGTTCTTTTTCAATTCATTCAATATGTCTATGTTTTGTTTGAATATATCTTATGCTTGTCTTGATTTCAACATGCTAGGCTAGATCTTTCATGTGTTTGCTTAGATGTAATGAAACCTAGATGTTAATTATAGGTTGATTGCTTGTTTATAGTTGTAATGGATGAATGATTTCAATGTTAGGCTTAAGAAAACTTGCAGATCTCCATTGTGTAACTTGCTTGAACGCCTTAAGAAACATGAACCGATGTGTACTAGGTTTTTATGATTGTCTTTAATGCATGAGCGAATTCTAGTGATCCCATGTTAGGAGCTTCTTAGCTGGCTCGACATAGGAGTGAAGTAGGAGCTTATAGGATTGGGGAAGTAAGTACGCCACCCCATGAATGGTATTAAAGAATACAATCTATCATCCACGCAACTGTAAAAAGTAATTAACCTGTAAAAGATATCTAGGGGGTAGTGAAATCTAAGTAAACACAATTCTCCCACATATTGCTCACACCACTAGTTTAATTTAGTTTATTTTCATTTTTGTTCTTTTATTTTGATTGCATCTTAGTAATTGGGTTAGTTGACTAGCAACTAATTCCACCCACTCCTTCAAAAACCGAGATTTTTCTTTGCTTTTCATAAAACCTAAAAATACAAAAAGAATCATCCTTCATCTCTAGACCTAGTCTTTAGGTTTTCTAATCCTAGTGACACTATTCCCAAGTTGAACGATCAATCCCCCGGTACTTGTCATTATACTATACTACATCAATCAGGTACACTGCCTGGTGGGGGTTGTAAGCTTCTCGAGATCCCTCGAGAGGTAAAGCCTGGTGCAATTCCCACGCATCAAGTTTTTGGCGCCGCTGCCGGGGAATAGTTATTGTCTATGTTAGAATCTCTTTTTATTAGTTCTACTTGCTAGATTCCTTTCTAGTAAGATTTTATTTTTATTTTTAGGCTTTCTTTAGTCTATCTTATTTCTTTGTTTCCTTTGTTCGTAAACAATATCGATGGATAACAATAACATTGATCGTTTGATTCCTGTTATTCGTGTTTTTTGTCGCAGGATTTTCCAAATGCCCGCCCCAATCCCTTTAGTGGAAAATGACAACCCACCTAACCACCACTTTGACAATAATTCTGAAATGGAGGAGCCTGACCACGATAATGACCATAGGGCTAGTCCTTTTTACTATTCAGACTCCAATGAGGATCTAGGTGATGGTGATGTGATTAGTGAGAATAGGATGGAAGATGAAGTGAACCCTCTTAGGTATGTCGATCCTAGAACAAGGATTGAGAGTGATAGCTCATTCAATATGCAATTTCCTTGTAAGATTGGATTTAGGAGCTATAATGCCTACCTTAACTCATCTCTCCCAATGAACATAATCTCGCGTAGTGAATATAATAAAATCATGGTAGATGAGTTAGAATACAAAGGATATAACGTTATTGCTAAGGCAATGTCATTACATGTGTTTGTAGGAAGCTTCGCTTATCTTGTTGAGTTCATGGTTATGGAGAATCTAGGAGAATTTATCGATAGTAAGTTAACCCAAGTTGTGTTTGGAAAACCTTTCAAAAGGTTGACCAACCTTGATGAAAAACTCATGGAAGGGTTAATTAGATTCTCAGATGGGGATGAAGATTTTGTCTACCAAATGCCCCGTGCACACCCTAGGTTCAAGGATTTTTCCATGGAGAAGTGTAGTAGGTATCCGCCCATAGAAATGCTAAGTGAGAATGATAAGAGAAAAGGGCTTAAATATACCCATGAAAAGAATAAAAGGTACTATCGCGGATGTTTAGAGTTAGGAGATGATTATAAGAAAGATGAGGTGAATATTAGATGGCTCACCCTTGGTTATGTGAGCATAAGCGACACACGATAGCCCATGACCTTGAGTCTAGCTACAAGAATCGTAAATAAAGAAAAGCGCTTTTTGGGAGGCAACCCATGTTTTGTGTGATTTTTCATTTTGTTTGATTGTTATTTGCTTCCGTATGCATGCTTTATTTTTATTGTTGGTAGATCATATTTCAAAACTAAAATGGTGAAAATACTTTATTTTGTTGTTTGGCTTAGTCTTAACTTCATCCAAAGGTATTTCGCAAAAGATAAGTGTAAGGGGAAACCCCAAATATGTTTTTAAGAAACAAAACCGATCATGATTCTCCACAATATTAAGTGAACATGTATATTCGTATTTGTTAGAGTCAAATGCTTGTATCGAGTCATAATGATGTTTTGCAGGATTTTCCAGGAAGTAGGACAAAGTTTTTTCAGAAATTTTCCGGAAACGTAACATAAGAATTTCTGCAGGTCACTTCTGACGGCATCAGGAAGAAATTCCTGACGGCGTCACGTGTAAAATTCTGGAAATTTTGCCAGTTTTGTTTTTCTAACGGAGTCTTAAAGTTTTTGTTGAATCTTTAGTTTTGTAATCTCCAGGAGATCTGCAAACATCATTCCACAAGCATTATATCTTACTTTGCTTTCTAGGTTTTGTTAGCATATATATAGATAGCCGTCGATTTTACGCGAGGTTGCCTTGTCTGTTTTCTTAGGTTTTACAGGTTATGTATGACAAGAAGATGATTTATATTCCGGAAGGGAAGCTTTGATTGTTCATTTTCTTGGAGGAAGATCTAACCTGACCACCTTATTATCCATACCAAGCGAATCAGGGGAGTATTTGATTTCATTCGTTTTACTTATTTCACTTTTACATTCTTTACTTGAACATTGGGGACAATGTTCATCCTAAGTGTAAGGGGAGGGTAAAATGATGATACCTTACAGATACACTTTCGCTTGAGTTTGTTTGTTTGATAGTAGATGTGTAATAAAACTATGAGAAATACTTGTTAGTGTAATTTTAGCGCCAAATTTAAAATTTTTTACAACATTTAAGAGTGAAACTTTAGTCTTAATAAGCGTCTTATGGATAGGAGATTGTATGACTAGCACAAAACCGTACCATTCAGAAAAATTTTCCACCCAAATATGTGAGGTTCGCCTTTAGATTTGATAGGAAAAGCATTTACTATTAGTGCTTATGAGTGTACCGGGAGCATTTAGATTCTAGAACTTGCGTTAGTGATGCATCCCAAGACCGCTAGTGAGACTACATTCGTGTAGTAGGATTTACTACATGATAAGAGGCATTAGGATCACCCTTGTGTTAAACTCGTATCATAATTACTTAACCATTTAAGTCATATTACTTGGCTAGTTAAGTCAATTAATTTTCCCACACCCTTAGCGTTGTACTCATTTTTAGTACACGAAACCCCTAGTACACCCCTCCGAGCCTATCTTTTCGTTTCTAACTTTAAGGATCTTACTTAAAGGACGAATTTGTTGCACCCCACTTGAATGTACACCCAAATCGCCTTAGCCTTTCGTGTATGCACTCATCTTTAGCGCATTATTGTTATTTGTTTAAACCCTTAGTTAATTATCTAATTGATTACATGGTTGCTAAGTCGAGTCATATCCTTATACATATTGTTTTGGGACGATTGGGACTAATGGGTAAAGTACTTATTTTATGGAGTAATGGGGAAGAACATCATATTATTACCCCCGTATGTACGTTAATCTTAAAAGTACTCCAAGTGTTTTGATTTTCTTAATTCGAGTCATTAGATTAGTTTATTGTAAAGTATGTAAAAATTCAAGTGTAAGGGGAATATTCATTCCCTATGATGTATTATTTTGGATGGTAGGGAAAGAGTGTATGAAAAAAAAAAAAAAAAAAAAAAAAAAAAAAATACATACGGACTACCATTCCTTTTCATTCTATGTTTTTGTTATTTTTGATTTATTAGCTTAAGTCGAGTCTAGTCTTGGCTTAGCAACGCCATATTGTACATGTAATTAACCAAGATTGTTAACTCGCCACCAGTAAAGACTGCCTATATCCAACAAAACCGTGTATTCCATATCCCGACACCTAACGTTACAACCCTTTAAAAGACCTCTTTGATAGTTTATCCTAGGTGCTTACGCCATGTGGTGGAGGTTTGATCCTTTCCCAAGCCTATGGTAATCTATTTTGCTATGACAGGTAGTGAGAGATGTTTTCCATTTCCATATTGTGATATTACTTTATTACACCCGAGGGATGTGAGTATCTAAACACTATTTGTGAGGTGCTAGTGTATGACCTTCGTGCTTGTCTTTGGTCTTTAGTGGAACGATTATTTGTTGTAATTACTTTTATATTAGTGTTAAATGACCCCTAACTTGTATTTTGATTAGAATAAAAGCACATTTGCTTGAGGACAAGCAAATCTCAAGTGTAAAGGTATATGATGAGGCGAAAAATGAACTGTTTTTAGGGGGTCATTTAAGCCCGGAATTGAATTTATTTGATCAAATATTGCCCTAAATCGTTCCTTTTGTGATTTTAGGTACTTTGGGAGTGAATTCTGGAAAAAGAAGCATTTTGGACGTTTTTGGAGCATAAAAGTGAAGAAAACGACAAAGACTTAATTTTCCATGCTGAGATCAGTACCTGACGGCACAGAGAAAATCTGAAGTCGTCAAGAGAAGGGCGTCAAGAATAATTTTGGTGACGGCCTGCAAATGGAATACACGTGACGGCGTCAAACCCAGATCTAGGCAGTCCGAGGAGTTTATTGGCAGCAAGATGACGGCGTCAGAAATTTACTCTTGACGCCGTCACCTCACAAAATCTATATATACTTTTCTATTTTTCATTCATAAGAGAGGAACTTGTGTGGAGAATACTAGGGTCGAACCTAATAAACCCTAGGTCGTTTGTAACTGTATTCTCAAGGGTTTTTACCCCTTGAAACCTTTCATGTTCAATTAAGATAAGTCCTCTTTCAATTCATTCAATATGTCTATGTGTTGTTTGAATATATCTTATGCTTGTCTTGATTTCAACATGCTAGGCTAGATCTTTCATGTGTTTACTTAGATGTAATGAAAAATAGATGTTAATTATAGGTTGATTGCTTGTTTATAGTTGTAATGGATGAATGATTTCAATGTTAGGCTTAAGAAAACTGGCAGATCTCCATTGTGTAACTTGCTTGAACGTCTTAAGAAAAATGAACCGATGTGTACTAGGTTTTTATGATTGTATTTAATGCATGAGCGAATTCTAGTGATCCCAGGTTAGGAGCTTCTTAGCCGGCTCGACATAGGAGTGAAGTAGGAGCTTATAGGATTGGGGAAGTAAGTACGCCACCCCATGAATGGTATTAAGGAATACAATCCGTCATCCACGCAACTGTAACAAGTAATTAACCTGTAAAAGATATCTAGGGAGTAGTGAAATCTAAGTAAACACAATTCTCCCACATATTGCTCACACCACTAGTTTAATTTAGTTTATTTTCATTTTTGTTATTTTATTTTGATTGCATCTTAGTAATTGGGTTAGTTGACTAGCAACTAATTACGCCCACTCCTTCAAAAACCGAGATTTTTATTTGCTTTTCATAAAACCTAAAAATACAAAAAGAATCATCCTTCATCTCTAGACCTAGTCTTTAGGTTTTCTAATCCTAGTGACACTATTCCCAAGTTGAACGATCAATCCCCCGGTACTTGTCATTATACTATACTACATCGATCAGGTACACTGCCTGGTGGGGGTTGTAAGCTTCTCGAGATCCCTCGAGAGGTAAAGCCTGGTGCAATTCTCACGCATCAATGCATCAGTTCAGGTCTAACTTATCTTGGGGTTTAAAGTACCTTCAAGAGAAGAAGGCCGAGCACTTCGGCCATATTAATGAACTTCGGGTCCCACGGATGGCGCAAGTGGAGAATGCTCTGAAGGTGCAGGAGGGCAAGCTGCGTAAGCTAAGTATAGAATACGATGAGGAGTTATATCCTCATCTCTTGTCTACGATTGCTGAGCGTAGGTATGTGTTGTCTATTCCGAAATTTTTATTTACTATATGTATTAATGCTCTTTTTACCTTCTAACGCATCCGTTGTTGCTTGTGTAGGTGGTTGATCAGCCATGGTTTGCACCTAGCTGCTATGGGTACGTTGGAGTCCCCAGAGGTCGTAGAGTCTTTTGGGAAGGTCATGGAGTGCGCTGTGGCACGCGGCAAGGCCCAGGCTGTGGAGGAGCTTCATGAGAGCAAGATGCTGACTGTGCCACTTGCAGAAGTCCCTGGGTACAATGCATATGCTTTTGATGAGCTGGTAGAGGCGATGGAAAAGATGAAGGTCTTTGGCTTTCCTCAGATTGCCCGCTTGGAGCGTGATCTGGACTATCCCATCAGCGTGATCATGCAGGGCCTAACTTTGGCCAAGTACATAGCTGAGGATGCAGAGGCGCACCCTGACTTCTTTTTGAAGCCAGATGAGTCGCAGCTGATGGTGCCTGTTTTTGCCCGCCCTCACCACATGCTTAATCCCTTCGCTCTTGAGAAGGAGATTTCGTTGAAGGAGTGCCTAGAGGCACATGAGACAAGAGTTGCTCGTAAGAAGGGCGTGAAGGGAAAGGCCATCTTGTGTGGTGTTGGCGCATCCCATCTTCCCAGGTCTAATAGGGTTCCCGTTAGCGTACCAACGGTGTCTCAGGAAGATAGCAGCTTGTTAAGAAAGCTAAGTGAGGCTGGGTAGTTGGCATCCACAGCTAGTAGCTCAAGTCACAGGCGTGCTCATAGCATTTAGATGTGTAGTTTTGTAATTATGACTTGTATAAACTCGTAGTTTTTAATAATAATATTTATTTTATTTCGTACGCCTTGTTATTTGTACTTGGATTGTTTTCTTTTGTAAAAGATCATCCAAGAGTCAAATTGAAGATGCGACATACTTAAAAGGATTTAGATTAAGTACCTAACTTAAAAAAATCATAAATGTGAAGATAAACTTGCGTTGTTTCGCAAAGACTATATCAAAATAACCAAAAGTCTTGGCTCGTGGATTGCTAAGCATGTACAATGTATGTTATGTTGCGTAGTCATCGTGGAATGCGCATGTAAACTTACTTCAAAGTCTTGAAAGTAAGGCGCTTAGCAAGGATGCGTGATCCAGTGTTGATGGGTTTGCAACCCTCTTACTCAACGAGTTAGTTAGTAGGTTTACTCATCCTTTATGCCATCGTGGGTCTTTAAGAAGTGCATGCACGCCATGTAGGCAAAAAGTAAAAAATAACAATATTGAAACATAATAAAAAATGTGCGCAATAAAGTTAAGTGTGTTATGGAGTTAGCTAGAAACCACAACATTTTATTAATACTTGCAAGTTTTTGGAAGATAAAAGACAATTCCTAAAAAAAGAAAATTCAAGAACAGACATTTATTGGGCACGTACTAAAGTGCAAGGTTGTCTGTGTGTGGGCCGTAGCCTTTCCTAAAGATAGCATCTCTTGAGATTGCAGATATTCCAAGTGCGTGCCAGCTCGTGGCCTTCCATATCGCGCAGCTTGTATGCACCATTACCTAGTGCATCCGTGACCTCATAGGGTCCTTCCCATTTGGGTCCAAGTTTGCCCGTGTCTTCTGCGTGGCTTGCATCATTAGCGCGGTATACAAAGTCTCCTGGACTGAAAGAAGTGTATTTGACCTTTGCATCATAATACTTCTTCATCTTTGCTTTAGCCTTTGCTTCGCATATAGCTGCGCGTTCACGCCTTTCTTCCAGCAATTCCAAGTCTATGCGCCGCTCCTCGTCATTTGTTGTGACGTTTATTTCCGCTGTACGTATAGTTGGCATTCCAATTTTGGCTGGTATGACGGCTTCTGTCCCAAATACAAGAGAGAATGGTGTGTCTCCGGTACTGGTTTTAATTGTCGTGCGGTGCGCCCATAAAACATGTGACTATTCGTCCACTCATCTTCCTTTATGTCTGTCGAGGCACGCTTTTATTCCTTAGCCTAGACTGCGATTCGCGCGTTCGACCAAGCCATTGGTTTGTGGGTGTTTCACTGAAGCAAAGTGTTGTGTAATGTTTAATTGCACGCACCAATCTTTAAATGGGTTATCACAGAATTGTTTTCCGTTGTCTGAAATAATCTCCCCAGGTAGTCCGAAGCGACACACAATGTTGTCCCACACAAAGCGTTTGACCTGGTTGCCAGTGATGCTCGCCACTGCTTTAGCCTCAATCCACTTGGTAAAATAGTCTATGGCTACGATGAGGAATTTTAGCCCTCCCGCTGCAACTGGGAAAGGGCATGCAATGTAAATTCCTGATAACGCTCAAAATTAACATGTTTTTAGTCACGTTATTGTTTGTTTTACGCATGGAAATTGGTCATATTTGTATATATTTGTTACTTAATCGTGGAAAAGTGTTTATGCATGCGAATATAGCCAAAAGCAGGTAAAAATGATTAAAAGATGAAGAAATGAAGTGATCATGCACATTTGGAGAGTTTCAAGAAGATCAAGAAAGAAACGACGCATGGACAAAATGATTTGATAAAGACAAGTCTTCTACACATATTTATCAAGGAAATATCAAGTTCTAATGAATAAAGTCGTGCCACGAAGAAAGACAATGCATGCAACGTAAAACGACAAAGAAAAGACAAAAGAATAGTTTCCAGACAGTGTCCAACCGATCGGATGCAATCCAAATCCGATTCGGTTGGAGTGTTCTCAAGGAGTGCCATCCGATCGGATGGAGAGAAACCGATCGGATGGAGGTGACTGCTGTTACAAGTCTTGCATTTATGGATGAATTTACTCCCCATAATCATTTGTGGCTGATCATTTCTGCTTAATATCTCAAGAGGAACGTTTTTACTTGGAGGATAAGTGTTACTATGCTATATAATGACTACTTAGGGTCTAGATTACATGTACCCTCAAATATCTAACTAAGTGTTACACCAAATATTGTTAGTTCGTCTTATATTGCCTGAAAGTTTACTAAGTGTTGTGAAAAACGTCCAGAAAGTGTTGAGTTCGAGTCTCAAGCCTTGGTTCGAGTTTGGAGTTGTTTACTTACGTTAGTGAACAATTGGAGGAGTGTGGTTGCTATAGTTCCACAAGTTTATTCATTGTAATTCTCAAGCTAGGTACACCTTGATACTTATAATGAACAATTGTTACTTTGAGTTTAATGAAAGTTTTCTTATTTACTTAGTGTTTTAATATGATTGTTATGGAGTAATTTGTGATATACTTGTGTGTATGATGTGATTGGTTACGGAGTATTCTTTTATGAAAAAGGTGATGCATGAAAACATATCTATTTTATGAGTTTGTTGAAGTAACATCTAATCTTGGTTAATTTGTTGGTAAAAACAATCTTTGGAAAAATAGGTCCGAAAGGAGTTTCAACTTGTTTTTATTCCAAAACATTAGTGCACGAATTAGTATGGAATATGATGCTTGACACCCATCTTATTTACTTGTTAAAATGGATTTGAGAAGATTTCATCACGAAAAAGGACCGAAAGGATTCGTAGGAATTCATAAGAAAAGAATTGATTTTCAAAACAACCATGTGATTATAGAATTGTCATACTCATTTGATATGTCCGAAAGGAGTCATTTAGGTGATAGAATTCTTAGTGGTAGTTAAAACATGACATACATCATAGATTGTATAACTACTCATTTTTAGTTGCGCATCATAACAAGTTTTACACCAAACTTTATACTTAAATTGTCATGATACTCCTAATTACCAATCAAGGAATTATACACAAGTATATGCTTAGTTCTTATTGAGTTTCTTTTAAATTGATATTTACATAAATTTGGATTGACAACCCTTATTTAACAAACGTTTTTCTTATTACTAAAACTATCAAATCCCTTGGGACAACCTCGACTTACCCATCTTTACTACACCGGATGAGTATACTTGCTCGTATGTGCTAAATAAATAATCGGATAAATCGTGTTTATAAATTTTAAAACTTGCATTAATAAAAACGCACTTCAATTCCCCATTTATAGAATGGCCATGGTGAGGTGATGGGGGCTAACTCTTGTTGTGGTCGGCGCGGAATTGGCCTGTGGACTTGGCAATCGCTGCATTTCTTTATCATGTCCCGCGCGTCGCGGTGCATAGTAGGCCAATAGTATCCTAACCGCAGGGCGCGCGCCACTACAGACCGTGGTCCTGAGTGCATGCTACATGAACCAGCATGAATTTCTCGGAGTACATAATTTTCTTGGAGAGGTCCAACACATCGGAGCCAAGGTTGTAGAAATGAACGTCGATATAGGACGCCATCTCGAAGTTCAAATCTCTGCGCTGTGCGCCGTAACCTTCGAGCGTCCTTCTGATATTGTGGTAAGATTCCTTTGCTTATAAATTCAATGGTAGGTGTCATCCACGTAGGATCATGTTCTTCTATCACCGCGGATACTTCCATCTCCAAGATTGATTTGCTTTTTAGAGTTTCCACCAATACCTGTTTTGATAGGTGCGCAAAGCTTGTAGATGCGATTTTGCTAAGCGCGTCAGCTTTCCTGTTTTCTCCTCTGGGTACTTGTTTGATTGTAAACCTATCAAAATTCTGAATTAAAGACTTGGTTTTTTCAAGGTATTGGACCATGTGTTCATCTTTTGCTTCATATTCTCCTAGCACGTGGTTGGCTACTAGCCTAGAATCTACATTTGCCTCTAGGTTGCGTACACCCATTTGAATTGCAATACGCAGTCCAGCAAGTAGGGCTTTGTATTCTGCCTCATTGTTTGTGGCTGTGAATTCGAAACGCAGTGCGTAGGTGAATTCTACTCCTTCTGGATTAGTGAGGATAAGGCCCGCGCCTGACCCATCCATGCATGAGGATCCATCTGTGAATAGAACCCATGGTTCTTGTAATGCTGTCTTGCTTGCTGAAGATGGAGTATCGGTATCTGGCTTCTCAACAATAAAGTCGGCTAATATCTGCCCCTTGATTGCAGTGCGTGGTCTATACGAGATGTTATACTCACTCAACAACACACTCTATTTTTGTAGTTGTCCTGATGCGTCAGGTTTAGAGATAACTTGTTTGATGGGCTGGTCCGTGATTACAGCTATTGGGTGCGCTTGAAAGTATCTGCGCAGTCTTTTAGCTGCGAATACTAGGGCTAGAACCAGCTTTTCCATAGCGATGTAGTTAGTCTCTGTATTTTTCAGTGCCTTGCTTACAAAGTATATAGGCGTTTGAACGGAGTTCCTATCTGTCAATAGTACTGCGCTAACTGCTTCATGGGTTGCAGATAAGTACATGATCAACTCCTCTCCTGGTCGTGGTGCGACAAGTTTGGGAAGTGATGCAAGATGCTGTTTGAGTTGTTGGAAGGCTTCCTCCGCCTCCTCAGTCCAACGAAAGTCTCCCTTTTTTGTAAACTTCGTGAGTGTTTTAAAAAGAGGGGGTGACTTGTCCGCTGATTTGGACAAAAAACGGTTTAGTCCAGCTAGCTTTCCATTTAATGACTGGACTTCTTTCAATGTGAGCGGAGAAGGGAGATCAATGACCGCTTTTGTCTTTTCTGGGCAAGGCTTAATGCCATTAGTTTCTATTAAATACCCAAGGAACATGCCTTCTGTCGCGCCAAAAGTGCACTTCTTGGGATTTAACTTTATGTTTATTTTTCTCAATGTTTTGAACGTCTCCTCAATGTCGCGCACCAATTCTTCCTCTGTGTGACTCTTAATAACAAGGTCATCAACATAAACTTCCAGGTTGCGACCTACTTGCTTCTCAAATGTTGTGTCCACTAATCGCTGGTATGTTGCTCTCGCGTTCTTTAGGCCAAAGGGCATTTTTATATAGCAAAAGACCCCTTGACTTGTATGGAAGGCTGTTTTCTCTTCATCTTCTTCAGCCATCATAATTTGATGATATCCTTTGTATGCGTCTAGGAAGCACTTAAAGGGATTTCCACACAGAGATTCTACCTTCCAGTCTATTTCTGGCAGCGGGTAGCAGTCCTGTGGACATGCTTTATTGAGGTCAGTGAAGTCCACGCACATTCTCCAGCTGTCATCACTCTTCTTTACCATTACTGGATTAGAGAGCCAGTCGTGATAGTAAACTTCGCGCATAATACCTGCGTCTACAAGTTTGTGTACTTCTTCCAGGATGGCTTTTGCGCGATCTGGAGCCTGGTCGCGCTTTTTCTGTCGTATTGGAGGATATTCTTGTCGGATTTGTAGCTTGTGCTCCGTAATGGAGCGCGGAACTCCAGTCATGTATTTTGGTTCCCATGCAAAGATGTTTTGGTTATTTTGCAGGAGTGTGCACACAGCTGCTCTGCCTTTGTTAGACAGTGACCCTCCAATTGATATTTGCTGATTTGGGTAATCTGGGTGGATGGAAACTTTTAAGTTTGGTATTTTGGCTGCGCATTGTTCTAGGATATTTTCCACTTCACTAGTTACTATGTTACACTCTTTTGGTGACACAGTGGCATTGTAGAGGGTAACAATGCCTCCCTCTATTGGGAATTTGAGCATCCCATGCGCTGTGGACGGTACGGCACGTATGGATGATATTCCAGGTCTCCCGATGATGCCGTTGTATGGCAAAAGGGACTTGATTACCATGAAGTTCATCTAAGCTGTCGTAGAGTGCTGCGCATTACCTATGACCACGAGTAGGCGTAATTGCCTCATGGGCTATATGTTCTCTCCAGTGAATCCTGTCAGCGATGTCGTGGCTGGGATCAGCTGATTTTGTATCACTGGTCGCAGCCTTTGGAAGCAATGTTCGTACATGATATCTGTGGATGCCCCTCCATCTACATACATACGGTGGATATCGTGACCCCCTGTATGTATTTCAATGGTGAGTGGTTCCATTACTGCGTTGTCCGCAGCGAGAGTTGGGAAGGAAATTTCATTCTTAGAGGAGAACTTTTGGCTGACTTTTTTCCTAGTTTTTCGCTGCCATGATTGTATCATGTAGATTGTGTTAGCCTTGTCTTTGGCTATCTCCTTCTTGCCCCCATTCTTTGGTTTTTCTTTTCATTCTTTTATATTTTTAACGAGGTGATCCATTCTACCTTCCTTTACCAGTTTGTCGATCAATTGTCGTAGTTGGACGCACTCGTTGGTAGTGTGGCCCTTTTGTCCATGGTATTCGCAGTATCCATTCCCCACGCTCCGGTTCTCCGGGGTGCGCATTGGTGGGGGCTTCGGGAAGTTTGCACCCTCTGTTGCGAATATCTCCCTTGGTGTTTTCGTGAGGGGGTGTATTTGTCATTTTCCCGTCCACTTCCCTGGCCGCGATAACCCTTGTTGCGATTGCTACCCTGGTCATTGGATTGTCTCCTAGGTTGTTCTTGTTGCCTATAACTTGAGTAGCCTTTTTTTTCTATCTGTGGCTGCTGCTTCTCCTTGGATGAAGGACCTTGTGCGCTTCATTAACTCATCAAAGGTTTGGGTACCTTATCATTTAATTTCTTGATGAGTTCTGGGTTATTTATCCCATTCATGAACCCCGAGATTTTTAGCACTTTAGGACACAGCTTGACGTGTATGCATTCGTCTTTAAAGCGCTCCATGTAAGCGCTTGTTGATTCCCCTTGGCGCTGATTTACTCTGGCCAATTCAACAGGGTTCTTTGCGCACTTCTTTCTCTGAGTAAAGTTTAAGCGGAATGCTTTTCGCAATTCTGCGAACCCGTTTATGCTTTTTCGTGGAAGTTTACTACACCAGGTCCGCGCATTCCCCACTAATGTAGAGTTAAACATATGACACCACACAGGTTGTGACCAATTTTCGATGGTGGCAGCAGATTCGAAAATTTTTTGGTGATCGTCAGGGTCACCTGTTCCATCATATGTTTTCACATTGGCGGGCATGCGCCTCTTTTATCATCCGAGTAGTCACTAATGCGCCGTGTGAACGCATCAATCTTTTGGCGTCGCCAAGGAAGAGATATGTCTTCATCTTCCTCCTCACGACGTCTTCCTCTAGACTTCCAATGTCCTGTTTCTTTGTCCTCGTTGTCCGAGGAATCACTCAAGGAATAGTTGTCTCTTTTACGACGTTTGCAACATTTTTCCTTAGAATCTGAGCTTGGAGGACTTTCACTTGGAGACGTCCGTCTTCCTAGTCTATCCTGGATCCTTCTACTATCAGACCTTGAAGAGTTGTCGCTCAGTGAGCGTTGTCGCCCAAGCCTGTCTTGTATTCTACGGTTACCAAGTCTAGAGTGGACATTGGTGCGTATTCCATCATCTTCATATTCTTCTGAGTACTGCGAATCAGATGTTGTACCCAGTCTATCGTGGACATTGGTATGTCTTTCATTATTTTCGCGTCCCCCCCTCTAGTAGCGTGGCGGGGTGTTTCGCGTTCAGGACCAAAGTTGAGCCGGGCTTGCAGGTTCATACTTGACCTTCTTCTTGCTTCTTCTTGCATGAGGGTAGTTAGGGTTTCGTAATTTTGGGATACAAAATTACTTAACGTTAAATCAGGCGTGTCCTCTTCTGCTGCAAGAATTTCTGCCTCAACATTAGGCGCCCTATCTCGGTTGGGTGCGCCAGGCGGCACAGTGTTGTCCACTATGGGTGCCGTTTGGTGGGGAGTATTGAAGAGGGTGCGCTGAAGTTTATCAGTGTTTGGGACCTCCGTGGTGGTCTGAGTAGTATTTACGGGTAACTCTATAGTTGGGAGGATTAGAGTTGAGCCCGTTTCTTGATGTCCAGGCGCACTGGTTGTTCCAGAGGCTTGTCTAGGGATTGAATCTTGGTTCTTCCTCTTTTGGGAGTCACCGTGTGTTTTTTACAACTGCGGAGTCCGCTGGTTTGAATTTTTGTGCTTCGTCATTCTAGTTCTTAGTGTCGGGTCCCACGGATGGCGCCACTTGTTGACACAAAAGTTGGGCGTTCCTTGTTTGGGTTCCTGCTCTCGTACCAATTAGACCTTAATGCTTGAAACATGTGCACTAAGAAAGCAAACAAACACCATTAGGCTTTTCGTGGGATTGTCTCCCACGATTATCCTCCGGCGTGAGAGTAAGTAATCGGTTTTAGGGTTATGTGTATGAATTAGGGTTGTGAATCGTACCTTTAACGAGAGTTATGGCATTGTTTATATAGGTACGAAATCCTTGTAGATTTCGTGCTCCTCACTCTTCGCACGCGTAGTGCTTATCCGGCCTATGGATCTTTATCCATAAATAGAAGATCCTTATCTAGGCCATAAATAGTTTGGTTGGGTTTGGGCTTTCGTGAGTCCAAACCGTTAGTGGTGTGGCCCAAATCATTGTCATGATAGCCCACTCATAGTTGACTTGGGCATTAGTAGTGTTTATCATTTAGGTTCGTGGCCCGAATATAGACTATACGCCATCACTCTTTAAATGCTAAAATTATAGTTTTGCATGGGGAGATGAAGTTCCTGCTTCAATTAGTACTGCAGTTATGGTTTACAATCATTCATTCTCATTGCCCTTTTGTTTTCCGATTGCCCTCTTGTATTCTAAATGGTATTTGTTATATATAAGACACAACATTAGGGCATCATTATTTACTTTAACCTAACTTATCATATCACTTAGCGCCTAATCTCTCATACATCATCCATCGCTTCTCCTTCTTCCAACAACATTAACGAACTTAATGAAGCAAGTGGGTCCGATAACTTGGCAACAACATTCAAGTTCTTGTTCAGCAATGAGATGACCGAAGAAGAGGGCTCTTTCATGCGAATGTGGGAGGAGCCTAATCAGCTTGAAAAGAAAGTTGACAAGTGTGTTGTTACAATTAGGGAAGCTCATGAGTTTGGCCCATACAATGAAAAAGCAGTTGATGTTCTTCGTTGTCTTGTTTTAACACAGGAGAGGGAGCGTAATAGGATTGTGTTGTTGACTAATCTCATCAAAGACATCAGTGATGCTGAGAAAAAACACCATGTTAAGCTTATGGAGATTGATGAAGATTTCTCCTCTGATGAAGATTAGAGGTTGATGATGATGGTTGTCTTTTGGGTTATCTTTTGTCAGTTCTTTTGTATGCTATTGTTGAATGGTTGATGATGCTATGGCTGTAATGGATCTATGGAAGTGTAATGACAGTGATTAAGAAATAATAATAAGTTTATGCATATGTTTATTTATGTGTATTCTTTATTTATTTATTTTACCTTTTATCTAAAAGTTGTGGGGCTTTTCTCTCACACACACATGAGTCAAATGCACACACTCTTTAGATCGGGTGAAATTAGATTAGGGTTTCCTTCTAAAATTAGGGTTTTCCAATTAGACAATGTTTGTTCAAATTAAAAGATATAATTAGTTTAGTTAAGGAATGTGTTGATTTAATATTCAAGTTGTCCCTTCAATTGTGCTGAAATGATCATGTAATAATGATAATTGTATGGCGGATCTTATGCACAGGTTCACATATTGATTTCATTAGTTTTGTGTTGTTTTTTTTATTGTTGATATGATGCATATGTATGTTTGTGATTGTGGAGGATTAGTCGATCAAATAACTGAACCAAATAACTAATTTTGTAGCTTATTTGGAATGTTTGTTTCAAGTATTGACAGGTTATTGTAGGTTTCTAAATTAAGTTTTTAATTTGAAATGTTGATATGTTTTTAATAGATATGCAACTGCTGCCTTGTGGGAGTACATCATTGATATATATATATATATATATATATATATATATATATATATATATATATATATATATATATATATATATATATATATATATATATATATACTTGATGAGTTTGGTGATCCAATTGAGCCGATATGTGTGCCAAAAACATTTCTGATGTTTAGTAAAGATTGACTTGTAAGTAATCTCTAACAATAGGTTGTTTTCACTATCTTTGGTGGTAGAATACTATTAGCTGATGTAGATGACTTTTGTTGCAGGATGCTTGGCACACAGCCACTAATCTTTTGCACTATTATGTGTGGACACTTCTTTATGTACCATTTACTTGCGCTGGAGGGCTGCATCTTCAAGCAATGATGGTAGGAAATGGTAAGTATTACGTATTTAGTTATTTTTACTTTAGCTATATGAATTTATAATTTGAGTTGTAGAAATTTAGAAGAAATTTTCGGTAGAAATAAATGAGAAAGATATAAATGATTTGAAAAGTAACAAATACATGTTAGGGTAGAACTACAGCTTCTTATTTTAGGTTACTGAACATTTTCTTAAAAACAATATTTCGTGTCCGCTCTTTGAGTTCCCTGTCTTCGTCTTCGATCATTAGTAGTTTCAGTCCATCAGTGCTTGTGACTCTAGATAGGGAAACATATAGTTGCCCATGGCTGAACACAGGGTTAGGTAAGTAGACCCCAACATACTTAAGTGACTGTCCTTGGCTCTTGTTTATGGTCATCGCATAGCAAGGTTTCACAGGAAACTGTCTACGTTTCATTAGGAATGGCCATTTTGACTGAGTGGATGTCATTGTGATCCTAGGTATAAGGACACTATCTCCTATATGTGATCCAGTTAAGATTTTAGCTTGAATAACAAATTGACCAAGATCACTAATGATTTTCCCGGTTCCATTGCATAAACCCTGGCTTGGATTAACATTTCACAAAAGCATTATCGGGATTTCCTTTTTTAAGCATAGAGAATGTGGTGGCATCCCTTGAAAATTTAAGGAATTCAAAAACTCAACGGGATATAGCTGGTCTTGATCTAGAGTGTCAGTTGATGCCTTACAAACTTCATCTGCACTATTGTACGTGAGAGAATCACCTGCTAACTTTTTAAACATATGTTCATTTATTTCATCAGCGTCTTCATTTTTTGGAGTAAGTATAGCCCTTTCTTTTAGATATGCATCTTCATTCTGCCTTGTTGTAAAATCAGGGAATGTTTCTTGGACGATTTGCTCAATTGGAGAATTCCCTGATTTTATAATAAAATTCCGAGGAATCTGAATCCAACTTGGTTCATCCTCCCCTTCTTTAATTTTGGCTTCCAAATTCCCATCTCCTACATCCAACACCCATTTATTGAATTCTTGTTTTCGAGTGTCAATGCTCCCATTTTCTGTATATTCATTTACTCGCATACTGCGTGTAAGGGTAAAAAGCTTGCAAGCTTTCCATAGCTCTGATCAGTTAATGCAGGCTTGCATAACTTCTGCTCTTTTGGCTTTTGGGATTACCGGTAGAATTTGTCTGAAGTCACCTCCTAGTAACATTGTCATTCCCCCGAAAATGCGTTCTCTATTTTTAGGATTCTCGAACCCCAAAATATCCCTCAATGTCTTGTCTAAGGCTTCAAAAGCGTATCGCTGAGTCATCGGGGCTTCATCCTAAAATATCAACCTGGCCTCTTTCATTAATCCTGCCAGGTGTGTGTTTTGTTTGATTCCACATGTACTATTGTCCATTAACTCCAATGGAATAACAAATCTGCTAAGAGCAGTTCTCCCTCCCGGTAGTAATAAAGAAGCAATTCCTGGCTCAATAATAAAGTTTAATATTATTGTAATGCATAGTATGGTTGTATAATTAATCAATAGATGTGTATTAAATGATGTACCTAAAGATGCAACTGCAAGAACTATCATTCTTTCTTACCTTAGTTTTGATATTATAGTCTTGAATAAAAATGTCTTGCCACTCCCTCCGGGCCCATAAACAAAATAAAACCCTCCTTTTTGATTATATACAGACTCGATAACTCCTTGATAAATCAGTTGTTGGTCATTGTTTAGCATCGAATGAAGCTGTTCATGTTCAATCTTGCTTTTTTCTTATCAAAGTCCAATGTTTCTCTAATCAAACGATTGTCCATGTTTGTTAGGAGCTTTGGGTTTGATCGTGGAAGATCTTGAAATTTAGCTAAAGATCTACCAAATCTGTGTAGCAGTTCCTCTATTTCCACCAAACAGTAATTCTAAATTTGTTCATCTGTAAGTTCTAAGTCTGGATACTTAAAGTGTTTTATTTTTTTTATGTAAAATATCCTTTGATAAAGCCTCCCAATTTTCTTCCCATAATTGTCGTGGCCTACTTACTTCACAAAACAGCAATATTGTAACAAATAAGTCACATAATTTAGGTGCTAATGCCCAAAACCTTGCCTCTGATATATAGCCTGGTCCATTCCCTATCATCATTGAGCAACCCATATGCAAAACAAACTTTCTTAAATGTCCGACATGTTATCTTGTTAACTGTCATCAGCTTTTCGAATGATTCAGGACCTTTGGCTATATTCAATACCATTCTTAGATAGTAATGTTACCCTGATGGAGGGTTGGAATAAACCATTCGGCCTATGCATTTTTGTTGTTTTCTAAGTTTCTAAATTCTTTCTTTTTCATGCCATACATACCTTGTTGGAATTTGAGCATAAGTCAATTTATGTGCTTCCGTATCACGCTTGTTTAGCTTAACCACTCAGTAAACATAGTTATGTTGATGCCTTACCTTTGAAGTAGAACCGGTAAACTTTCAGAATCACGTAGTGTTATTGCGTTTTGGTTGGGTAGGTGGTAATTTAGTTTCATCACTGATGGGTAGGAGTAATGGATGTCAAAAGAAAAAGTCGCCATACTGCTTCACATGGTGCTAAGTAACGACAATTCAAGAAATTCTTGATTTCGTCAACTTCAATAACATGTGCAGGGACTGTTGCATCAGCTTTTTTAATGTTTTCTTGGATGAAAATAGTTGCTCGGTCCGGCCATTGATGCATGGATTGTGGTCTACACAAAAGTTTTACTTCTCAAGGGATCTTGAGAAGCTTACAATCCCCACCAGGTAGTGTACCTGACCGATGTAGTATAGTGAAGTGGCAAGTACCGGGAGATTGATCATTCTCCACAGGGAATAGTGTTCGCTAGGATTGAAATTAATCTAACTAGGTCTAGAGGTGAGGGATGATTTTTTTTGTATTTTTATATTTTATGGAAAGCAAGTAAAAATCTTGATTTTTGGAAGAGTGGGCGAAATTAGTTGCTAGTCAACTAACCCAAATAACTACTAATGCAATAAAAATAAAAATGACAAGAAAATAAAATGAGAAAACTTATATATGGAGAAAACGTGTTTACTTAGACTTCATTACTCCCTAGTTATCTTTTATTGATTGATAAGCATGTTACAATTGTGTGGGTGACGGGTTGCATTCCTTAATACCATTCGTGGGGCCGTGTACGATCTTCCCCAACTCTATAAGCTTCTATCTCTTCCTATGGCAACATGTTTAGTATCCTAACCATGGCCTCCTTAATAGTCTCTTATGCATTAAATACAACCATTAAAATCGTAGTACACATCCGATTCATGTTTTTTAAGACGTTCAAGCATGTTACCATATAGGAGATTAGCCAGTTTTCTTAACCCTAACATCGAATATCATTCACCCAACAACAACTAATAACAAACCATCAATCAATAATCAATAACTAGGTTTCATTATATCTAAGCAAACACAAATAAACCTAGCCTAGCATGTTAAAAGAAAGACAAGCATAAGATATAATCAAACACATAGACATATTGAATGATTGATGGATTACTTATCTTTAATTGAACATGGAAGAAACAAGGGTATGAAACCCTTGAAAAGTTCTGAAATTTCGTACTAGGGTTTGTGTGTGTGTTCCACCAAAAAGTTCCTCTCCAAAAGTTCTATTTCATGAATGAAAACAAACTATATATAGATTTACAAGGGTGACGACGTCACCTTTTGATGGTTGACGCCGTCATCTCGCCGCGGCTAGGGTTTCTTGTCGTCCAATCTAACTTCTTGACACCGCCACTCTTTATTACTTCTGGACCGTCATGCTTAAGCATGATACGTGACGGCCTACTCTTGGTAGAATGTGACGCCGTCATGTGTTAAGTCTTGATTTCTCTTCTGGAGCGTCAAGTGTAAATGTAATATCCACCTCTTGTCACATAAGCTGACGCTATCCCCTTGAATATCTTGACGCCTTCAGGTGCAAATTCCATCATGGATTCTTAACTTTGTCGTTTTCTTCAATTTATGCTCCAAAAACGTCCAATATGCTTCGTTTTCCAGAATTCTTCTCAAAAGTACCTAAAATGACAAAAGGAACGATTTAAGGCAATAATTGATCACATTATCACAATTTAAGGCTTAAATGACCCCTTAAAAGCGTAACAAATTTCGCCTCATCAAATACCCTTACACTTGAGATTTGCTTGTCCTCAAGCAAATGAGATTTTATTCTAATTAAAATACAAGCAAGGGGTCATTTAACATTAATATAAAAGTAATTACAACACATGATCATTCCACCTTAATCAAAATAAGCACGTAGATTATACACTAGCACCTCACAAATAGTGTTTGGATACTCTCATCTCTCGGGTGTTATAAACCTAAATATAACTAATGGAAATGGAAAAATATCACTCACTACCTGTCATAGCAAATAAATTACCATAGGCTTGGGAAAGGATCAAAAACCTCCACCACTTGGCATAAGCACCTAGGAAAACTATCAAAGAGGTCTTTTTCAAGGGTTATAACGTTAGGTGCAGGGATATGGAAAACACGGTTTGTTGGATAAAGGGATATTTTACTGGTGGCAAGTTAATTACATGTACAATGTGGCGTTGCTAAGCCAAGACTCGACTCAACTTAGGCTAATCATAAAATAACATAAACTTAAATACACATAAAAAAGAAACGGGGTGGTAGTTCGTTTGTTTTTCTCTTTTTCTTTTTCTCTTTTTTTTTCATTTTTCTTGATTTTTTCGATTTTTTTTTGGTAACATGGGTTTTCGACTCGACATTGCGAGCCGACTAATCCCACGGCGACTACCCTTTTGGAGAGCCCGGAGTCGGCGCAAGTGAACCTCCATGGCCAAAAGGGGATTAATTTTCTCCCTATTGGATTCGAACCCTTGACCTCCTCTTTGGAAGGCTGATATTCTTACCGTTGAGTCGAGTCTTGGCTTAGCAACGCCACATTGTACATGCTCACATTGTACATGTAATTAACTTGCCACCAGTAATAAAGTTCAGCTAGAATTAGGAACCACCAACGCCATCTTTATATGTATCCCTGAAATAAAAAAGTTAGCAATAAAGTTGGAGAGCGAATTTGGCTTTGTCACTCGCTCTAGGTGATTGAATTAACCTTCGAATCCGTGAGGACCGACCTGTGATCAGGTAGAGTCTTCTTTAAAGAAGTCTCTCCTTGACAGGAATTTCGAGCTTGTAGTAATGAATTTTTTGAAGAATCCACTTCAGAATCATCATACTACGCATGTTCTCATACCGAAACGTCTCAAAGCAGACAACACGATAGAGTGAATCGGTGAATTGTTATTCACTGATTGATGAGAAATTGATTTATAGAAATCACTCGCGTGTCACATAATAAACATTTTTGAGACACGACGAGAGTTTTATACATCGAATCACGTTTTCATCAAAAATAATTTTGTTAGAAAGATTTTACACAATCAATGTGCTCGAAAATTATTTGGTGAGCACATTGAAAGGTTTTTGAAAAAGTATCCGTCAATCCATTTCCTGGAACAAGTTTGATTCAATGTTGAATCGCCCCATCGTTGCTTTCCAGTTGTCACTTGATCATTGATCCAAGACCGATCTCACATGTCACCTACCAAGAGATTGAAAGATGTTCGCTCTAGAAGGATTTCCATCGTCATTGTGAATAATTGCATATCACTCTGATGTTCTGGCAATACCACAAGGATAATGCGTAGGACTCTTAATATATTATCTTACTTTCCACGGTGTATGAAATAGTAAGCATATTGGAAGTGTGTCCTAATGAGATTTATGGATGATCTCTTGGCTCTAGACTCAATAGTGCATTTTGATCCGCTCCTGGAGACTGGAGAGGCGTCTCCTATTTTGGTATCAACATGGCTCGCAATGAGCGGTCGATACATTATGCAGGGTTCCCCGTGAGATTGAAACAAGTCCTTTTAAGAGAACTTGAGTGGCTAGGAAGTTTAGTGCAGTGCGTCACTGGGTCCATGACGTCTTGTCTTCAATACCAGTGTTACCTTGGTAACCACTAGTAGCATATGAGTTGAACCCGGTTTCTGCCCTAAGGTTGAATATTTTGAGGGCTATTTCTTTTCACCCTTTCTCATTTCATTTCTTTTTCATTCTTCAACCCCTTCAGTGCTTACCGAGACTTCATTACTAGAACCTTGTTGGGTTTGTTCTAGTACTAGCTCCATCTTAGTCGGCACTCTTCCCTTATCTCACTTTTCTCCTTTTTTAATCATTCCTAAGGACTTCTACTCTAACTAGATGATTGTCCCTAGGAAGATCCCTCCGGTTCTGGTGGATCATGGGAACTCATACCTAACCTTAACCATCCTTATAACTCCGTGCATTAAAGTAAATGGCCATTCTTTGGTATTTTTCCACAAACGCCTTTAGCTCCCATTTAATATGTGCATCGGTATTACGAAAGCATTTAGCACATGTGAGGGAGCCTATTATTGAGTCCAAAAGATCACATTATATCAGATTTCATATTTAAATCACATTCTCTCACCCGATCAAAAATATCAAACCTTTTGAGATATTGGATCTCAATTGGTTTAAATATGTTAGAAAACATTTTTGGGAGAAAATGTGGTCATGTTAAACTTTGTCTGATAATAGGAACATTTTTTGAGCTCCCCCTTAATTTATGAGGGGGACGGTTATGTGTCAAAACTGATGAGTATATAAATGATTTTGAGTTCAACAAGAAACTCATGAAAAATTCATGCATTGACACATAACCATCACATTTTGAAAACTGCTTGATATGTACAAAGTGGAGAGTTTTGATGATACATAAAATTTTGAAAAATCACTCTCCCCTTCAATCAATGACGCATGTTAAAACTGAAATAATTGATGTCATTGATTGAGTGACAAATTTTATGAAAATGTGGATTCAGATTGATTTTCAACCAAAATTTCATGGTACCACCAAGTTTTGCACAAATACTTTCCAGAAAAATCATAGAAGGGAAAGTATTGGCGATAAAAAGAAGACTTCTCTTCTTATACAAGAAATGATGCACTGAAACGTACATCATTCCGAAGAAACACAGATATAAAGTAATCCGTGCCCAGGTGAACTTCACCTAGAGGGAGGAACAATCGTCTTTTTGGCGACGTGCTTTCCCCATTTTGAAAACCGGGTTGCTATCTGAAGTAATAGCAAGCCATTTTTAAGAATATTTTGAGAAACAACATGTTTTTAGAAAATTATTATTTGAACTTAAAAGAAAAACTCTTGCTCAATCATTTGTATGATTCCGTGTCATTATTGAATCACATTTCTAGAAACATACATAATATTGATTACACAAGAGACATGTCGTGAGAAGAATATTTTTGGATTTTTTGTAGTTTTTTCAGATTTTTATGGTTTTTTATAAGTTTTATAATTTTCTCTTTTCTTTTTGTATTAAACTATGTACAAAGGATATATGAAAGCAATCCTTCACTCTTCATTTTCTTACTGAAGACACTTAAGAGTTTCTGGTGTGAGGCTCTTCATCCCAAGTCGTGGAAGAATGAACTGGAATCTTTCACGAGAGAGAGCCTTTGTAAAGATATCAGCCAGTTGAAATTATGTCCTCACGAAGTAGAGTTCCACTACCCCTTTCTCCACTTGTTCTCTGATGAAGTGATGACAGATGTCAATATGCTTGGATTTGGAATGCTGGACATTGTTGCAGCACAAAGCAATGACACTTTTATTATCACAATACATCGAGATTTTGTTGAAGTCAAACCCATAATCTGATAGTTGAGATCTCATCCACAAAATTTGAGTACAACACGAGGACATGGCAATGTATTCAGCCTCTGTGGATGATATCAATGTGCACATTTGCTTTTTAGATGACCAGCTTACAAGTTTCTCACCCAAAAATTGAGCACCTCCTTACGTACTTCTACGAGTATCCTGACACCCCGCATGATCAGCATCTGAGTAAGCCGTGAGAGCCATTGCATTGTCTTTAGGGTACCAGAGACCCATGTGAATGGTCCCTTGAAGATACCTAAATATTCTCTTGACTGCTTCTGTAACCCCCGGTACTTTTCCTAAAACTATTTTACGAGTCAAAAACCGTTACTTTTGATTTTCCTTAAATTTTGAAATTATTTGAACATGTTTGAGTTTGAAAAAAAAAACAACTATGGATATCCTATTTAACATGAGCGTTATTCCTTTATCGAGCCGGCACAACCTAGAAAACTTGAATCATATTGCATTTTCCAAATTATTTCGAATTATATTGAGACTGATAAAAACTTTGAAGTTTATGCTTGATTTTATTGGAAAAATTATTTTGTGAACAATGGCGCAAGTTTCATAATTTTTCGAGTTCGTTTGCTATGTCGTTTAGACCCCGAAGCGTTTATCGTGGGAAGTTTATTACGTTGACGGTTTTGGTCCCTTAACTTACTTTTTATTTCACTCCTTACACTTCCATTAATAACATTCCTACCCTACACCTTTTTAAATATAAATACCTATTTTATTTATTTTAACCATTAATAAATACACATACACCACCAACTCCTTCTCTATTCTCTCTCTCGATTTCACCGGCGACACACGCCGGAAAAGTTTTCAGGCCACCGGAGTATTTTGCCGGCCATCTGTTTTATTTACACCGATTGATAGATCGGTTGATTCCCGTCCGCCCCGTACCACTTACACCCTCCAACCACCCTTTACGCGCCCCACGCGCCTCCACCGTGCGCTGCCACCACCAGCAGGACATCCACCACCACCCAGAGGGTATTATCCGACGGTATAGCACCCTCACGTGTCTCCCTTTTTATTATTTTTGATTTTTTTGAAACCCTAGTTTTAAAAATCCTTTGATAAATCAATTTTTGTTATTAAACCTTTTTATAAAAACATTTTTAAAGCCTAAAACCGTGTGGATCTCGTCCTTTGTCGTGACTCGGTTGGTGACTCACCGAGTCAACTTGGTTGACTCGGTGAGGTTTTAAGGTTTCTGTTATTGTTTCGTTATTTTGAAGATTGTGGTAAGGTTGTGTTTGGATTTGGAGATATATTTGGTCCGTTTGGTTCGCGTGTTCTCGACAGCCGACCCATCAACACCACCGAGTAGACTTGGTGGTGGGGTTGCTTATATTCTTCTTGTTGTTATTGTTGTGAGGATGTTTGGGATTGATTTGGAAGTTGGTTGGGTACCGAGAAGGATTGTTGCTCGGATTTAGATTGTGATATATTATGTTTGTGTTTGTTTCGGATTGGATAGGTCTCGGGTTCGAGACGACTCGAGTCACGGCTAGAGTTATTATTATTTATTATTGTAGTTGTTTGTTTAGTTTTGGTAACGGTTTCGGCAATAAAGTTTTGAAATGGGAAACTTGACGGTAATAATAAACTTGAATAATAATTATGAAACAATAAAACAAGTTGATTATAGTTAAGAGGTTTTGACGTTGGACTCGGATCCGGATTATGATATTGTGTCATTATTGGTGTTAGACAATGATTGGACGCATTGGATTTATGAGTTGGTTATTTAGACGTTATGGACCCTTTGGTACTAACAATATGAAATGGTCGATAAAAACTAAACAACTAATGTTAACGCGAATAATGTGTCCAATTGTACATTATAATTTGTGACATTTGACGATAATTGGTTATTTCAAAAGAGTCAAATGACTCGAAAATGTTTTATAAACGGGCACATCAAGCCAAAATTTCATCAAATCTTTTATAAACTTAATGATTTACAGATCTTCTAAAAACATTTTAAAACTTGTACAATTTGACATTTTATCAACTATTTTGAAAAAATTGGGTAAATGCCGAAACTACCTGTTATTATTTTTCTATTGTTTGTTTTATCTTATTTCTTCCATCCCTTTTATTCTTTCTCTCTTCTCGTTTATTCTTTCATTGAATTTTCTATTCGTTTTTGCGTGAGTTATTATTTGATTTTACATTTTACTACTTCTTGAGAGCGTTTTACTCTTATTCGTCATTCCTTTCTATTTGTTTGATTTTGTTTATTTGGATGCTTTTCCTGAATTGGTATACTATTCGAGAGGATATGCTAAGTAGCTTGTCTTGCTGGAAAGACCCTCAGATCATGAGCCATTAGTCACCTGCAGGTGAGCGCGAACTTAGTTTATAGGCCTACAGGATTGACCATCCCATTCGTAGTTGTCAAGGGCTTGACATGCGGGTGTACTATTTTCGTTTTGCTGGGTATTGGGCAAGTGCCCGGCCTTGGGGGCATTTATTATAAATTCTGCGGTTGTTTGTCATTAAATTGACTGGTTTTGGTTAATGTTTTGCGTGTCATGAGCTTAGCATATCGCAATACTTTACGCACAGGGATGTATTGGTATTGTTACTCTATATATATTGGCTGTTGTTTATTTGGTATATGCACTTGGTGCAGATATACCCCGAACTTAAAATCTTGTGCTCAATTACTTTACTTTAAACCTATGGATTCACTCAACCTTTGTATTGACTTTAGCATGTTTATCTCAGGTGTTAGATATTGCCGCTACATATTTATATTGGAGGAGCTTGGCGAAGGGCATGGCTTGGTCATAAAAGACTCCGAAAACCGTTGGGACTTATTTTAAGTAAATTTTGAATTATAGCTTCCGCACTATTTAAACTATTGCAAAATGAATGTTTTTAATTATAAAGTTTTCTTCTAAAATGGTTTATGTAAAACCGTGCTTTGTACTCCTTGTTTTGAATCTAGTTTTGAACTATAGCTTCCGCACTATTTCAATCAATGTAAATTGAATATTTTCAATTATTAGATTTCCTCCAAAATGGTTTACATAAAACCGTTCTTTGAACCCTTTGTTATGATAACAATCGAGTAACACCCCTAGACTTGTAGGCTTCCGCTGATCCGGATTGTGGGGTGTCACAGCTTCTAAGTGCTTTTTGGTAGGCTTGGATTGATACCGAGCACACATACACACTGCAAATAGAAGATCTGGCGTGCTTGGTGTGAGATACATGAGAGATCCAATCATGCTTCTGTATTTGGTTTGATCAACAGGTGAGCCTGCTGGATCATCATCAAGTTTGGATCTTTCAACCATTGGTGTGTCAACTGAGTCACTTGAATCAAAACCAAATTTCTTCAGAATGTCATTAGCATGTTTGGCTTGATTAATGAAGATGCCACTTGGATTTTGTGAGATTTGTAACCCCAAGAAGAAAGACATTTGTCCCATCATAGACATTTGAAACTTGGAACTCATTTCTTTTGCAAATCGATCACATTCATTGGAATCGGACGACGCAAAGATGATATCATCTACATAAATTTAAACGTGGAGCAGATGGTTTCATGTCTTCCTAGTGAACAAGGTAGGATCAACAACACCCTTGGTGAACCGGTTTGCAAGAAGAAACTTGGACAAGGTGTCGTACCAAGCTCTAAGAGCTTCTTTTAGACCATAAAGTGATTTCTTCAAACGATACACATGATTTGGTCGTTCGGGGTCCACGAAGCCTTTAGGCTAAGTAACATAGACCACTTCTTTTAAATCTCCATTCAGGAAAGCAGTATTAACATCCATCTGGTAAACAATCATGTTACTGCTAGCAGCATTGGCAAGGAAGATTCTAATGGCCTCGATACGAGCAATCGGTGCAAATGATTCTTCAAAGTCAATTCCCTCTTGTTGACTGTAACCTTTTACAACTAGCCGTGCCTTGTTTTTCAAAACATCACCATACTCATCAAGCTTTACTTTGAAGATCCACTTGAGAGCGATGATCATTGCGCATTCTGGTGGCGGCACCAATTCCCATACATCAAGTCGATCAAACTCATGGATTTCTTCTTGCATTGCTATGAACAAGAATTCTTTATATAAAGCATCCTTGAAATCTTTGGGTTCAGTTTTGGATAAAATGGAATTGAAGAAGCACTACAAGGCATCAGTAACAAGTTGTTTTCTGGTGGACACCGGTCATGAGGGATTTCCTATGATGTTGTTAATAGGGTGATCATTGGTCCATTTTCTGAGATGTTCATGAGGTTGAGGGTATTGAACCGATATAGCTGTGTTGGATTCTCCTGAGGATGATGCTTCGTTGGAGAATTCAAGAGCAAATACATTTTCAAATGGTTCATCTTCTGGTGGAGCAAAAGGATTAACTTCACATGAATTATCTACTGTCGTTCCTTGACGTTCTGAAGATGATTTTACATTAGACGCATGTTGAGAGTGGCTAGATTCTGGAGCATCCAAATCAAGGAGATGGAAATGGATGAACCATTAGTAGCATGAGGAGCATCGACAGCCATAACATTTGGATCTACAGCCTCCTATTCAGGTTCGTAAGGTTGTTGTAACTCAAAGTACTCATCAAACATGGGGTCAAATAACATCTTCAATTCTTCACAAGTGGGAGGAACATAAGGAGTGATAGGGTTGGTATTCTGTACAAGTCCCGAACTAATTGGTCCAGGAGATAAAATATTTGGTGAGGGTCCAAAACTGGTGTGTCCTGAAGCCGTATGCTCTGTCAGCTCATCAAACATGACATGGATTGTTTCCATGATATGTCGGGTTCTTTTGTTGTAGATTCGGTACCCCTTTCGATCTGGCGCATAACCAACAAATACCCTAATATCAGCCTTTGCCTTGAGCTTCCCTAAGTCTTCACTATCGTTAGTTGGGTAACACAGGGCTCCAAACACTCGTAGAAAGGAGAGATCAAGCTTCTTGAGATGCACCAGCTCATAAGGTGTCTTGTTGTGGAGTAGATGTATCAAGGATTGATTTTGAGTGTAACAAGCAGTAGCAATAGCCTCAGCCCATAGAAACATTGGTGTTTTAGAGAATATCAGCATAGTGCGAGCAACTTCAACTAGTGTACGATTCCGTCTTTCAACAACTCCATTTTGTTGAGGGGTTCGAGGAATACTCTTTTGATGACTGATGCCGATACTTTCATAAAATTGAGTGAGTTGTTGATTGACAAACTCAGTTCCATTGTCAGTGCGAATGATTCTAACGGTCTTGTTAAGCCTTACTTGCAGCTGCTTGATGATTTTAATGATGATTTCGGGAGTTTCGTCCTTGGATCTTAAAAAATTCACCCATTTAAATCCTGAGTAATCATCCACAATTACAAGAATATATCTTTTCCCACTAAAGCTCTGCACTCTCATGGGTCCACATAGATCCATGTGAAGGGTATGGAGAACTTCTGTGTTGGAGTAGGCGGGTTTCGGCTTGTGTGTGTGCTTATTGCTTTTACCCAATTGACATGCTGAGCAAAGATGGTCCTTCTCATACTTCAATCTGGGCATGCCTCGAACAAGATCCTTGTGAGAGAGTTCATTAATGGTGCCGAAGTTCAAGTGGTTTAAATGACGGTGCCATAACCACGATTTGTTCTTTGAGGCCTTTGAGAGCAAGCAAATAGGGGAGGACCGCATCATGTTTTCGATAGAGATGGTATACAAATTTGTGCCACGACTTCCCTTAGGAAGGCTACTTCGAGATCGGAGTCACAAAATTTTCCAACAGAAAATAGATTGTGCCCAAGTCCTTCAACATCGTAGACTCTAGAAATCACACTGTCACCAAACACATAATCATCATAGCCCATAATGGCTCCAAAGTGGTCGTTCCTGAATCTGACAGTCCCGATAAACTTTTTCACAAAATTTTTGAGCCGAGAGCGATCCCCAGTCATATGCTTTGAGCAGCCTGAGTCCAAATACCACAGGATGATTTGTACGACCTGCATTTAAAACCAGACAAATATGGATAACTGAAAAACATGGATCCCCAAGTGTAATTGGGATCCAATTGGTTAGCACAAGCATACTTAAGAGAAGCAGGATTGGTGTTTGCAATGGCTTTCTCAGAGGAAATGATACTAGTGGGTGCTACTGACTTATCATCAAAGCATTGTGTCACTAAAGGGAAATTTCTACCAGTTGCCTTCCATTTCTTAACCGCTAAAGGCTTCGGATCGGGCATTCTTGTTAATGGACACTGGCTTCCTAAAGTGAAATTTCTTCCAGTAGGTCTCCACTGATATCCTACATTGTTAAAAATCTTTCCTGTAGCTTTCCAAGTATGATTTTCCAGTTTATGTGTTTTAGCAATCTTAACTGAGGACATGTAAGAAGATTTCAAAAATGACACAACACAATCATCATGATTACCAGAAATTAAACAACCATTACAAGTCTTACAAGTAGCATTAGAATTCGAATTAATTATAGTACGCTTAATGCAAATACTAGAATCAACACGATTCTTTTCACATAAATCACTCTTATTGTTCCTAAGGTGGTCTTCTACTTTTTCCCCTTGAGCACTCTTAGCTGGCAAAGTCCTATCATTCCTCGTATTGCTTCTAGGCTTTGACCCGCTAGCTTTAGTGACATTGCTTACTCTTGTAGAATCGACGATGGGAACATTAGATTGTTGCATAGTTGTTTGGTTTCTAGGAAGTGATGTGTTATGATCAGAACTTGCCAAAGGTATATCAAAGGTAACATGTTTTTTTAAATTCTTGGATGAGGATGTGACCTTTCTATCTCGCATGTTAAGAATCTTGGGACACGTACCTATGGCATATTCTAACAGTTCTTGTGACCGTTTAGTGAGAAAACTAACGTCTAATAATGTATCAGAGGGTCTCACCATTCTATCTTCTTCAATGGTCTCACGAGTCATGTCAAGGCAATCCTTAAGATGTCTAAGGTAATCACTATGGACTAACTCATTGTTCCTAAGGGGAAGTGGTATGTACACAGCCTCACATGCATATTTTTTTTACATTTACAGACCTTTGAATTGACATTGTCACTTGCCATGACCGACATTTTGCCTTTCACCTTGGTCTTTAGGTTCTCAATTTCATTTAACAAAGAAGTTATCTTTCATTGGTATTGTCATGAGTGATCTTAATTGAATCATATAACTCTTTGTAATGTTATTTGACTTTAGAATTTTCAGCTTGAAAACAATCATTTTCATTGTTGAAAATTCTGAGAATCCGCAGACTTTGGTTTTTGAGTGTCGATCACATCATACATGGGAGATTTCAATTGGGCAATTTGAGCCCTCAATTTTCAAATCGTGTTCGTGTGAGCTTGAATTTTATCATCCCTTTTTGCTAATTAAAAATATGTATCAAATTCAGGAACATCAGAATATGTCTTGGCCTTTGATATTTTAATCCTTTCTTCTAAATGTTGATATTTTAATTGTAAGTTAAGATTATCAACTTCTAGTTTAGAAAAGTGTTTGACCATTTTGTCATGATCATCATTTTGAATTTTTTCATGCAGTTTTAAATTCTCCCCCTCAAGCTCAACAACACGATTTTGAAGAACATTCAAAGCAATAGACATTTCATGAAATTGACAAGCATTTAATGAAGAATCAGTAGCAGTGTAGAACACATCTTGTGCAATACATTTAGCAATCAAGTTGTCATTCATGATAAGAATATTTTTCCTTGCTATTTCACTATGCTGAAGATTTATTGCAACTTGTTTTCCCTTATTTTCCACATTTTTTAACACTTCTTTCATTTCGTTCAGTTCAATCCTTTAGAAGATAGACAATACCACAACCCAATTGGGCAGAGAACTGATCCCAGCCACCACACTTGTTGCTAATACATTGGAGTAACAAATGCACCAAATACCTCCACTTAGGACAGAACTGATTCTTAAGCCACTTAGTTGTGTCAGTGCATTGATAACCAGCTTCCCTCAACCCAGCAAGTATCTCTTCAGTGTTGGAGTGAAAAACACCATTCTCATCATCCAAATGAAGCTTTGTCCTAATCAAACTTTTAGTCACCACATACTCATTACCATCAATATCAGCCACGATCTCTGTGTCAGATATTTTCCTAGCAGATGCCCAAAATTGCTTCACCATTGATTCATATATCACATTTAGAGAATGTGTTAAAGCATAATGAATCTTTGAACGCTGTAGAAACTCCACCATTGAATCATACTCTTCATGACCTTTAACCTTTTTCAGAATAGCAAACTTGTTATGATCTTTCTTGAATTGAAGTCTTGCCATTAGAATGATTTGCGAGAGACGGTTATGCATTATGCAAAGGAATGATGGGTTTAAATTGAGTGATGGGGGAATAACTTAGTTTTGGCAAAGATATGCAAAGTAGGTTATAAAAGGAAGTTCCCCAATCGTGGTCAAAAATTATCGGAACAAATCGTTGACCATATCTGAAGTGGAAAGTGGTTCCATTCAATTTTAAAATTACCCTTCAGCAGAAACGAAAGTCTATCTGCTGATGGATGGTCAATCAGCATAAACCAATCAAGAGTAAAAATATCTTCAGTGAATATCTTGATTTTTACTGTGCCACCCAACTTGCATTAATGATCATAAAGCCTTGACTTCGCCTATTTAATAATCCCCGAATCACACTTTTTAGATATCAATTACCCCCAAATCATATCAAAACCCTAATTTCACAATTAACCCCAATTCATCACCAAATAATGTCTTCCAAACCAGAAATTATTGGCCTAACCTCCTCCTCTTCCTCATCAGATGATCTTCCACCTTATCCTTCTGAATTAGATGATTCAGATTATGCTAGAGAGTTGGAAAGACGATAGAATGCACTAGAGAGGGGTGAACCAAGCAATGCCTCCATTCCTGCTGAGAGACAATATGTCTCTCCCTTCATCTTTACTTCTGATGAAGACTCTTCAGAGGATGAAGACCAAGATCCATCATTCCTTCCTCCTTCCACACCAGAGAGATCCCAACCAAGGCCAAGGAAGAGGAATCCATCTCTTCCAATATCACGGGGTGTAGTGTTGGGTCTTCCTGCTCCAGGATCTAGTGCTTCATACCATGGACACAGGGGAAAGGGCAAGAAGGTAGAGGTGGTGGGTAAGGGGAAAGGGAAAATGGAGTAGTTGATGATGGGATGTTGCCAAGGACCAAATATGTAAAACTAGGTTCTTGAGCATCTTCTTGCCTTGAACTAAAGATATAAAACTTGGTTCTTGAGCATCTTCGTCGTCATCATCATCATTCTTCTCTTTCCATTTTCACCTTCAGTTTCTTCATCATACTGGTCATGCATATCCACCAGCCCTTTTTGTAATAGATGATAGAAGCTTAGTATTAGTTTGGTAGACTTAGTGTAGGAATGGTCTTTGTATTCCACTTTGAAGTTGAATGTAAGCTGTAAATTGTTTCTTGAATGAATGAACATCTTTCCTTATTTGTCAATTCTTGTGTATTTCTTCAGTAGAAGCAATGTGTTTCAGTATGATTGACTCTTCAGTAGAAACAATGCTCAGCAAACATGATCACATTCCTTTAGAAAATAGCTCTTGGTGAAAAACACATAAAAATCAGCAACTTCACATAAGGACATTCTGCAAAATAGACACAGAGAAACAAACAAAACAAACAAATCTTACAGAAACATTAGTAGATTAGTGTTAGCAATAATCAATAATATGCAAAAAATATACAAAGTATACAACATCAATAACAATCCTCCCCAAAGGCATATGCCTCCCCTGAGGCTTATGCCTCCCCTCAAACATAGCAATCAGGGGTTAACCATCCCAATGTGGACAACTAAGTGATTAAATCTAGGTCCATCAAAAGCCTTTGTTAATAAATTAGCTACATTATCATCAGTATGAATCTTAAGCACCTGTATTAAATGTTTTTCATTTGCATCTCTTATAAAATGGTGCCTAATTTCAATATGTTTAGTCCTTTGATGAAAAATTGGATTTTTAACAATGGAAATGGTACTTTGATTATCAATATAGATTTTAGTGTTCATAAAGTTAAACCCATAATCTAACATTTGATTCTGAATCCAGAGTACCTGACCACAACAGTTAGCAGCAACAACATATTCTGCTTCAGTAGAAGAGGTAGCCACAATGGTTTGTTTCTTGCACTGCCAAGAAATGAGTCTTCTACCAAGAAATTTTTAACAATGGAAATGGTACTTTGATTATCAATATAGATTTTAGTGTTCATAAAGTTAAACCCATAATCTAACATTTGATTCTGAATCCAGAGTACCTGACCACAACAGTTAGCAGCAGCAACATATTCTGCTTCAGTAGAAGAGGTAGCCACAATGGTTTGTTTCTTGCACTGCCAAGAAATGAGTCTTCTACCAAGAAATTGACAACCTCCTGTTTTGGATTTCCTGTCCAAATTAGCCCCAGCATAGTCACTATCACTATATGCTTCCAGCACAAATGGTGAATCCCTTGGATACCAAAGACCGAACTTGGGTTGGCCTTTGAGATACTTGAAAATTTTCTTCACAGCATTTAGGTGGGAAGTCAATGGAGTGACATGATGTCTTGAGCAAGCACTAACAGCAAAAGTGATGTCAGGCCTGGAAGCTGTGAGATACATGAGTGAACCAATCATGGATCTATATAGATGCACATTAACAGCTTCATCTTGTTCATTTGGATTTTTCAGCTTGGGAGGTTCATAGGGAGTAGTTGCAGTCCTCAGTAGTTAAAGTCAAACTTCTTCAAGATATCTTTCACATATTTCTCCTTATGGATAAAGATCCCATCAGTTTGTTGTTTGACTTGTAGCCCTAAGAAAAATGTCAGTTCCCCCATTGCACTCATCTGAAATTCACCTTTCATCAAATCTTCAAATTCCCTACACCATTCTTCCTTTGTGGAGCCAAAAATAATATCATCCACATACACTTGTACTAGAATGATATCCCTGGAGTTTTTCTTAATGAAGAGAGTCTTGTCAATTGCTCCTCTTCTGTATCCATGTTCCAAAAGGAAGGTAGATAGCCTAGCATACCAGGCTCTTGGTGCTTGATGAAGGCCATAAAGTGCCTTGACAACCTTGTACACCTTCTTAGGATTTTGTGGGTCTTCAAAGCCTTGTGGTTGTGTAACATAGACTTCCTCCTCAATCTTACCATAGAGGAAGGCACTTTTGACATCCATCTGATATACCACAAATCCCATGTATGAGGCAAAGGCTAAAAATAACCTAATTGCCTCCAACCTAGCAACAGGTGCAAACACTTCAGTATAATCAATCCCTTCTTCTTGTCTGAAACCTTAGAGCCACCAATCTTGCTTTATTTCTGACCACTATACCTCTTGCATCCCTCTTGCACTTTAATATCCACTTGGTTCCTATAGCAATTTTACATGCAGGTAGATCAACAAGGACCCAAACATCTTGATTCTTGAATTGTTGCATCTCTTCCTGCATAGCTTCAACCCAACTAGGTTCACTCAAAGCTTGTTTAATGCTTGTTGGCTCTACTTGTGATAAGAAACAAGCAAACAGACAATGTTTCTGATCTGTGTGATTGTCTCTCTTCTGATTAGACACATATGTGAAAAAGGCACATTGACCAAACTGTGTCTGCTTTATAGCACTTCTGGTTAGAACCATAGCATTTGGATCGCTAAGGATATTCTCTTGAGGATGAATGGTGTTAATCCTTTTAGTGGGAATAGGATTGACATCAACAGAGGTTTCAAGATTAGTCAAGGTTGGAGCAAAGTCTTCATCATAAGAAGCTGATTGAAAAATGCCAGCACTTTGTTCATGGTTGCCAAGATTTGAGGGGCTGGGGAACCTGCCAAATGGTTCTTCTAAACTAGTTGATGTAGCAGTCGAAACAGGTGTTGCAGCTGAAATGCCTTCAGGAGAATTGGCTGCAACAACATCAGCAGAAATAGATTTCCTGCTGACATCAATAGCAGCTTGTTTCAAGAGTGCTTCAGTCACTTGAGTTTGTTTGTTTGATGGTAGGTGATATAGTCGTTTTCGTAGTATATAATTATTCCGAAGAAATACTGGTGAAAGTATTTCCCGGGTCGTTTTCCCAGCGAAAGCAGAATGGAGTCGTGAATAATCGAATCATGAAATCGAGTCGTGAAAAGTGGTGAAATGAAAAATATGATTTGGGAAATCTAATATTAACAAACAACAATAAAGCATGCAAAGATTACAAGCTAACTATGTACCGAATTGAAAAACGCGAAAACGGAAATGCACACGCAAAATTTAAAACGTAACGTATTATGAAAAATGGTCCTACGAACTTGGAAATATTTTCTGAAAATTTAAAACTTATAAAAAGAATTTTAGGAAAAAGAAAAATATTTTTTTGACTTTTTATTAATTTTCTAGAATTTATTTTGTATTTATTGAATTAAAAATGAATTAAAAATAAGAAAAATAGAAAATTAAAGTGGAAAATTGAAAATTAAATTCTAAAAATTCTAAAATATTATAAAAGTAATTTAAAAATTATTTTTGTATTTTTCAGAACCTTTTTGTATTTTTTTTATGATTTTTGGAGTTAAAAATGATTTAAAAATGATTTTAAACTAAAAGAAATTAAGAAAAATAGCAAATGAGCTCAGAAAATTATGAAAATTTTACAGAAATTCTAAAATATTAAAATAAGCTTGCAGAAAAATTTTGGAATAAAACAAATAGGCTGAAATGCTTAAAATGCCTAAAACAGCTTATGGCAAGTGCTTATTTATAAGCACTTGCCACAAAACTTTACCAAACTGATAACACTACTATATTATGCTACTAAGAACTCTAATAAGCCAAGAAATGATCAAGAGAAAAATAGAAATAGTGATAACAAGCAAATAAGCACTCTACGCAAACTAATGAAAAAGCAAATAAGCAATCTGCTACACCAGGAACAAGCAGACCATATACAAAACTCATATAACTACACAATAAGCACAGAAAAGCCAATGAGACTCAATCTCAGGCTATAATAAGCTAAAAATACTGAAATAAACAAAAGCTAAACGCTAAACATGCAAGAGATTACTCAGTCCTAGAGACAACTATTGAGGCAAAATAAGGTAATCAAATAAGCTGGAAATTACTAGCCAAGAACTGAAGCAACAAGCTATACAAACAAGCTTCTCAGAAAACCAATAAGCTAACCATAATCGCAAGTAACGAACAAGAACTAAGCTTATAAAGGAAGGCAGTTGGGGCAGTTAACTGGGCAAGGGAAAAATGCAGGTCTAGGAGGGGACTAATTTAAACTGATGCACAAGCAAGCAAATTATAACCAATCAATACGCAGACCTATTAGCAGCTATGAAAAGCTTGACAAAAACAGTAAACGGGTTAAAACTGAGTTGTATTAAAACTTCTGGATCCATTACATAGAAACACGCAAATTAAACCATATATGAGCAACAATAAAATGGAGCTTATGAAAAATGCAGAAATCACTTCTAACCACTTACATACGCTTAACCTAAACTATTTCAAGTTAATTAGTAAACTAAATGTGACAGATAATCCTAAAATCTACTAGTGCCAATCACTATTATCAGTTGTGACAGATTAACTAAAAACAGATGAATATCAAACTTATATCACAAATCAGCCTTTCAATGCTAATCTCTCATAGATCCAAACACTCCTATATAAGCATATAAACCATCAAATCCTGATCTAAACAACAAATCACCTCAGCAAATGATCCAACTGATGAAATAACAATAATGGAAGCAATATCGACAACAATTTCCAACAATGAACAACAAATACTCACGATCACTAGTCAATCATAACAAAACAGTATCTAAGCAGTACAGTGCATTAAGCAAACTACAACATCAATTTAAACTAATTATTTGGCTATATTAAGTAGAATAAAGCAGTAACAATCAAGCAACACCAATCTACACTAATTAACCAGGAAATCTAAAGTTGAGTAAAAATAGAAGTAGAAACTTACAGGTTGCACTCTCAGCTGAACAGAGAGTTCACTTGATAAACGCCTATCTTTAGATAGGCTCAACTAACATCTTATAACCAGAATCCATCAATCAAATACCCAGAATCATCATTATGCTATCACCAACCCAGAAATTACCATAAACTTTGAACGTTGACTTTAGTTGACTAGAATTAATGGAACAATTTAAGCAAAGTCTAATTCACTAAACTCACAATAAGCTATGAAAGCTTAAAACAGATTTGAATACAAAATATTACTTGAAATTTAAATGACAAGGAGATTAAGCATAAACTAAAATTTCATTAAAACTTTGAATGAGTACACTGAGGAAGCTTTAAAATAACAATAAGCTAGAAAACGTTTATAAAAGCTAAATGATAAGCTATACTACACTACTCCTACTCCTATATCTAACCATCTAACCGCCTTCATGTGATGAGGAGAGGGGGCTTATATAGCCACGAGCTCAAGCCTTCAGAAGCATCTAGAAAGAGTATCTCTATAGGAATATACCCATTAGATCCCTTGTGACTCGTCCCAACCAATCAGAGGCTTCAAATCCTTGTGGTGACGCGTCTCAGCCACTAAGGAGCACCCACGTGTAATTCTTTCTTGTCAGACTTCTGACAGGGTGTCAGGGGTGTGGGAATTGACCATAAGACCCTTAATACGAGGTTAATTGGGTGAGAGTGGGGTAATTAGAGGGTAATTGTTTCTAGGGTTCATGTAGTAACAGTAATTTCTGGGTTTATAAGTGAATTGGGGGGCGGGTATGTTTTTGGAAGGTAATATTATATTACCTTTGACTTGTGGACCGGGTATGGGGTTTAAGTGGTGGGCTTGGGGATAGATTATTTGTGGATTGGATTTTGGACTTATGAATTTTATTGGACCAGGCTTGTAGTATAATTTCAGCTTTCAAATTACAAGGACCAAATATGAATTATGCAAAAATCCAAGGACTGATTCCGTCACTTCTCAAAATTAATCCAAGGGTTAAACTTGACAAACTTTGATTCTTCAAGGTTGACTTTGACCAATATAGCATATCTTTGACGAATATCTGAAAATTACTTTCCCGGCTTCAACTCTTGAACCTTTTCATACTCTCGTGCTCGTGTTTGTATGTTTTTGTCCACTTTTATAAATATCCGTACCTGCATAATCACAAACACAAAAACACGTATTTTCTTGGCATTTGTTAGCTCAAATAGTCGAACTTGGGTCGATAATTGATAATAAAAGGGTGTGTAATTAATACACACCAAAATCCCCCCGACTAAAGTATTTTCGTGTCCTCACGCAATGTGATCAATTCACGCTCTTGGGATAAATAATTTCGATACTCTTTCTACTAACTTTGAAAAGTAGCAAGGCGGTTCAAAAGAGATTACAAAATCATTTATTCCCGAAAAACGCTCCGTTTTCCAAAATTTTCCTTTTATTCTACTTTATTCTATTTTTGGATTTTTCATACTTCATACTTGTGACGTTTTGTTGAACTTTCATTATTTTGCAATAATTATTAGGGTCGACGAGTAGAAACACTTCTATTTAAGAAGCGACCATACGGATAAAAATCGTCATCCTTGACTTTTCACAAGTCCCCAAACTAAGCGTACAAACGAGATCACAGCTTATCTACAAATTAGATGCTAACACTACTCATAACAGTTACTTGTGAAACTTCTTACTCCCATTTCCTAGGTTTTGTATCTCAATATTTTATTTTGTTGAGAAATGAATTGCTTCATATTTTCTCGTTTCGATAATTTTTAGTCCGATAGTGACACCTAAGTTAAAACGATAAATAGTTATTCATTTTCTCTTAAGAACCACCGCAATAGAAATTCGGTCCATTTCAAGGAATGAGGGGTACATACAATATCAAGGATATAAGTTGCGGAGTACGATCACGTGCACCTCATGTGACTGATTACTAATCACGTATCACATGCACCTCACGCGCCAACAACTTATTTATACATACATAAGCTCTTATTCAACAATACTTCAACTTTCACTTTTTTCATTTTTTCACTTTTTTCATTTTTCTCATACTTTTCACTTTTTTTTTTCTTTGCTTTTCTCAATACATCAATGGTAGCTTATCGGGTAGCTCCAAAACCACATAGATAATCAACTTTTGACTTTTGATTTTTTACTTTTCGCTCTTATTTTTGATGTTCCTTGATATGTACCCAACTTCTAAAGCAAAAATTCTCTTAAGAAAACAAATAACTAAATATTATTCAAACCGAAATACCACTAATTAACCTAGAACATCTATTATATATTGGTGACGTTTCTGATGGGAGTAAAAAGCCACAAGTACCTCTCATGAGCTCTAAAGAGAACCACTACTCCATGTTTAGCATCTAACTTGTAAATAAACTCTATCATTTCTCGCTCTTCGCAATTTAAGATTCCAAATAATGAAACCCGCGAATACTTAGCCGATAATCAGCCACGCATATATAAAGTCAGTTACGGAAACTTGCAAATTCTAGAAGCAGAATTCGCATTTTCTAGCTCCTGATGTAAAAGACTAGCGAAAGCTTTTAAGCTGCGCATGTATAAAGTCAAGTACGGGAACTTGCAGATTCTAGAAGAAGAATTCGCATTTTATAGCTCCTAGTGTACAAAACTAGCACAAGCTTATGTGACTATCATTGGTTAAGGGAACAAGCTAGGGCTCAACACGCCCGGTCAAGTCAAAATATTTATTCCTACTCTCGCCAGCAAGAAAGTCAACAAGGTGTCAAAACACTTATTCAAACTTTATTATATTTTTGCACAACTTTTTCAACTTTTTCTCATTTTTTTGTGCTTTTTCATGACTTTTTCTCAAAAAAATTTTGAAATTTTCTCATTTTTCAATTTTTAATTTTTGGTGGAAAAACGGAGTTGCAAGAGTACACGACATGTGAAAATGCTAGGTAAAAATCGAATCGAAGATTCACCCTCCCCCCGACTAGAACGAAACATTGTCCTCAATGTTTGATGGGTTAAGGTAATCCTAACAAAATTCTAGGCCGTTTATTAATTATGCCAAAGAAAACGTTAGTCGATAAGATTTAACGGATATAGGATTTCCAAGTAGCACCGATGAATGAGACTCCAAGTGAAGAGATAACGAGCACGAGAGTCATCATAAATCATGGACAATCCTGAACAAACATCACAAACAACCACGAAACACAAGAGTAGAAGAGGTACCCCCTCCTCACGTTAGGTGTTAGAAAATAGAAAATAAGAAGATGAAATTGGATAAGCATGGGTTGCCACCCACGAAGCGCTTGTTTTTGTTAACCGAGTCACATGAGCTTGACTCGATCCCCGAATTAATTCGTCCTTGGGGAGAGCAGAGAAAACGGCCACTTGGCAATGAAGATGCCCGGATCAAAAATAACATCCTCACTCCCGACGGAGTGACGGATAAGAGAAACCACACCAAACGTTACGAATGGTAAGAACGTCATAATAACAATCTTAAAAAACTCATCTTCATCAAAAAAAAACTTCATAATTATAGAATTATGATTCTTATCAATTAAGCTCATTTGAAAATCTTTTCCGGGTGGGAGGGATGGTAAAAAATTTTCATTAAAACTCTCATTTTTAAGAAAACCACCCGGATCATAATCAACATCAAGATCAAATCTGAAACTTTCAAATTCCGGTTTAGAAAACTTTTCCATTTCACATTCAGATTTATCAAAACGAAACGACTCATACTCCGGAAGAGAGATAAAAGCATGAGAAGTGGTACTGCCACGACTCGTCTCTTCCGAGTGATCGAAATGAAAAGCTTCATACGTCGTATCAGAAAAATCAGGACGATAAGTGGGATTGCCACTTATCTCCTCAGTCGTATCAAAGGTAAAACTCTCAAAGTCTGGTAAAAATTCTTCGAGCTCGGGCTCCATAGGATCGTCATCGACATATTCGATCTCTCCACACGATATAGAATCGTCATCTTCAGAATCGGAGAATATCTCATCATGATCATTCGAATTGTCAATAGGAGGTAATTCACTTTCCTCAGCCGTATCAAAATCATATTTCACAAAATCGGGTAAAGAATCCTTGAGCTCGGGCTCCAAAGGATCTGACGGCTTATCTACAACAATCTCGGTTGAAATAGAATCATTAAGAGAAATATTGGCATCTTCCAAAACGGGGTCGCTTCCCTCAACCGGTGTGAGAGAAGGACGGGAAGAGTCAGGGATGATAGATTCAAAAGACGGAGTGGGATTGCCACTCGAAGAATCGATGTCATGTTTACAAAATAACGCTTGTATAATCTGCCTATGGCCCTCCAAGAACAATTCTTCCATACTTTTGGTTCCATCATCTACGACGGGTGGAATATAATGAAATCTCCCACGATGATAAATCGAAGACATAAATGAGAATAGAAAGATATAAGGTGTGAGAAGAAGAATTATACGGATAAGAGGATAAGAAGATTATTTTTGTTTTTGACTTTTCAAATTTTTATATTTTTAAAGAAAATATATACAAGATAGTTAAAAACTTAACGCAACACGATTTTTCAACACGAATATTCAAAACTCACGTCCACCTTCCCCGGCAGCGGCGCCATTTTGATATAGTCGTTTTCGTAGTATATAATTATTCCGAAGAAATACTGGTGAAAGTATTTCCCGGGTCGTTTTCCCAGCGAAAGCAGAATGGAGTCGTGAATAATCGAATCATGAAATCGAGTCGTGAAAAGTGGTGAAATGAAAAATATGATTTGGGAAATCTAATATTAACAAACAACAATAAAGCATGCAAAGATTACAAGCTAACTATGTACCGAATTGAAAAACGCGAAAACGGAAATGCACACGCAAAATTTAAAACGTAACGTATTATGAAAAATGGTCCTACGAACTTGGAAATATTTTCTGAAAATTTAAAACTTATAAAAAGAATTTTAGGAAAAAGAAAAATATTTTTTTGACTTTTTATTAATTTTCTAGAATTTATTTTGTATTTATTGAATTAAAAATGAATTAAAAATAAGAAAAATAGAAAATTAAAGTGGAAAATTGAAAATTAAATTCTAAAAATTCTAAAATATTATAAAAGTAATTTAAAAATTATTTTTGTATTTTTCAGAACCTTTTTGTATTTTTTTTATGATTTTTGGAGTTAAAAATGATTTAAAAATGATTTTAAACTAAAAGAAATTAAGAAAAATAGCAAATGAGCTCAGAAAATTATGAAAATTTTACAGAAATTCTAAAATATTAAAATAAGCTTGCAGAAAAATTTTGGAATAAAACAAATAGGCTGAAATGCTTAAAATGCCTAAAACAGCTTATGGCAAGTGCTTATTTATAAGCACTTGCCACAAAACTTTACCAAACTGATAACACTACTATATTATGCTACTAAGAACTCTAATAAGCCAAGAAATGATCAAGAGAAAAATAGAAATAGTGATAACAAGCAAATAAGCACTCTACGCAAACTAATGAAAAAGCAAATAAGCAATCTGCTACACCAGGAACAAGCAGACCATATACAAAACTCATATAACTACACAATAAGCACAGAAAAGCCAATGAGACTCAATCTCAGGCTATAATAAGCTAAAAATACTGAAATAAACAAAAGCTAAACGCTAAACATGCAAGAGATTACTCAGTCCTAGAGACAACTATTGAGGCAAAATAAGGTAATCAAATAAGCTGGAAATTACTAGCCAAGAACTGAAGCAACAAGCTATACAAACAAGCTTCTCAGAAAACCAATAAGCTAACCATAATCGCAAGTAACGAACAAGAACTAAGCTTATAAAGGAAGGCAGTTGGGGCAGTTAACTGGGCAAGGGAAAAATGCAGGTCTAGGAGGGGACTAATTTAAACTGATGCACAAGCAAGCAAATTATAACCAATCAATACGCAGACCTATTAGCAGCTATGAAAAGCTTGACAAAAACAGTAAACGGGTTAAAACTGAGTTGTATTAAAACTTCTGGATCCATTACATAGAAACACGCAAATTAAACCATATATGAGCAACAATAAAATGGAGCTTATGAAAAATGCAGAAATCACTTCTAACCACTTACATACGCTTAACCTAAACTATTTCAAGTTAATTAGTAAACTAAATGTGACAGATAATCCTAAAATCTACTAGTGCCAATCACTATTATCAGTTGTGACAGATTAACTAAAAACAGATGAATATCAAACTTATATCACAAATCAGCCTTTCAATGCTAATCTCTCATAGATCCAAACACTCCTATATAAGCATATAAACCATCAAATCCTGATCTAAACAACAAATCACCTCAGCAAATGATCCAACTGATGAAATAACAATAATGGAAGCAATATCGACAACAATTTCCAACAATGAACAACAAATACTCACGATCACTAGTCAATCATAACAAAACAGTATCTAAGCAGTACAGTGCATTAAGCAAACTACAACATCAATTTAAACTAATTATTTGGCTATATTAAGTAGAATAAAGCAGTAACAATCAAGCAACACCAATCTACACTAATTAACCAGGAAATCTAAAGTTGAGTAAAAATAGAAGTAGAAACTTACAGGTTGCACTCTCAGCTGAACAGAGAGTTCACTTGATAAACGCCTATCTTTAGATAGGCTCAACTAACATCTTATAACCAGAATCCATCAATCAAATACCCAGAATCATCATTATGCTATCACCAACCCAGAAATTACCATAAACTTTGAACGTTGACTTTAGTTGACTAGAATTAATGGAACAATTTAAGCAAAGTCTAATTCACTAAACTCACAATAAGCTATGAAAGCTTAAAACAGATTTGAATACAAAATATTACTTGAAATTTAAATGACAAGGAGATTAAGCATAAACTAAAATTTCATTAAAACTTTGAATGAGTACACTGAGGAAGCTTTAAAATAACAATAAGCTAGAAAACGTTTATAAAAGCTAAATGATAAGCTATACTACACTACTCCTACTCCTATATCTAACCATCTAACCGCCTTCATGTGATGAGGAGAGGGGGCTTATATAGCCACGAGCTCAAGCCTTCAGAAGCATCTAGAAAGAGTATCTCTATAGGAATATACCCATTAGATCCCTTGTGACTCGTCCCAACCAATCAGAGGCTTCAAATCCTTGTGGTGACGCGTCTCAGCCACTAAGGAGCACCCACGTGTAATTCTTTCTTGTCAGACTTCTGACAGGGTGTCAGGGGTGTGGGAATTGACCATAAGACCCTTAATACGAGGTTAATTGGGTGAGAGTGGGGTAATTAGAGGGTAATTGTTTCTAGGGTTCATGTAGTAACAGTAATTTCTGGGTTTATAAGTGAATTGGGGGGCGGGTATGTTTTTGGAAGGTAATATTATATTACCTTTGACTTGTGGACCGGGTATGGGGTTTAAGTGGTGGGCTTGGGGATAGATTATTTGTGGATTGGATTTTGGACTTATGAATTTTATTGGACCAGGCTTGTAGTATAATTTCAGCTTTCAAATTACAAGGACCAAATATGAATTATGCAAAAATCCAAGGACTGATTCCGTCACTTCTCAAAATTAATCCAAGGGTTAAACTTGACAAACTTTGATTCTTCAAGGTTGACTTTGACCAATATAGCATATCTTTGACGAATATCTGAAAATTACTTTCCCGGCTTCAACTCTTGAACCTTTTCATACTCTCGTGCTCGTGTTTGTATGTTTTTGTCCACTTTTATAAATATCCGTACCTGCATAATCACAAACACAAAAACACGTATTTTCTTGGCATTTGTTAGCTCAAATAGTCGAACTTGGGTCGATAATTGATAATAAAAGGGTGTGTAATTAATACACACCAGTAGGTGTGTAATAAAACTAAGAGAAATACTTGTTAGTGTAATTTTAGCGCAAAATTTAAATTTTTTTTACAACATTTAGGAGTGAAACCTTAGCCTTAGCAAGCGTCTCATGGATAGGAGTTGTATGACTAGCACAAAACCGTACCATTCAAAAAAAATTTCCACCCAAATATGTGAGGCTCGTCTTTAGATTTGATAGGAAAAGCATTTACTATTAGTGCTTATGAGTGTACCGGTAGCATTTAGATTCTAGAACTTGCGTTAGTGATGCATCCCGAGACCGCTAGTGAGACTACATTCGTGTAGTAGGATTTACTACATGATAAGAGGCATTAGGATCACCCTTGTGTTAAACCCGTATCATAATCACTTGACCATTTAAGTCATATTACTTGGCTAGTTAAGTCAATTAATTTTTCCCACACCTTAGCGTTGTACTCATTTTCAGTACAAGAAACCCCTAGTACACCCCTCCGAGCCTATCTTTTCATTTCTAACTTTAAGCATCTTACTAAAAGGAAGAATTTGTTACAACCCACTCAAATGTGCAACCAAATCGCCTTAGCCTTCTGTGTATGCACTCATCTTTAGTGCATTATTGTTATTTGTTTAAACCCTTAGTTAATTATCTAATTGATTACATGGTTGCTAAGTCGAGTCATATCCTTGTACATATTGTTTTGGGACGATTGGTACTCATGGGTAAAGTACTTATGTTATGGAGTAATGGGGAAGAACATCATATTATTACCCCCATATGTGCGTTAATCTTAAAAGTACTCCAAGTGTTTTGATTATCTTGATTCGAGTCATTAGATTAGTTTATTGTAAAGTATGTAAAAATTCAAGTGTAAGGGGAATGTTCATTCCCTATGATGTATTATTTTGGATGGTAGGGTAAGAGTGTATGAAAAAAAAAAATCGAAAAAAATGAAGAAAAAGAAAAAAATAGAAAAAGAAAAAAAAATAGAAAAAGAAAAAAGAGAAAAAAACATACGGACTACCATCCCGTTTCATTCTATGTTTATTTTACGTTTTTGATATTTTTCATTTATTAGCTTAAGTCGAGTCTAGTCTTGGCTTAGCAACGCCATATTGTACATGTAATTAACCAAGATGATTAACTCGCCACCAGTTAAGATTGCCTTTATTCAACAAAACAGTGTATTCCATATCCCTACACCTAACGTTATAACCCTTTGAAAGACCTCTTTGATAGTTTATCCTAGGTGCTTACGCCATGTGGTGGAGGTTTGATCCTTTCCCAAGCCTATGGTAATCTATTTTGCTATGACAGGTAGTGAGAGATGTTTTCCATTTCCGTATTGTGATATATACTTTATTACACCCGAGAGATGTGAGTATCTAAACACTATTTGTGATGTGCTAGTATATGACCTCCGTACTTGTCTTTGGTCTTTGGTGGAACGATTATTTGTTGTAATTACTTTTATATTAGTCTTAAATGACCCATAACTTGTATTTTGATTATAATAAAAGCGCATTTGCTTGAGGACAAGCAAACTCAAGTGTAAGGGTATTTGATGAGGCAAAAAATGAACCGTTTTTAGGGGGTCATTTAAGCCCGGATTTGAATTTATTTGATCAAATATTGCCCTAAATCATTCCTTTTGTCATTTTAGGTACTTTTGGAGTGAATTCTGGAAAATGAAGCATTTTGGACGTTTTTGGAGCATAAAAGTGAAGAAAATGGCAAAGTCTAAATTTTCCTTGCTGGGAACAGTACCTGACGGCGTCAAGAGTCTTCATGTGACGGCGTCAAGAGTAAAACAAGAGTTGGAAGTGATGAAGGTCCAGAGAAAACGTGACGGCATCACGTTTGGCCGTCAAGGTTCAAGATATGGTGACGGCCCAGAGTAGTATCACACATGACGACGTCAAATCTGGATCTAGGCAATCCAATATCATTATGGGCGGCGACTTGACGACGTCAGAAATTCCTTCTTGACGCCGTCACCCTGTAAAATCTATATATAGTTTTGCAATTTTCATTTATTAGAGAGGAACAAGTAGGGCATAACTTTGGAGAAATCCTAGCACGAATTTTATTGCTCTTTCAAGGGTTTTTACCCTTTGAAACCTTTCATGTTCAATTGAGATAAGTACTCTTTCAATTCAATCAATATGTCTATGTGTTGTTTGAATATATCTTACACTTGTCTTGAATTTAACATGCTAGGCTAGATCTCTTGTGTGTTTGCTTAGATGTAGTGAAACCTAGATGTTGATTATGGGTTGATTGTTTGTTTATAGTTGTTACGGATGAATGATGTCGATGTTAGGCTTAAGAAAACTGGCAGACTTCCATAGGTAACATGCTTGAACGTATTAAAAAGCATGAACCAATGCGTACTAGGTTTTTATGGTTGTATTTAATGCATGAGTGAATTCTAGTGATCCCATGTTAGGAGCTTCTTGCAGGCTCGACATAGGAGTGAAGTAGGAGCTTATAGAGTTAGGGAAGTACGTACGCCACCCCACGAATGGTATTAAGGAATATAACCCATCATCCATGAAATTGTAACAAACTATCAACCTGTAAAAGATGTCTAGGGAGTAATGAAACCTAAGTAAACACAATTCTCCCTATTATTGTTCACACCACTAGTTTAATTAGCTTTATTTTCATTTCTGTTATTTTATTTTGATTGCATCTTAGTTATTGGGTTAGTTGATTAGCAACTAATTCCACCCACTCTTTCAAAAACCCGAGATTTTAATTGCTTTCATAAAATATAAAAAATACAAAAAGAATCATCCCTCACCTCTAGATCTAGTTTTTAGGCTTTCTAATCCTAGCGACACTATCCCTGAGTTGAACGATCAATCCCCCGGTACTTGTCACTATACTATACTACAACGATCAGGTACACTGCCTGGTGGGGGTTGTAAGCTTCTCGAGATCCCTCGAGAGGTAAAGCCTGGTGCGATTCCCACGTATCACAATTCACCCATCCTTGACAAAGAACAAAGATGAATCAAGAATGGATGAACAACACCAGAACAAGTTTATGTTCATACTTGAAAGTGGTGTCTTTTCATCCATCCTTGATACTTCTTCCATCTTTGATACTTTGATGTTTTAGCCTAAATATTCGCACTAAAACTAAAAAACAACCATAAACCCTAACAATAAAAAACACAAATATACAGATCATACATAAACCCTAACACTAAATAACACTAATTAAATAAACACAAACAATGAAATAATCAGATAAACCAAAAAACAACTAAATAATCAGATAAACCAAATCATCTGTCAAACTTAGGGTCAATATAGAAGCGATCTAAGTATGTTACCATATGCTTTCGATCTAACTTAGGGTCAAACTTAGGGTTTAGTAGTGAGAGAGAGAAAGAAAGAACAAGGCAGAGCTGTGTGTGAGTGTGAGATAGAATATTAAGTATATGTTGTAGTGTGTGAAGTGTGTTTGATAAGCTTTGTAAATATTATATATTATAAGTGATTTGTTTGTACATTATGGTTTATAAATGATACTTTTTATTGAAAAGATGTTTTAAATGTTATATATATTAATTATAAGTGTTGACCAGTCAATGTGTGTAGGTGCTAATGCATAAATTGATTGTACATATTGTAACCCCCGGTACTTTTTCTAAACTCATTTCTAGCCAAAATTTTTATTTTCGTACCTGAGACACATTAAAACTTTTGTTTTGTGATTATTTGGGCTTGGGAAACATGAGATATATTGGAAACGAGAACTTTATTCCTTGATTGACTCAGCACAACCTAGAACGCTCGAATTGTATTGCATTTGCCAAATTATTTGAATTATTTTGAGTTTTGGAAAAACTCTGAAGTTTATGCTTGATTTTACTGGAAAAACTATTTCGTGAACAATGGCGCAAGTTTCGTAAATTTTTGAGTTCGTTTGCTATGTCGTTCGAGCCCCGAAGCGTTTATCGTAAGAAGTTTGATCCGTTGGCAATATTGGCCCTTGGGGTATCACCCTACTCTTTTCCCTATACTTTCACTAATTTCAAAATATACCCTATACTATTTTTTACCATATAAATACCCCAAACCCACCCCATTTATCATTTTTATTCATTTAAATCACACACACACTCACCAATTTCTCTCTCTCTCTTTGAATACCGGCCGCCGCCCCTCCGGCCTACACCAGCAGTTTCCGGCGACCACCGCCGGAAAATATTCCGGCCACCCCATATTTTTACACCATCTTGTAGATCGGGACACCCCCGTCACACCCGTACCACCCATGCACCTCCAAACACCCCGTAACCACCCCTACGCGCCACCACCGCTGCGACAACACCACCACCGCCGCCCCTTTTGTTTTCCGACGGTAACACCACCATCCCCCACCACTTCTTTTTGTTATTTTTGATTTTAAAACAAAACCCTAGTTTTTATTTTTATTTAAATCCGTTTTTTAATATAAAAAGTTTTACAAAAATGGTTTTGATATGTTTTTAACCTCAAAACTCGTGTGGATTTCCTCTTGGTTCTCGTTCGACCCACGTATGGCCGCGACTCAGTTGACTCACCGAGTCAACTCGCTTGACTCGGTGAGGGTTGTGATTTATTGATGTTGTTGTTGGATACTAGTGACAAGGGAGTGTTTATATTTGGCTTGGATTTGATTTTAAGGGTCCGTTTGGTTTGCGTTATGCTCGGCAGCCAAGAACCACCACCACCGCCCCTTGGGTGGTGGTGGGGAAGGGTTATTATTATTGTTTCGTTGTTGTTGATGAGTATTTGGATGGGTTAGATTAGTTGGTTTGGAGTTGGTTTCGTTTTGGGTCGAGCCGATGAGACGGGTGAGGCTCGGATTGGTTTTGGTTTGATGTCGGGTTATTTAGTTTTGGACTTGGGTTGATTTTTGAGTAAATATTGTTGTGGTGATTATTTTTTGGTATGGATTAATAGTCTCGGGATACGTTTATTAGTGAAACGATAACTAAATAAATAAAACGGATAATATAAATATGAAATATAAAATAAATTGTAATAGTTTAGTGGACTTATTATCGTACATGTTTCCGTATTATGACATTGTGAGCTTGTATTGGACGTATCGGATTTACGGCCATGGTTATTTGGATGTTATGGACCCTTTGGTACACGAGATGGTAGGGTACGTTAGGCCCGTAAAGATCTTAACGTACCTGGAACCCGAACAAATACAAAATGGTCGATAAAACCTAAACAACTAATGGACAACGTGAATGATATATCCAATCATATTTACTTATATATATACGTTAATATTATTTAAAAATAAAGAGTCGTTGACTCGGAAAACGTTATACAAACGGGCAGGTCATGCCGAAATTTTATAAAATTCTTTGTAAACCTAAATTATTTTACCAAATATTATTATTATTTCAAAACCTTTTGTTTCGACATTATTTTGGGGAAAATGGGTAAAATCCGAGACTTATTGTTACGTGTTATTATCTATTTTATTTTTATTTGCGTGAGTTCTTCTACTTTTATTCTTTTCTTTTCATTTCTTTTCGACGACTTTCTTCGAGGAGTTCTTTCGTCTTTCTTTTGCCTTCGGATTGATTCGCCGACTTATTTCTTTTCTAAACTTTCTTGTCTCTCACACGAGACTTTACGAAATCTATTTCTTCAAATGCCATTGTTTTTACAAAACTTTTACTCAAGCATTGTTTATGGAAATATTGAGTTTAGTTCTGAGTTATGCCATTTATATTGATTAGGTTGTGTTGAGGTCCCTATTGCTGTGACGCATTATTGATTGATTGCTATATCTCATTTCCTGCTGCTATTATTAAGGTGTGATTCATAGCCCCGCTTTTTATATTTTAATTGTTTATAAACCCATGGGGTGAGACACATGCTTTAAATATTTTCTAAGCACAAGTATTTTTGGTATGCTTTTTCCTGAATGATGATATATATATTCCTGACGATGTACTAAGTAGCTTGTCTTGCCGGAAAGACCCTCAGATCATGAGCCATTAGTCACCTGCGGGTGAGCGCGAACTTAGTTTATAGGCCTATAGGATTGACCATCCCACTCGTAGTTGTCAAGGGCTTGACATGCGGGTGTACTATTTGTCGTTTGCTGGGTACTTGGCCTTGGGGGCACTTATTATTATTATTATGAAATTCCACAGTTATTGTTTATGTCAGTACAGCGTACTGTCTATTGGTTTGGTTAACGTCTTGCGTGTCATGAGCTTAGTATCATCAACCGTATGTATGCACTGGGATGCCTCTACATATTGGGTGTTATCTTTATTACCCTGGTATTTTCATTTGTTGCTTATATCGTATGATTAAAACCCTTGTGCTCAACTTTATTATTTTAAACCTATGGATTACACTCAACCTTTGTGTTGACTTTTAAGCATGTGCTTCTCAGGTACTACTGCTAATTAAGTTTTGGAGCTTATGATCTTGGGCGTGGTGGAGTGGCTGGACGAAGGAAGTTTTCTGTCAAGGCAACTTATTTCTTTTCTACTATCTTTATTTTACACGTCATTCGTAAAACCTTGATGTGTCTTTAATGTTTTCCGCTGCTAAACTTATTTACTTTCCGCTGCTAAACTTTGTATTACTACTTCTACACTTGGTTTTTCCGTTGCTAAACTTTTGTTTTTATTCCGTTGCTATTTGTTAAAGACCTTATGTACTCTAAAATGGTTTGTAAAACGAATGATGTGTTTGAAGCACTTTTAAACGTCCCGTGTTGTGGTCGTTTGCTATAAAGATGTCTGGTTTCGATTCGCGTAGTGCCCCCAACATGTCAGCTGCCGTATTTCGAGTTGGGGGTGCTACACATATAGCTTAATTTGTTGTATTTACTTAAAATGTATAAATGAAAATCTTAAAAAATTGGAAGAGAGAGAGTTAAAGATGCATTATAAGATGTATAGATAAGTATAAAATGATTAAAAGTTTAAAAACTAAAAGTATTAAAGGTACGTACATTTGTATTTTAGTGTATCTTGTATTTAAAAAATGGCCCAAAGAGTACATATGGTAAGATGCAAGGTTTTCAAGATCGGGATCAGATCCTACCCAGGATCGTTTTCGTCTTTGCAAGATCATGATCGTATGATCTGATCGGGATCATAAGATCCTACTAGATATAATGTCATCTAGTTCTGTTATGTTGTGAGCTTTGACATGTACTAGTTCTGCTCTCATCCTGATGTGTTGATATGCAGCAACCTACATTTTCAAGGCTTTTATATCCAGATGATGAGATTAGATCAATGGGAGAAAAACTTGTAAGTTTAACTGCAAATTTTATTAGTATGTTCATTGTTTTGGATTAAAAGTCTTCATGATGTTGTTTGAATTACTGTTGATCATGTTTGTGTTAATATTGCTTAGATGGATTTAGTGCAGCTCATGAACTTCAAAGAAAATGTGGCCAAGTATTTACTACTACTAGTACAAAAGTTACTACTGCTAGTTAAAGTTGGTACTGCTCAGAGATTAAGACCGCTCGAAGTTGCTACTTGCTTATGAAAAAAATTATAGATACTTATAAAGAAACTATTGTAAGCCGACTAGGACTCCTTGGTGTATAAAAGGATGTCCAATTTTATATTTTGTTAAGTTATATACATTCCAATTTTATTGTATTTGAATTTGTTTTGATATATATTTGAATTGTTTTGATATATATTGATTTTTTAAATGTGACTAAAAGATGCATATAGTCACACTTATTAACACTTTTGGTCACTGTTTGCTTTAGTCATTGTGTGACTAAATATTACCGAAGGCCACACAAACATAAAATTCACGTGGCCATTGGATGATCTATAGTCACACAAAATACACATTTCTTCACTTTAAACAACATATGGTCACACTTATTAACACTTTTGGCCACTGTTTGCTTAATGGTATGTGACTAAATACCCAAAACAAACATGCTTTGTGTGACTAAATATTACAAAAGGTCACACAAACATAAAATTCATGTGGCCATTGGATGATCAATAGTCACACAAAATACACATTTCTTCACTTTAAACAGCATTTGGTCATACTTATTAACACTTTTGGCCACTGTTTGATTAATGGTATGTGACTAAATACCCAAAACAAACATGCTTTGTGTGACTAAATATTACAAAAGGCCACACAAACATAAAATTTACGTGGCCATTGGATGATCAATAGTCACACAAAATACATATTTCTTCACTTTAAACAGCATATGATCACACTTATTTACACTTTTGGCCACTTTGTGTTAAATTGTATGTGACTAACTCCAAAAAAACAACACCCATTGTGTGACTAAATAATCACAAATGTCACATTTATTGTATATTCATGTGGCCACAGGACGGGAAATAGTCACACAAAATACACATTTACTTGAATATATCATCTCAAATGTCACATATATTATATATTTATGTGCCCAAAGGACGAACAATAGTCATTCTCAAAAAACATTCGTGTGACTATAAGGTGTTTACGGTCACTGATAATGACTAATCCAACAAAACTTGTGCCTAATTTGTCACACATATTCAGGGTTTTGGTCACTCTTTTTCAATGAAAAAGGCCACGAACTCAACCATGTGACCATATGCCACCTACGGTAGCGGGACCTTTAGTGACACACAACGAAAAAAACATGTGTGACTATATGCATATCGTCACATATTTTTGGCGTGACATATATAACTTTTTGTACCATTGTAAGTGAATGGATTGCTCTGTCCAATTTAGCTTAGTAGATAGTTACATAAAGTAGGTTTCCAGCACCTTTGGTGGAGTGCCAGCCTGATGATGTATGTCCTTTGTTGTTCATGGAGTTGGAGTTATGGATAATAAGGAACGAGAAATGTAATCAAGGTGGGATGTGTCCTTGAGCAACTCTGTGCATAGTAAGTGATGCGTGAAAAGGAAGTAGCTCTTTGCATTTGAGATCCAATGGAACAAGAGTTTTGATCTCTTCTCTTGATAATGCCCTGAATAAGAGCCTCTAGTCTCATCTGTAGGGGCTACAGTTGAGATTAGGCAGGGTGTTTGTTAAATGGAAATGTAGTCAAGGAATGATATTTCTTTATGGTTGTCTAGATGATAGCATACTATTGCTATGTCTAGAAGAATGGTGAATTTAGAATCAGTCTTTTCATTAATAGAGAGATGTATTGTACTGTTGTTTTTTCATTTGAAAGTTGTATTAGCCATATGAGTATGTTCATGATGGGCTGTTTTGAATACCTTCTAAATTGTTGATTCAGTTAATTAATAAATTCATCATTTCATGAAAAAAAAAAAATTAATTCTGCCTTGATGCAGGTAATCACATCTTTTAAGAAAACCACTTAATTGACTTCGTTGAGGTTTATTTTATTTTTTATTTTTATTTTGTTTTCACATAAAAGACTTTAATGCTTCCGCGACGACTTCGGATGTGTAATATTAGTTTACTTAATTATTCTAAGGAAACAACAATATAGGAGTATATCTTAGTTAATTAAGACTAACTCAACATATTGACGTTTACAAATAGAACCACACAAAACATTCAAACTTATTAAATATATGATGAGTCGAGTTATATAAAAAATCAAAGTTTTCTTATATAACAAGGCATGGTTATCAAGATCGCGATATTGATCGTAGGATCGTACGATCTTACGATCATACATTAGAAAACCTTGCAAGATCTAAGTAGGATCGGAGATAGCATAGGATCGAAGTAAGATCTTAAGATATTTCACCTATTTTTTATATTAAAACGTTGACATTAAAAACATTTTAATATTTCACCTATTTTTTATAATTTAAATGTCTCTTAAACCGTTAACGTTAAGCGAAAATAATTACACTATCGCGACGAGCATTTAATTATCTTTCAATAGACGGGCACTTTAATATACTTTCGACCAAAAAAAGAATTTCATTTTTTTCACGTTTTTTTTTTCATGCCCGAAAAAATCACATGTGATGATTTTTTTCGACCACAAAAAAAACGAAAAAAAAATTTGGCGAAAATATATCAAAGTGCATATATATAGAAAGATAATTAAATGCTCGTTGTAACGATATTTTTTTTTTTTCGTTTAACGATTAACGATTTGAAAGATATTAATATTTGAAAAAAAAATGATGAAAGTGTGCTTTTTAAATTATTGGGATTAATCTCAACTATTAAATCAAATAAAGATGGAAGAAAAATGGATAATGGAGATTAGTCCCTTGGTATGTAAATAAAGTTTGGTCCTCAAATGATTTTAATTCATATATGGTAATTAATTTAAAAAAGAAACAACTTTATAACTCATGAATCATGATTGTTTGAGAAAGATTATATTAGCTACCGACAGTTAATTTGCTTAAGAAGTAGCTTACCTAAAATTTAAGACATACACGCTTTATCATGTTACGGTCCTTTTGTCTCATAATAACCAACCACTTCCATAATTCATAGCTTCTTTTTAACAAATCTTGCATCTTATGGCATTGATTGTAAACAAATTAAGACTCTCCAAACGTACTGCACGAGAATTACACGTAATACCGTAGCTTCTTGAAGTGGCAATGGTGATCATCAAAGTAATGTTTGTGGGGTTCCCCCATGGACGATAGAGAAAGATTTCTATGTGTTAATAATTCATACGTTAGAGTAGAAAACGGATTGGAGGGGGACCTCCTCTCAACCCCACACTGGCCCTTAATGAAAATTTTGTCAATCTTACATTTATTTTAGGCGAAAATCGTCAGGGTCACGTCTCTAATGATGGATCTCATGATGATCATAGAAGAGGTAAATTATGGTTTTCTTGGAAGAAGGAAAGCAAAGAGGCTCATATCTAAACATGATACATGTGGTTTTTAATGTTGAATGCCTTTGCCCTTTTAATATAACATGATTTGATCAAATGTATAGTAGTATCTCATACATGGTCATCTTTATTGTAAGGTCTTGATTTGTATGAGGTTCTAACAACTCAAGAAATATAATGACTTAAGGTTATATAAGCCCACTTAATAACCATGATACATGGTCGATCACTATTGTAACAACTTCGTTTCCCTTACCATATGTAGGAGTAGTCACACAATTTTTACACGTGACGTAAACATTGAATTGAAGGTGTCGGGAATTTGACCTACGCAGCTATACATGTACACAAATTGTATACTTCTCCACGTACACTTCATCGTGCAAATTTAATTTTGTACAACTATATATACATGTGAAGCTTTTCGTCATTTCGTGGCTTGTCGCTATGTTTCTCGAAATTATATATGCGTACACTTTTTTTTTTCTTTCTTTTTTTTCCCCAAATTGAACAGTACTTTCATAAGAAAACATACATCTCCATAAGTGTGTAGAAGATAAACATGTAAAATCTTTATGTTTTAGCAAAAGAGAGATATAGAGATAAAGGAGAGAGAAATATTATGTGAAGTGGAAGCAAAATAGTATGGATCAATTCTCATACAGATATGATGATTACCTTGTGAGTGAAGAAAAATCATCAAAAAGGACTAGTTTGAGTCAAAGACAAGAACACCAACCGTCACCTTTTCTCTCTCTTATCTCTCTTCATGAAATAGTATATGTATATATAATATATAATAGATGTTGAGATCATGAGATGTACTCTCTCATATGATCTTATTTTGTTGTTGGATATTTAGCAATGAGAAAGCCAGATAATAATGTTGTTAGCAAGGGAACGGTCAAAGCTCGGAAAGGTTTATGGTCACCTGAAGAAGATGAGAAGTTGATGAACTATATGTTGAGAAATGGAAACGGTTGTTGGACCGATATCGCTAGGAATGCTGGCCTTCAAAGGTGTGGAAAGAGTTGCCGCCTTCGTTGGATCAATTACTTGAGACCTGATCTCAAGCGTGGCGCATTTTCTCCACAAGAACAAGACCTCATTCTTCATTTGCATTCAACTCTTGGCAATCGGTATATATCTTTGTATAGATATAGATATCAATTAGTAATGTATCGCCCGGCATAAGCTTATTTTCAATGTTAATATATGCAATTTCAGGTGGTCACAAATAGCAGCTCGTCTTCCAGGAAGGACAGATAACGAGATAAAAAATTTCTGGAACTCAACGATAAAGAAAAAGTTAAAGACCAACAAGAGTGATGCATCAACAACCTCGCCAAATGATAGCATTAATGGTGATTTGTCATATGATGCTAGCACAAACATGATTGGAGAAGCTGGTACATTCATGTCGATGCATGATCATGATATCATGACAATGTGCATGGAATCATGCTTGACATTGCCGACGAATACATTGTCATCCACACATAATAATTACCCTAATGTAATCAAGGGTCATGACCAATTTGGTCATGTGCCACCATTGGTTCTTGATAACACCAATTGTGACACAAATGGTGGATCAAGTTTCTTGAAAATGCCCTCATGGTTAGGACAAGGTGGATATGGGGATCTTCTTGAGGCGCCTTACATGCATGGAATGGCAAATGACATTATGAACCCTTCATTGGGCAATAAGATCATTGAAGAGAATGTTAACAATACTATTAACCATCATGAGTTGGTTAAAAAATCAACCGATAATGTTAACAACCATTTCAATGAGTCTATTGATTCAAATATCAAAGTGGAGGAAGTGGTTGGTTATGGAAATCATTGGCAAGGGGAAAACTTCAAAATTGCAGAATGGGATTTTGAGGGTTTCTTAGCTAATGTTTCTTCAATACCATATCTTGATTTCTAGCACAAAAATTTGCACCATATCACGTAAGAGCATTTTCATTTTATGAATTCCAACTCAAAATGATCGGTCTCATCTTGTTTAGGATGCCATATACACAAGATATACGATCATATAGAGATTTTTGGCGGAAAGCACATAAATTGAGATTATGAGTGTCGAGGTAGTGATGTCATATACGGGGTTGTTGATAAGTTTAATGCGTAGATGATGAACATCGATATTTTGTATCTATTTGTGAATAGTCAAAGTGTAAAAGATAAAGAAAAAAGAGCGAAAATAAAGACGAGAAAGTCACATTGTAGCATCTGTGTACAATAGATAAAGAGGTTTTCTCAAGGATAGTATAGAAATAACGTTGAAGTAGAATTTCTGCACAATTTGAAATAAATTTAAAGGTAAACATTTTTTGATCTAGTATTTTATATGTGCATGCTATAATAAGTGAAAACAATATCCTCTTTTTGTATGCATAAATTATTGTTGAATATTTGTAAGTGTATGTGTGATCAGTTTGTATCTTGCGATATTGTCATTCTTACGTTTATTATAAAGAATGCGTAAACTGAGCATGTTTATATAAATGGGTTCATAAAATCTTGGATTGCAGTGTCATTTTAAAAGGTCGTATAGTATAATCAGCAAAGATGGCAGGTTGGTCATAATCGTAACCTCCAAATCAAACAATGAAGTCATATGAGCATGGTTATGATGTTTTATTGTTCCTACCAATTGATTTTGAATGGATAACCTACGATTGTAAACCTACATCGAAAATCAGGACCTAATACCATACTAGCCCGGCATATCCCTAAACATTGACCCTAACCATTAGTTAGATCTAACTAATCCTAAATTTTACTAGGTGCAAACAACTTTCCAATCATTCTAAAAAAAGGGAGCATTACCTATTTTGAAGCTGCATGACGGTATGCTCAACCCGTAGATTACGCAAAATGTCAGAAACTACGATTAAGAAGAAGAAAAAAAACTAATCATAATTCACTGCAAGAAAAAAGGGCTATAGTGACGACAGAAAAATCATCACTAAACCAGTTTAGTCACGAAAATAAAGGTCGTCACCATAGCTCCGTCACAAAGTTTAAAAGTGATGAAATTAAATTTGACACTAAAGTAGTGACGAGCTAAAGTCGTCACTTAAGGGTGTGTGACAACCCCTTCGTCACTAAAGTGGCTAAAGTCGTCACAATTTGTTGAGGTTAGTGACGAAATAAAAGCGTCATTGTTTGACTGAACCTAACGGAACCTTCACGTTAATAGTGACGAAATACCTCGTCACTAACTATTGTTTCCATCTAAAATGGCTATGTCCTATTAGTCAATAATTACAACATACCAACCAAAGAGGAAATGCGAAACATTTGTTTAGTCAATACTCAATACTAAGCAAATACTATATCCATACTTAGAGTGGAAACATTACAATTGTTTCAAATAATTATCTCATTTGTTGCCAAAAATAAAAGGTACAAAAGAAAAGAAAGAGTATGCTCTTGGCATTAATTGTTCCTATAAGAGAATCCATACATCCTATCTTCTAAATATACAAGTATTATATATCTTCCATCTATACTTCAATTACACATCATCTCATGCGTCAACATAATCTTTATAATTTTCAGGCTCATCAAAATCGTCGGTCTCCTCGATCCCCGGCATAAAAATATGATGCAACAGACAACATCACATGTTTTTATTCATCACATGTTGTAAATAAAAGTGTATAGAACCAAACTTGTTTTCAATTAAATTAGTAAGCTTCCTTTTCTATTTCTTCCAACTGAATTCCTGCCAAAATATCACCATTAAAAATCAAAAAATAAAAGCTTCGTTACTGTACAATTTCATGAATAATTTCCAAATCTAATCTAATCATTCGATTCATCTTTTCATTCCGCTCACTCTGGTACTATTTGAATTGAATTTCATCCAGTATTTCGAAAACCCCTGATTTTGGCGATTTTTGGCGCCAAAATTAAGATTTGTGTTTCTGGCTGATAATTGATTGTTCTCATCATATTATACTTAGTTTGTTCTCAATTAAGTGTAATTAGGTTTTTTTTTTTTTTTTTTTTTTTTTTTTTTTTTTAATCATTTTCTCCAAATTTTGTACTGCATATACAAAATGTCGTCAAATAGGAGGGGTTCTAAAAGGAATATTAAGAAACCTAAAAGATATGAGGATACTATAATTACTAGTAAGAAAGGTGTAAAGGAAAAGAGTAATTGCAAAGATGAGAGTATGAATGATGATGTTGGAAATATGGAAGTTGATGCTAGTAATAGTAATGTGAATAGTGGGATAGGAGAAGTTGATGTTAATGGAGTTAATGGAAGGGAAGCCATGAATACTGCGTGTGAAAGTGATGGTCAGAAGGGTGCTGAGAATGTAAGTACTGATATATATAATAAGAATGTTACTACTAGTGAAACTATGTCATTTAAGAATATAGAGAACAACACTGATGTTGATAAGCCAGAGGTGACTGTTTCATATGCAAACATGGTTAAAAATGATGTGAAATCTATAAATAAAAAACTGATATTCATCGCACCAAAGTTAAATGAGGAAGGCATTGGAACTGTTGTATTTTATGAGGAAATTGTGAATAAAGGTAGTATTAAATGGAAAAATACAGTTTGTTGGACCAAATATGATGATTCATAAACTTAGACACCATATAAGAAGAATGTGGAGTAGATTTGGTTAGAGGGAGGCCATTGTTAATAATAGGGGTGTGAATTTGTTCAAATTTAAGGATGAGGAGAGTATGCAAAAGGTTTTAGATCAGGGACCATGGATGGTTAATAATAGGCCAATGATTGTAATGAGGTGGGATCCAAGAATTGTGAATGCAAAAAGTAGAACCTACTAAGATACCTGTGTGGATTAAACTCTTAGCAATTCCTATGGAAGCTTAGAGTATGGGAGGTATTAGTGCTTGATACGTGGGAATCGCACCAGGCTTTACCTCTCGAGGGATCTCGAGAAGCTTACAACCCCCACCAGGCAGTGTACCTGATCGTTGTAGTATAGTATAGTGACAAGTACCTGGGGATTGATCGTTCAACTCAGGAATAGTGTCGTTAGGATTAGAAAGTCTCCTAAACTAAGTCTAGAGGTGAGGGATGATTCTTTTTGTATTTTTATATTTTATAAAAGCAATTAAAATCTTGGGTTTTGAAGGAGTGGGCGGAATTAGTTGCTAGCCAACCTACCCAAATAACTAAAGATGCAATCAAAATAAAATAACAAAAATGAAATGAAACTAATTATACTAATGTGGTGTAAACAATGATGAGGAAAGTTGTGTTTACTTAGATATCATTACTCCCTAGATATCTTTTACAGGTTGATAGCTTGTTACAATTGCATGGATGACGGGTCATATTCCTTAATACTAGTCGTAAGGCCGTGTACAATATTCCCTAACTCTATAGGATCCTACTTCACTCCTATGTCGAGCCGTTAGAAACTCCTAACATGGGATCATTAGAATTCTCCTACGCATTAAATACAACCCAATATCGTAGTACACCTCCGATCATGTTTCTTAAGACGTTCAAGCAAGTTACCAATGGAAGTCTGCCAGTTTTCTTAAGCCTAACATCGAATACAATCATCCGTAACAACTATAAACAAAAAATCAACCCATAATTAACATCTAGGTTTCTCTACATCTAATCAAACACAAATGAAATCTAGCCTAGCATGTTAAATTGAAGACAAGTGTAAGATATATTCAAACAATACATAGACATATTGAATGAATTGAAAGAGTACTTATCTTTAATAGAACATGAAAGATTCAAATGGTTGAAACCCTTGAAAAAGCTGGAAAATTCGACCCAGGGTTTTCCCTCAAAGTTGCACCCTCAAAGTTACACACTAATGAATGAAATTTGAAAAATTACATATAGATTACAATGGGTGACGGCGTCATGTATTGGGTTGTGACGCCGTCAACTCGCCGCCATAATAAAAATTGTATTACCTAGATCAGATTTTGACGCCGTCATGTATGAAATAGTTCTGGGCCGTCACTAATACTTGGACCATGACGACCTTGGGTGACGCCATCATGTCTAATGCACAAAACTCTCTGGATCGTCACGTGTATTTCCCACATCCATCTCTTTTGTTACTCTTGACGCCGTCATTAAGAAAGTTGTGACGCCGTCAGGTACAGTTCCCAGCAAGGAAAATTAAGACTTTGCCGTTTTCTTCACTTTTATGCTCCAAAAACGTCCAAAATGCTTCATTTTCCAAATTTCTCTCCAAAAGTACCTAAAATGACAAAAGGAACGATTTAGGGCAATATTTGATCAAATAATCTCGAATCCGAGCTTAAATGACCCCCTAAAAACGGTTCATTTTTTGCCTCATCAAATACCCTTACACTTGAGATTTGCTTGTCCTCAAGCAAATGCGCTTTTATTTTAATCTAAAATACAAGTTAGGGGTCATTTAACACTAATATAAAAGTAATTACAACAAATAATCGTTCCACTAAAAACCAAAGACAAGCACGGAGGTCATATACTAGCACCTCACAAATAGTGTTTAGATACTCACATCTCTTGGGTGTAATAAAGTATATATCACAATAAGGAAATGAAAAACATCTCTCACTACCTATCATAGCAAAATAGATTACCATAGGTTTGGGAAATGATCAAACCTCCACCACTTGGCGTAAGCACCTAGAATAAACTATCAAAGAGGTCTTTTAAAGGGTTATAACGTTAGGTGTAAGGATATGGAAAACACGGTTTTGTTGGATAAAAGCAATATTTACTGGTGGCGAGTTAATCATCTTGGTTAATTACATGTACAATATGGCGTTACTAAGCCAAGACTAGACTCGACTTAAGCTAGTAAATAAAAAATAACAAAAACATAAAATAAACATAGAATGAAACGGGATGGTAGTCCGTATTTTTTTTCTCTTTTCCTCTTTTTTTTTTTTTTTCTTCTTAATTTTTTCGATTTATTTATTTTTTTTATTATTTTTTTTTTTTTGCATACACTTTTACCCTACCATCCAAAATAATACATCATAGGGAATGTACATTCCCCTTACACTTGAATTTTTACATACTTTACAATAAACTAATCTAATGACTCGAATCAAGATAATCAAAACACTTGGAATACTTTTTAAGATTAACGCACATATGGGGGTAATATATGATGTTCTTCCCCATTACTCCATAACACAAGTACTTTACCCATGAGTCCCAATTGTCCCAAAATAATATGTACAAGATATGACTCGACTTAGCAACCATGTAATCAATTAGATAATTAACTAAGGGTTTACACATGTAACAATAATGCACTAAAGATGAGTGCATACACGGAAGGCTAAGACGATTTGGGTGTACATTTGGGTGGGTTGTAACAAATTCTTCCTTTAGGTAAGATGTTTAAAGTTAGAAACGAAAAGATAGGCTCGGAGGGGTGTACTAGAGGTTTCGTGTACTAAAAATGAGTACAAAGCTAAGGTGTGGAAAAAATTAATTGATTTTACTAGCCAAGTAATATGACTTAAATGGTCAAGTAATTACGATACGGGTTCAACACAAGGGTGATCCTAATGCCTCTTATCATGTAGTAAATCCTACCACACGAATGTAGTCTCACTAGCGGTCTCGGGATGCATATCTAACGCAAGTTCTAGAATCTAAATGCTACCGGTACACTCATAAGCACTAATAGTAAATTCTTTTCCTATCAAATCTAAAGGCGAACCTCACATATTTGGGTGGAAAATTTTTATGAATAGTACGGTTTTGTGCTAGTCATACAACTCCTATCTATGAGACACTTGCTAAGGCTAAAGTTTCACTCCTAAATGTTGTAAAAGATTTTAAATTTGGCGCTAAAATTACACTAACAAGTATTTCTCTTAGTTTTATTACACACCTACCATCAAACAAACAAACTCAAGTGCAATTGTATCCTATAAGGTATCATCATTTACCCTCCCCTTACACTTAGGATGAACATTGTCCCCAATGTTCAATTAAAGAATGTAAAAGTGAAATAGGTAAAAGAATGAAAACAAATATTCCCCTGATTCGTTCGGTGTGGATAGTGTTTTAACAAGGTTAGATCTTCCTCCAAGAAAATGAACATTCAAAGCTTCCCTTCCAGAAAAATAAATCATCTTCTTGTCATATATAACCTGTTAAACCTGAGAAAACAAACAAGGCAACCTCGCATAAAATCGGCGGCAATCTATATATACTAATAAGTCCTAGAAAACAATGTAAGATATAATGCTTGTGGAATGAATGTTTGCAGATTTCCAGGAGTTTATAAAACTAAAGAATTAACAAAAACTTGAAGACTCCGTTAGAAAAACAAAACTCGCAAAATTTCCAGAATTTTACACATGACGCCGTCAGGAGTTAACTCCTGACGCTGTCAGAAGTGACCTGCAGAAATCTTTACGTTAAGTTTTCAGAAAATTTCTGGAAAAACTTATGTCCTACTTCCTGGAAAATCCTGCAAACCATCATTACGACTAGATACAAGCATTTGACTCTAACAAATACTAATACACATGTTCATTTAATATTGTGGAGAATCATGATCAATTTCGTTCTTAAAAACAAATTTGGGGTTTCCCCTTACACTTAGCTTTTGCAAAATACCTCTATATGAAGTTAAGACGAAGTTAAACAACAAAATAAAGCATTTTCACAATTTTAGTTTGAAACATGATCTACCAACAATAAAAATAAAGCACGCACACGGAAGCAAATAACAATCAAACAATTAAAAATCACATAAAACATGGGTTGCCTCCCAAGAAGCGTTTTTCTTTATTTACGAGTCTTGTAGCTAGACTCAAGGTCATGGGCAATTACGTGACCTCATCGTTGATCTCATTTTCTAGGTCATCTCCAATCTTAGTTTTGTATTCCGGACCTAGTAGCAAACATTCCTTGTAGAAACTAAGTATTCTATTCATGATATAATCTATTCCTCTACGTCTATCCTTGATACGTGGGAATCGCACCAGGCTTTACCTCTCAAGGGATCTTGAGAAGCTTACAGCCCCCACCAGGCAGTGTACCTGATCGTTGTAGTATAGTATAGTGACAAGTACCGGGGGATTGATCGTTCAGCTAGGAATAGTGTCGCTAGGATTAGAAAACCTAATTACTAGTGCTAAAGATGACGGATGATTATTTTTGTGTTTTTATATTTTTTAGAAAACAAATTAAAATCTCGGGTTTGAATGATTTGGGCGGAATTAGTTGCTAGTCAACTAACCCAATACTAAAGATGCAATCAAAATAAAATACTAGAAATGAAAATAAAACTAAATTATACTAAGGTTGTGAGCAATAAGTGGAGAAAATGTGTTTACTTAGATTTCACTACTCCCTAGACATCTTTTACACGTTAATTACTTGTTATAGTTGCGTGGATGACGGATTGTATTCCTTAATACCATTCATGGGGTGGCGCACTTACTTTCCCAATCCTATGAGTGCCTACTTCACTCCTATGTCGAGCCGGCTAAGAAGCTCCTAACATGGGATCATTAGAATTTACTCATGCATTAAATACAACCAATAAAACCTAGTGCACATCGGTTCATGTTTCCTAAGACGTTCAAGCATGTTACCATTTGGAGATCTGCCAGTTTTCTTAAGCCTAACATCAAAATCATTCATCCAATACAACCATAACCAAGTAATCAACACATAATTAACATCTAGGTTTCATTAGATCTAAGCAAACACAAGATAGATCTAGCCTAGCATGGTGGAATTAAGACAAGAACAAGATATAGACAACCAACACATAGACATATTGATTGAATTAAAAGAACACTTATCTCAATTACATATGAAAGGGTTCAAGGGCTGAGAACCCTTGAAAAACCTGTAAAATTCGTACTAAGTTCGGCCTTAGGGTTTCTCCAAAACTTCCTCTCTTAATGTGTAAAAATTAGAAAACTATATATAGGAAATAGGGGCTGACGGCGTCAAGACCAAATCGGTGACGCCGTCATCTCGCCGCCAAAATACTTCTCGGACTGCCTTGATCTACTTCTGACGCCGTCAAGTGTTATGTGTTTCCAGGCCGTCATGCATTTTACTCTTGACGCTCTACCTTGTGACGCCGTCATTTCTGTACCGGGTCGTCATGAAAAATACTCGTGACGCCGTCAAAAAGTTACTCTTGATGCCGTCACCTACTGTTCCCAGCTTGGAAAATTGAGACTTTGCCGTTTTCTTCACTTTTATGCTCCAAAAACGTCCAAAATGCCTTCTTTTCCAGATTTCACTCCCAAAGTACCTAAAATCACAAAAGGAACGATTTAGGGCAATATTTGATCAAATAAATTAAATTCCGGGCTTAAATGACCCCCTAAAAGTGGTTCATTTTCGCCTCATCATATACCCTTACACTTGAGATTTGCTGGTCCTCAAGCAAATGCGCTTTTATTCTAGTCAAAATACAAGTTAGGGGTCATTTAACACTAATATAAAAGTAATTACAACAAATAATCATTCCACTAAAGACCAATAGACAAGCACGGAGGTCATACACAAGCACCTCACAAATAGTGTTTAGATACTCACATCTCTCGGGTGTAATAAAGTATAAACTACAATATGGAAACGGAAGATATCTCTCACTACCTGTCATAGCAAAATAGATTACCATAGGCTTGGGAAAGGATCAAACCTCCACCACATGGCGTAAGCACCTAGGATAAACTATCAAAGATGTCTTTTAAAGGGTTGTAACGTTAGGTGTAGGGATATGAAATACACGGTTTTGTTGGATATAGGCAGTCTTTACTGGTGGCGAGTTAACAATCTTGGTTAATTACATGTACAATATGGCGTTGCTAAGCCAATACTAGACTCGACTTAAGCTAATAAATGAAAAATAACAAAAACATAAAATGAACATAGAATAAAACGGGATGGTAGTCCGTATGTTTTTTCTCTTTCTCTTTTTCTATTTTTTTTTTCTTTTTCTTGTTTTTTCCATTTTTTTTCATACACTCTTACCCTACCATCCAAAATAATACATCATAGGGGATGAGGATTCCCCTTACACTTGAATCTTTGCATACTTTATAATAAACTAATCTAATGACTCGAATTAAGAAAATCAAAACACTTGGAGCACTTTTAAGATTAACGTACATATGGGGGTAATATATGATGTTCTTCCCCATTACTCCATAAAATAAGTACTTTACCCATGAGTCCCAATCGTCCCAAAACAATATGTATAAGGATATGACTCGACTTAGCAACCATGTAATCAATTAGATAGTTAACTTAGGGTTTAACAAATAACAATAATGCACTAAAAATGAGCGCATACACGGAAGGCTAAGGCGATTTGGGTGTACATTTAAGTGGGGTGTAACAAATTCTTCCTTTAAGTAAGATGCTTAAAGTTAGAAACGAAAAGATAGGCTCGGAGGGGTGTACTAGGGGTTTCGTGTACTAAAAATGAGTACAACGCTAAGGTGTGGGAAAAATTAGTTGACTTACCTAGCCAAGTAATATGACTTAAGTGGTCAAGTAATTATGATACGGGTTTAACACAAGGGTGATCCTAATGCCTCTTATCATGTAGTAAATCCTACCACACGAATGTAGTCTCACTAGCGGTCTCGGGATGCATATCTAACGCAAGTTCTAGAATCTAAATGCTACCGGTACACTCATAAGCACTAATAGTAAATTCTTTTCCTATCAAATCTAAAGGCGAACCTCACATATTTGGGTGGAAAATTTTTCTGAATATACGGTTATGTGCTAGTCATACAATCTCCTATCCATGAGACGCTTGCTATGGCTAAAGTTTCACTCCTAAATGTTGTAAAAAATTTTAAATTTGGCGCTAAAATTGCACTAACAAGTATTTCTCATAGTTTTATTACACACCTACCATTAAACAAAGCAAACTCAAACGAAAGTGTATTTGTAAGGTATCATCATTTTACCCTCCCCTTACACTTAAGATGAACATTGTCCCCAATGTTCAAGTAAAGAATGTAAAAGTGAAATAAGTAAAACAAATGAAATCAAATACTCCCCTGATTCACTCGGTATGGATAATAGGTGGCCAGGTTAAATCTTCCTCCAAGAAAATGAACAATCAAAGCTTCCCTTCCAGAATATAAATCATCTTCTTGTCATACATAACCTGTAAATCCTGAGAAAATAGACAAGACAACCTCGCATAAAATCGGCGGCATCCTATATAAGTTACTAAATCCTAGAAAACAAAGTAAGATATAATGCTTGTGGAATGAAGTTTGCAGACTTCCTGGAGATTATAAAACTTAATAATTCACCAGAACTTTAAGACTCCGTTAGAAAAACAAAACCGGTAAAATTTCCAGGTTTTTACACGTGACGCCGTCAAGAGTAAACACATGACGCCGTCAGGATTGACCTGCAGAAATTCTTATGTTAAGTTTCCGGAAAATTTCTGGAAAAACTTGGTCCTACTTCCTGGAAAATCCTGCAAAACTTCATTATGACTCAATACAAGCATTTGACTCTAACAAATATGAATATACATGTCCATTTAATATTGTGGAGAATCATGATCGGTTTGTTTCTTAAAAACATATTTGGGGTTTCCCCTTACACTTATCTTTTGCAAAAATACCTTTAGGTGGAGTTAAGACTAGGCCAAAACAACAAAGTAAAGTATTTCCACTTTTAATTGAGAAACATGATCTACCAACAATAAAAATAAAGCATGCATACGGAAGCAAATAACAAACAAACAAACAAATAAAATCACACAAAGCATGGGTTGCCTCCCAAGAAGCGCTTTTCTTTATTTACGAGTCTTGTAGCTAGACTCAAGGTCATGGGTTACTACGTGACTTCATCATTAGTTTCATTCTCTAGGTCGTCTTCCAAACCAGTATCGCTTTCATAGTGTAAGTACTTCGGGTCTTCGAACTCGAAGACATCTTTTCGATACTTAGAATCAAGCTTACTAACATCATCCTCAAAGAATCCACATGATAAATCAGAAGTGTTCTTACATCCTCTTCTAACATCTTCATCACACAAAATAAGTTGTGAACTTATCCTATCAAGCCCGTCACAATCGATTTCCCTAAGGTCTTTTCTTTTGTACGGCGTTTGGTATGGAACCCTCCTAATTCCATCAGCGAAGGTCATGATTCTGTTCTGGTCATCAATTATCAAATTAGTGATTTCACAAAAGGGTGCCCCAAAAATGACTTGTGACAACCTAGGGTCGACATAGTCCTCAATGTTGTCCACAATCGTGAATTCCATAGTAAAGGCCATATTTCCTATGAACACCTGGATTTCATGATCCTTACCAACCACTTTCTCTCCTTTGTAAATCATTCCCCATCTGCAGATATTTTTGTAATGGAATAGGGACATAAAATTCTTAGGCATGAATATGTTGATGTAGACGTTATCGAAGTACTTATGACTGATCATGCAGGGAATTTTGAGATTATTCGGATCACGCCTCCTTATCTTCCCCGACTCTCCGTCCCTGGATCCATATAGATTCCCCTCAAGGGAAGGACGATATTCGTATACCTCCTCATTACCCCCACGAAAGATCACCTTCTTAACACCATTGGTGAACAATACACTTCCATCCTTCTCATCAAGGATTACTCCCGATTCATTGATAAATGGTTTTCCAAGAACAAGGTTGGTTAATGTTCGATTGGTGAGAGGGTCCACATCATCGACCACGGTGAGGGCAATATTGTAAACAAGTTCTCCAATCATGATCGACAGATTTCTTATTACCCTTGCATTATTGACTTTCTCGCACACTATGCGTTCAGGGAGGGCTTCTTGGTATAGGGAAAGGGGTATTATGTTGTCTGGGAGACTAGGATCTATATGACTATCGGTTAAGAACTTTTCCTTAATGGTGCAGGAGATCTTAAAAACTTTAGGGTTGCTTTCATTAGTCCTATCGCTACTCCCACTGGTAGCATCCTCCACTTTTCTCTCGGGCTCCTCTAAAATGGATTTACCCAAAATGGCTGGATTTCTCGTATGCTCATCCGATCTTTCTTTCCCTTCATCCGATTTGCTAGATTCTTTCACGGTGTACCGCTCGGATGAGTTGACAGGGTTTCTGGTCAAATCGTGGTTCACCTTAGAGGTCTCATTTTTAGCTGTACGACCAGTTTTTTTAGTTTGTTGTTGGTTCAGGTTAGGTGTGGAGGCAGATATCGTGGTGATGGTGTTTACGAAATGGATGGGTCCTAGGGGGTTGACAGGTTCTTTTTCTTTTGGTGATAGATGTTTGAATAGCATACTGGGGCTTTTTATTTTCACAGGGGAGGTTGGCGGACTCATGATGGTAACAGACTTGACCTCATCAACGTGAATAGGTTTGTTAACAACATGCTCTTTGATAGCAGTTAACAGATTACAAATCTTGTTATTCATATCTGCCTGCTGTTGTCTAAATTTAGCCTCAAGTGTGGAGAGCTGTAATTCTTGAGATAGAATGAACTTTCGCAAGGTGTCTTCACAGCTTTGCCTAGGAGTGCTTTGTTATGGAAAATGCTCGGACCAAGTGAGTGGTGAGGAGTCATTGAAGGATACGCTCCGCGTTTGGTACCCTCTGAAATTAGGTTTATCCTTCCATGCCTCATAGGCCTCGTCAGAAGTTCGAGGGCCTCGTCCCACGTGTGACGATGTGAATTCGTTATAAGCACGTTTTGGAAGCACCATGTAGTTATGAGTCTCGTGAGGGCCATTACATAATTTACATGTAGAGGCGATTCTGCTTACTTGGCTTGAAGGTTTTTGAGCTTCGTAAGATTTCATGAGAGACTTGACTCGACCTTCAAGTTCCATGATCCTACGGTCGGGAGTGCTAGAGTTGTTCAAAAGGCAAAGATATTGCCTTGACCGTTTTGTTCAAATCACGAGGATCATTCCAACTTTCGTTGTCATAGAGAGCAAGATCTTCTATGAGTTCCCATGATTGTTCCGCACTTAGATCACGTAGCTTACCACCGGCCGATTGGTCAATGGCTCACCTCGTGGAGAGATCGATATGGTCATAAAAAATTTGGACTTGGAGCCAAAGATCTATGCCATGATGAGGGACTTTTTGGATTAAGTCCTTGAAACGAGTCCATGCTTCATAAAGAGATTCATTTTGACGTTGTTGGAACATCAAGATGTCATTTCTAAGCTTGGTAGTTCTCCCCGGTGGGAAAAATTAAGCAAGGAAACGAGTGGTGAGATCATCCCATGTGGTGATGGATCCCGCGGGTAAACGCTCAAGCCATTGACTAGCTTGATCCCGTAGAGAGAATTGGAATAAGCGTAATCGGGTAGTCTCTCTAGTGGCAACATCTAGGTCTATGGAGTCTACGATTTTAAGGAAGTCCTTAAGATGTTGATTTGGATCTTCGGAACGAAGTCCATGGAATGCACATCCGCTTTGCACCAACCGGATGGTGTCGGATCGCAAGGGGGTCACATTGGCTCCGGTGAGCTCAATGGTGTTTCGGTAGCCTTGGTGGCTAGGTCGGGAATACTCTCCTAAGGTTCGGGGCCTAAGGGGTTCTAGTGGTGGGTTTTGTTGTGGTTGGATAACGGGTTCAAAGATGTTCCCGTTGTCCATGATGTCGGGTGGTGAAGAGTTACGAACAAAGACACAAAGAATTAAGATAGACTAAAGAAACCTAAAAATAAAAATAAAATCTTACTAGAAAGGAATCTAGCAAGTAGACCTAATAAAAAGAAATTCTAACCTAGACCATAACTATTCCCCGGGCTGCAGCACCAAAAACTTGATACGTGGGAATCGCACCAGGCTTTACCTCTCAAGGGATCTTGAGAAGCTTACAACCCCCACCAGGCAGTGTACCTGATCGTTGTAGTATAGTATAGTGACAAGTACCGGGGGATTGATCGTTCAGCTAGGAATAGTGTCGCTAGGATTAGAAAACCTAATTACTAGTGCTAAAGATGACGGATGTTTATTTTTGTGTTTTTATATTTTTTAGAAAGCAAATTAAAATCTCGGGTTTGAAGGATTTGGGCGGAATTAGTTGCTAGTCAACTAACCCAATACTAAAGATGCAATCAAAATAAAATACTAGAAATGAAAATAAAACTAAATTATACTAAGGTTGTGAGCAATAAGTGGAGAAAATGTGTTTACTTAGATTTCACTACTCCCTAGACATCTTTTACACGTTAATTACTTGTTATAGTTGCGTGGATGACGGATTGTATTCCTTAATACCATTCATGGGGTGGCGCACTTACTTCCCCAATCCTATGAGTGCCTACTTCACTCCTATGTCGAGCCGGCTAAGAAGCTCCTAACATGGGATCATTAGAATTTACTCATGCATTAAATACAACCAATAAAACCTAGTGCACATCGGTTCATGTTTCCTAAGACGTTCAAGCATGTTACCATTTGGAGATCTGCCAGTTTTCTTAAGCCTAACATCGAAATCATTCATCCAATACAACCATAAACAAGTAATCAACACATAATTAACATCTAGGTTTCATTAGATCTAAGCAAACACAAGATAGATCTAGCCTATCATGGTGGAATTAAGACAAGAACAAGATATAGACAACCAACACATAGACATATTGATTGAATTAAAAGAACACTTATCTCAATTACACATGAAAGGGTTCAAGGGCTGAGAACCCTTGAAAAACCTGTAAAATTCGTACTAAGTTCGGCCTTAGGGTTTCTCCAAAACTTCCTCTCTTAATGTGTAAAAATTAGAAAACTATATATAGGAAATAGGGGCTGACGGCGTCAAGACCAAATCGGTGACGTCGTCATCTCGCCGCCAAAATACTTCTCGGACTGCCTTGATCTACTTCTGACGCCGTCAAGTGTTATGTATTTCCAGGCCGTCATGCATTTTACTCTTGACGCGCTACCGTGTGACGCCGTCATTTCCGTACTGGGTCGTCATGAAAAATACTCGTGACGCCGTCAAAAAGTTACTCTTGACGCCGTCACCTACTGTTCCCAGCTTGGAAAATTGAGACTTTGCCGTTTTCTTCACTTTTATGCTCCAAAAACGTCCAAAATGCCTTCTTTTCCAGATTTCACTCCCAAAGTACCTAAAATCACAAAAGGAACGATTTACGGCAATATTTGATCAAATAAATTCAATTCCGGGCTTAAATGACCCCCTAAAAGTGATTCATTTTTCGCCTCATCATTCCTATAGTAAACCGCTTGCTGTGTTCCTTTTCTATGTTTGATAGAAGACGGTATTGTTCAATCTTATAGGGCATTTGGTAAGCAATCTCATCATTTTCTCCCTTGAATCTAACTATCCCTAGGGTCGGGTCATAACTCATCATAGAGGCCTCAACAAATGGTTTTCCGAACACAACTTGACTTAGGCAATCATCTATTACCGGACGAGTATCCTCTACAATCACAAAGTCGGTAACATAGGTGAAGTTTCCTGCAAAGACATGCAATCCTTTCACTCTTTCTACAAAGTTGCTCATCCCATTTGTGTTGGGCATCATCCTATAACCAAGTTGCTTCTTCATTACCCAATTATAATAGGTCCTAGTCATGATGTTTATAGGAGACCTAGGATCGATATAAGCTTTCCACACATGCATATGCCCAATGTTGCATGGTATGTTGATGTTAGAGGGATCACCTAATTTAATAAGGGGTGAGCCAAGGATGTATGGTGTCTCGGGGTCATCGAATAAATCCTTGTGATATTCCGGTTCTTCCTTGGTGGGAAACTTATCAAAGTACTCTTCTACGTTTTCTACTTCCTCTAACTTTTCTCCCTTATTTTCCTCAACTTCCTTAATCTCATCCCTAGTCTCGGTTTCTATTCCAACTTCATCCTTGTCACTTTCTTCTACATTCTTTTCTATTGGCTTAATGGTGACAACATTAACAAAGTGGACTTGTTTGGATGATGAAGGGTCCTTAATTTGGATTCCGCTATTAGTGTCCCTAGTGTCTTTCCTTGGTGACAGATGTTTAAAGAGTTTACTGGGACTTTTTATTTTCACAGGAGAGGTTGGTTGATTCATGATGGTGACAGATTTGACTTCTTCAGCCTGAATCGGTTTACTAATAGCGTGCTCTTTAATAGCGGTTAGCAGATTACAAATCTTGTCATTCATATCGGCCTGCTGTTGTCTAAATCGGGTCTAGAGCGTGGAAAGCTGTAATTCTTGAGAGAGAATGAACTTTCTCAAGGCATCTTCATAGCTTTGCTTAGGAGTGGTCTTAGGTAGGAAATGCTCAGACCATTCGAGTGGAGGAGAATCATCGAAGGATGCGCTCCGAGTTTGATATCCTCTGAAATTTGGCTTATCTTTCCATGCATCATAGGCCTCGCCAAGGTTTCGAGGACCTTGATTAGTGGCGAGCTCTCTATTATTTGTTTTATCAGCGCGTGACGATGTGAATTCCTTAAAAGCAAGCCTTGGAAGTTCCATGCAGTTATGAGTTTCATGAGGGCCATTACACAACTTACACGAAGAAGTGATTTTGTACACCTGGCTTGAAGGCTTAGGAGCTTCGTAAGATTTCATGAGAAACTTGACTTGGTCCTCAAGTTCCATGATCCTATGGTCGGGAGTGCTAGGATTGTTCGAAGGCAAAGATATTGCCTTGACCGTTTTGTTCAAATCACGGGGATCATTCCAACTTTCGTTGTCATAGAGAGCAAGATCTTCTATGAGTTCCCATGATTCTTCTGCACTTAGATCACGTAGCTTGCCACTGGCCGATTGGTCAATGGTTCGCCTTGTGGAGAGGTCGATATGGTCATAGAAGATTTGGACTTGAGCCAAAGATCTATGCCATGATGAGGGACTTTTTGGAGTAAGTCCTTGAAACGAGTCCATGCTTCATATAGAGTTTCACCTTGACGTTGTTGGAACATCAAGATATCATTTCTAAGCTTGGTAGTTCTCCCCGGTGGGAAAAACTGAGCAAGGAAACGAGTGGTGAGATCATCCCATGAGGTGATGGATCCCGCGGGTAGACGTTCAAGCCATTGACTAGCTTGATCACATAGAGAGAATTGGAATAGGCATAATCGGGTCGACTCTCTAGTTACAACATCAAGGTCTATGGAATCTACGATTTTAAGGAAATCCTTGAGATGTTGATTAGGATCTTCGGAACGAAGTCCATGGAATGCACATCCGCTTTGCACCAACCGCATGGTGTCGGATCGCAAAGGGGACACATTGGCTCCTTGAGTGAGCTCAATAGTGTTTCGATAGCCTTGGTGGCTAGGACGGGAATACTCTCCTAAGGTTCGGGGCCTAAGAGGTTGGTTTGCTAGTGGTGGGTTTTGTTGTGGTGGGTTGATGGGTTCAAAGATGTTACCACCTTCCATGATGTCGGATGGTAAAGGTTACGAATAAAGACACGAAGAATTGAGATAGACTAAAGAAAACCTAATAATAAAAATAAAATCTTACTAGAAAGGAATCTAGCAAGAAGACCTAATAGAAAGAAATCATAACCTAGACAATAACTATTCCCCGAGCTGCGGTGCCAAAAACTTGATACGTGGGAATCACACAAGGCTTTACCTCTCGAGGAATCTCGAGAAGCTTACAACCCCCACCAGGCAGTGTACCTGATCCTTGTAGTATAGTATAGTGACAAGTACCGGGGGATTGATCGTTCAACTCATGAATAGTGTCGCTAGGATTAGAAAGTCTCCTAAACTAAGTCTAGAGGTGAGGGATGATTCTTTTTGTATTTTTATATTTTATAAAAGTAATTAAAATCTTGGGTTTTGAAGGAGTGGGCGGAATTAGTTGCTAGCCAACTAACCCAAATAACTAAAGATGCAATCAAAATAAAATAACAAAAATGAAATGAAACTAATTATACTAATGTGGTGTAAACAATGATGAGGAAAGTTGTGTTTACTAAGATTTCATTACTCCCTAGATATCTTTTACAGGTTGATAGCTTGTTACAATTGCATGGATGCCGGGTCATATTCCTTAATACTAGTCGTAAGGCCGTGTACAATATTCCCTGACTCTATAGGATCCTACTTCACTACTATGTCGAGCCGTTAGAAACTCCTAACATGGGATCATTAGAATTCTCCTACGCATTAAATACAAACAAATATCGTAGTACACCTCCGATCATGTTTCTTAAGACGTTCAAGCAAGTTACCAATGGAAGTCTGCCAGTTTTCTTAAGCCTAACATCGAATACAATCATCCGTAACAACTATAAACAAACAATCAACCCATAATTAACATCTAGGTTTCACTACATCTAAGCAAACACAAATGAAATCTAGCCTAGCATGTTAAATTAAAGACAAGTGTAAGATATATTCAAACAACACATAGACATATTGAATGAATTGAAAGAGTACTTATGATGAGTGCTCAAACACTCATCGTTTTTGATATATTTAAATTGCCAAAACGCACAAAAACAATCAAAAAGATATCAAAATACTTAAATTATCCCAGGGATTGTGTTTTATGTGTTTTAAAAGCAAAATGTGCAAAAACAAAGAAAAAACGTACAAAGTTTGCAGTATTGGCAGTTTTAGTCCCCCAAGTTTCAAAACTTGTCAATTTTAGTCCCTATGCATTTATTTTTAAGGAAAAGTCAACCCAAGGTCTTAAAAGTCAAATAATCACAAAATATTATAATTGGGTTGCAAGTTTTCAAAAATTACATAATTAGTCCTTGAAAATCCAAAAATGGCAAAAGTAGTCCCTGGGATTTTTGAAATTTTGAATATGTGGAAAAATGCAAATTTGGTCCTTGGATTACTAGCACTTGGCAACAATTAATCCTTTGGAGAACTTTGGGAGTATGGCAACTTCAGCCCTTGAAGTTTGTTAAAATTGCAAAAATGGTCCTTTTGTTAACTTTACACCATCCGGACCCTTTTAACACTAAACCCAAAATACCACCCCAACCCAAGCATTGATCTGATCCAGCTACACAACCCAGGCCCAAACTTTAGCCCACCCACTACCCAAAACCATTTTAAATAATACCCGCGTTGACCCGGTCAACCCTTCTTCCCCAACAGACAAGCGCAAAACCAGGGCAACATACCTCCCCCCTCCTCACCTTTTCACCCACTTTACCCCCCCACAATTAATAACCTTACCCACCAACTCCACCACCATAAATGCATCCCCAAATCCCTCACCAACACCACTCAGAATTGCCGTATAAATTTTGGCGCCAAAATGGCAATCTACGGCTTGGATTGATTATAAAGAAATTAAACGATGGGGATTTGGTCAGAGGGTCAAGGCAAAGACATTGGGACTCTCAGTTTTTAAAAAGAAGCCATGTGGAAGACTTAGGGCATCATTTTTAGGTCGATATATATAGATAAGCTCATAAGAAGCTTTGGTGTGTAATTTTCTTAGTTTTATTGTAATTTTAGTTTATTTTCAATGTAATGTAACTGTTTTTTATCAATGCAAGCTCAGTTTGAAGTTTACTTCTCATTTCCATTTTTCAAAGTCTTATTTAAATTTATTAAGTTCTAATTTAAGTTTCTAATTTGTGTTTATTGGATTCATAAGCTAATATAAACTCAGTAACAAGGGTTTATTAACTTAACAAACTTGTTTGATAAACTCTTAGCTCATTTTTAAATATTTATAAAAAAATAAAGAAAAATCAAAATTAAATAAAAAGTTGGTGATCACTTAATGAATGAGCAAGGAGCACAGTAAATCAAGGATGGCTGTGGGATAGGTACCTCAGGGGAGGGCATAGGATTGATTGGTTTGGTCCTTTGGTTCTTACTCAGTAGCTTGGAAGGCTTTGTAAGCTAAAAACTCTTTCATCTTTACTCTTAAGTAGCCTAGACTGTTTATTTAAGTTCATTGCATTTAAATATTAGCTTATAGATTAGTAGTGACCATTTGTTTGTGTTTTATATGTGTTTAAGCTGAAATCTCTTCATTAACTGTTTTTAAAAGGGTGTTTGGTTGTAACTTGTATGGTGTGTTCTAGCTGTGTAACTGTGCATCTATTTGTTTCTATCAGTTGTATGGGTATATAAAAGCTCAGGGGAACAAGTGATTTGGTACAAAAGTTTGCTAAAGTCAAAATTACAAAGATTACACCACCACAGTTAACTGTGGTGGATTTTGAGTCCCAAATCTTTTCATTTCATCAGATAAGATTGTGATTGAACATAATTCAACTCTAATTTAACTTACAAACATGTTTTCAGTAGGTTAGATTAAGCCAAAGTTCACTAAAGTCAAAACTTGCAATTTCTTGAAAAGTCAAATTGTGAGTTCTCAGTTTTTGATCAAACTTTGGAGGTGTGTAATTTGATGGATACTAGGTTTTAGAGTCTGAGTTTTTACAAGTGTAATATCTACCACTTTGTTGATTTGTGTGAATTTTCTCAGATTTTATAGAATTTGTTTACTGGGTCCCACAAAGCCACAAAGTGACTTGCAGGGCAACACATCTGCCCTGTCTCAGCAGACCACCCTCACACCACCATCTTTTGTGGTGGTTTGAGGCCAATACAGTGACCCTCAGACTTTGTTTTTGGTCCCACTCAACCCCCCTCCTACCAAGGAGTAAGGGTGAACCCTTTGTTTGACCCCTACCATAGTGGACCCCACCCAATTTGGCCCCTAGACTCTGTCCCATAACTGCCTCAGTCAACAATAAGCTAAAGTGCTTATTTGACCCTTTTGGCTTATTCAGGCTTGTTTGTTGCTTGTTAGTTGCTTATTATTGTTCAATAGACTCAGAGAAACCAAGTTGGACCATTGTGGACCCCACATTCCTCATTTGAGCTTAAAAATACTCCACAGTCAACAAAAGTCAACTGTGGGTATAATAAGCACTCCAATTGCTTATTCCATGGGTTAAAACAAAAGTGTTTTTGTTAAAGTTAGTTGTTTTTAGTTTATTATTAGTTTAGAAAAATAAAAAAATCCAAAAAACCAATTTTAAAAATAGTGATAGCTTCTATTTAATAGGATTTATCAATTTATTTTTCTTTTTAATTTATTTCTAAGTAATATGTCACTTTTATATTTTTAGAAATTATATTTTAGGTTAAAATAATTTTACAAATTTTTCTAGATTTTTATTTTGTCTTTTAGTGGTATTTCTAATTAATTTTAGTTTAATTTAGTTTTAATTAATATTAATCAATTAAATAGCATAATTAGTTTTTATATAGTATAACCTAGTTTTTATAATTTTTATAGCTTTTATTTTAGTTAAAACATTTTTATAAATTTTTCTAGAATTTTTACTGTTCATTTAATAGTTTTCATAATTTAAATAGTTTAATTAGATATTAATTAATAAATAGAATAATAATTAGTTAACTAGTTTAAAAATACATAAAATTAACTTTTTATAATTTTTTAGGATTCCTGTAATGGTTAATTAGATTTATAATATTTTTTTTTATTTTCTAAGTCTTTTTAGTATTTTTAATAATTCTAATTAGTTTAATTAGTATTAAATAGATAATTAGTAATTAATTAATAATAAATAATTAAATAATGTAAAAATAATTTTTATTTTTTTTAAAATCTTCTTTTATTATTAGGATTGTAAAAATATCAAATTTACACTTTTAACCCTTCCCGTCCTTCAATTGTACTTTTTGTTTTGTGCGTCTATATACGTTTTTAATTTTTAGCTCAAATCTCTGTAATCTAAATTCCCGTAATCAATCTCATAGCTTTCCTAAGCTATATTTGTTAATAAATTCCAAATAATTCTGATCATAACCTTTTTCTGTGAATAATTACCCGATCACAAATATGCTAAAGTCACAATTCACACTTCAACGGGATTTAACGACCCGGTGATACATTATATTACCCGGAGCATTGACCTAGACTATTTGACTTTGTTGACCATTATTTGGTCAATATAAGTTAGGTGGTTCAGGCTCAATCAACTTATCTTTAATAGAACATGAAAGATTCAAAGGGTTGAAACCCTTGAAAAAGCTAGAAAATTCGACCTATGGTTTTCCCTCAAAGTTACACACTAATGAATGAAATTTGGAAAACTATATATAGATTACAATGGGTGACGGCGTCATGTATTGGGTTGTGACGCCGTCAACTCGCCGCCATAATAAAAATCGTATTGCCTAGATCTGATTTTGACGCCGTCATGTATGAAATAGTTCTGAGCCGTCACTAATACTTGGACCATGACGGCCTTGGGTGACGCCGTCATGTCCAATGCACAAAACTCTCTAGATCGTCACGTGTATTTCCCACATCCACCTCTTTTGTTACTCTTGACGCCGTCATTAAGGAAGTTGTGACGCCGTCAGGTACTGTTCCCAGCAAGGAAAATTGAGACTTTGCCGTTTTCTTCACTTTTATGCTCCAAAAATGTCCAAAATGCTTCCTTTTCCAGATTTCTCTCCAAAAGTATCTAAAATGACAAAAGGAACGATTTAGGGCAATATTTGATCAAATAATCTCGAATCCGGGCTTAAATGACCCCCTAAAAATGGTTCATTTTTCGCCTCATCAGTGCTCTAACCAGTTGTTTGGGTAAACCTCTAATGATGGATGATATGACTGCTAAGATGTGTCAGTTTGGGGTGGGCAAAACAAACTATGCTAGGGTATTGGTGGAACTTGATACAAAAATGGTGATAAAGGATAGTATTAGGATTGAGTATGCTCACAAGAATGCAACAATAAAGGGTACAAAAGATGTTAAAGTAGTGTGCGACTGGAAGCTAGAGGTGTGTGAGCATTGCAATGTATTTGGGCATAATGTGGACAAATGTACTAAAAGGCCTAGGTCAGAGGAAGAAATCAAAGCAAGTGTGGAGGCTGAAAAACTGGTTAAGAAAAGTACTGAAGATAAGGAACAACAATGGAAACAACAGTATAAGAATGGGGGATATAGAAATGGTTTTAACAGACAGGAATACAGGAAAAAGGTAATGCCAAATGGTGGTGAGAAGAATGCAGATGGGAAAATTCAGAATAACAGGAATGAAAGTAGTATTGTGCAGAGCAAAAATGGGAAGTCAACAAGTAATATCCAGGTTAATAATGGGAATAGATATGAAGCTTTGAATACTATTGATGTTGAAGATGATTCTGAGTTAAGAATACTAAAAGGCAGAAGTATTGTAGATAATTTTCTCAACAAAAAGCAGCAACCTTCTAGCATTGATAAAGATATGTGGATAGATGACATGCACATGTACTTCAAAAAACAATGGGAGATTGATAGGTTGAAGGAACAAGAGGATGTAAATGAGAATGGAGAAGATGTATATGAAAGTGGGAATGAGATTGCTCAAACCATGGCTGCAAATGTAGTCACCGACAAAAGTAAGAATGTTCTGAATTGAATCTTTCTCTAATGTTTTTTTAGGTAGTGTAAATATGACTAGTAATAATAATATGGACTTAAAAATTGGTTCATGGAATATTAGGAGTATGAATAAGCTGAAAAAACAAAAAGAAGTCAGGAAACTGATCATGGAGGAAAGAATTCAGGTGTGCGCTATTTTAGAGACCCATGTTAAACCTTAAAAGTTGTAAAAAGTTTATGAAAAAGCCTTTGGTAACTAGAATATGGTTTAAAATGTTGGGCACTGTTTGGATGGGTGTAAAATTGTGGTAAGTTGGGATAATGACACGGTGGACCTTATGGTTATGCACAACTCAAGACAAACAATGTTATGTCTAGTTGAAATAAAGCCTAATAAAGCTAAGTTGTTCTGTAATTTTGTCTATGCTGCTAATACAAGGAGAGAAAGGAAAGAAGCATGGAAAGAAATTTGCATTGCTAAGAAATTAACAACATGTTGGCCATGGATAATGATGGGTGATTTTAATGTAACATTAAAGACTGTGGGACATTCAGCTGGTGGGTCAATAATTACCAATGATATGCAAGATTTTGTTGACTGTGTTAGTGAAGTGGAAATGGAAGATTTAAGCAGCTCTGGTGTCTTTTATATAAGGATAAAATCTCCATTGAACCCTCATAATAGTATACTTAAAAAACTGGATAGAGCTATGGTTAATGAGAAGTTCATGAAAGCTTTCCCTAATGTTGAAGCTGTCTTTCTACCCTACTTAGTATCTGATCACAGTCCTGTGGTGGTCAATTTCCCTAAGAGCTTGGTGAAGAAAGTTAGGCCTTTTAAATTTGCAAATTACATTGGGGACAAGAAAGAATTTCTTCCTATGGTTAGAGATGAATGGGATATTGTGATCCAAGTATGTAAAATGTTCCAGCTGGTTAAGAAAATGAAGAATTTGAAGAGAAAATTGAACAAGCTTAACTAGCAGAATAGAGATTTAAGTAGAAGGGTGGAAGTATACAGAGAAAAGTTAAAGCAAACCCAATTAAATCTTAACTCTAATCCTCAATGTCCTAAGCTTAAACAACAAGAAGTTAATGCTCTCAAGGAATACAATGAAGTTATTAATGATGAGGTGAGTTTATTGTTTCAAAGAGCAAAAATGGACTGGATAAGCTTGGGTGATAGAAATAACAATTTTTTTCATAAACTGCTTCAATGTAGAAAACAAGCTAATAAAATTTCAAGTGTATGTGATGAGTTGGGCACTACTTTTGAAGGCAAGCCAATGGAGGAGTTGTTTGTGGATCACTTTACAAAGTTTCTTGGTGCTTCTAATAATATTGAGGAGAATTGGGATACTAAGGGGGTGTTTGGGACAAGATTGAATAATGTTGAAGCTGAGGAAATGGTTAAACATATCACTGATGCTGAAATAAAAAAATGCCATGTTTAACATTGGAGATAACAAAGCTCCTGGACCTGATGGGTATACTTCTGTTTTTTATAAAAAAGCTTGGCCTATTATTGGTAAGGATGTGTGTGCAGCAGTGAAAGAATTCTTTAGAACAGGGAAATTACTTGGGGAAGTTAATGCTACAATCATCTCTTTAGTTCCAAAGGTGAGCAATCCTTGTAAAGTTGTAGATTACAGACCCATTGCTTGCTGCAATGAAAGAATTAAGAATAGGCTGCAGAAATTGGTAAATTTGAATCAAAGTGCTTTTACTCAAGGGAAAGTAATATAAGATAATATCCTAATCACTCAAGAATTACTGAAAGGCTATGATAGAAAAAATAGGCCAAGAAGATGTTGTTTGAAGATTGACATAGTCAAAGCCTATGACATATTTGACTGGAAGTTCTTAAAGAAGATTCTAATTCAGTTTGGGTTTCACACTAAGATGGTTAGCTGGATAATGACCTATGTCACCACTGCAAAGTTTACTATCAATATCAATGGTGAAAGAAAAGGCTATTTTTCTAGTGGAAGAGGCCTTAGGCAAGGTAATCCCATATCACCTTATTTGTTCACCTTTGTGATGGAAGTCTTAACTTTGCTTATGGCTAAGAATGTTCAGCGAAATGGAAAATCCAGGTATCATGTGGGCTACAAGGAGATGAAATTGACATATCTTTGTTTTGCTGATGACTTGTTAGTTATATGCAAAGGAAATGTGGAATCTATCAAGATAGTGAAGAAGACATTGATGGAATTCAGTAATATCTCTAGCCTGTTACCTAATATGAGTAAAAGTACAATTTTCTTTGGAAATGTACAAGCTGATGTGGTAACTGAGATCCTCAACATCCTTCCTTTTAATGTTGGGAAACTGCCAGTTAGGTACTTGGGGGTTCCTCTCCTATCTAAAAAACTTGGTGCTAAGTAATGTAAAAAGCTTATTGATAAGGTCAAAAATAAGGTGAAGGATTGGAAAAATAGCTACCTATCATATGTTGGTAGGTTACAACTCATTGCTTATGTTCTTTCATCTTTAAATGCATATTAGGATGCAGTTTTCTTAATTCCCAAGACTGTTATTAAGGACATTGATAGAGTTCTAAAAAGGTTCCTATGGTGCAAAGGGGAGTTGAGAAAAGGATCAGCAAAGGTTTCATGAAGCTTTGTTTGCAGTCCTAAAAGTGCAGGTGGGTTGGGGCTAAGAATGTTGGGTAACTGGAATGAGGCTTTATTGATAAAAAAAAAATCTTTGGAATATTGCTGCTTGTAAAGACTCCTTGTGGGTCAAATGGGTTAACACTGTTAAACTCAAGGGTAAAAGTATTTGGGAAACTCAAAATAAATACAATGACTGTTGGATTTGGAAAGCTCTTCTTGACCTGAGAGACAAGATAAAGAATCATATATGCAGTAATAATGGCCAAACTGTTTGGAGAGATAGCAATGGGAAGATTGTTGATTACTCAACAAAAACTATCTATAACATTTTAAGCCAACCTGGAAGTAGTGTCAGATGGAATAAGGTGGTGTGGTTCTCGCAATGCAACCCTAGGATGGCTTTCATACTGTGGATAGCTATGAAATGCAAAGTGCAGACTCAAGACAGAATTATGAGGTGGAATAATGACTCTAACATGAAATGCTCCCTATGTAATGAAGTTCAAGACTCTCACAATCATCCCTTCTTTGAATGCAAATATTCAAAGTACATTTGGAGTAGCCTTAAAAAGAAAATGAGAAAGGAATGGTTAACTGATACATGGAAAAGTGTTATTGAGCAGCTTGCAAATGACCCATATAACAACACAATTAATAGTGTTCTGGCTAGAATCACATTGACAATAGGTGTTTATTACATCTGGAAGGAAATGAACACAAGAATATTTACTGGTGAGGAATTGTAAGTACAAGTGGTGTTGGGCATTATTGTGGAGAAAATTAAGTTGCAATTACTATGTTTAAAAGTCAAAAGATCATCCCAAACCCTCAAAGTGGCTAAAGAGTGGGAAGTAGATGTGAAAACACCCTCACTATGATTCTGAATGGGTCAAAGGCATGGTTTAAGGGTGTTTGGAATTAGCAGCTTGATATTGGTCTTAGTTCACTGAATAAAGGGGTGTTTGGATACTTGGATAACATCAATAAAATAATTAATTGATGATGTCCTTTTTGTTTGCAGGCCATTTGATAACGCTCAAAATTAACATGTTTTTAGAAGCGTTATTGTGGATTTTATGCATATATTTTGGTCACTTTTATGAACTTATGGTACTTAATGAAGTAAATTCTCTATTTTAGGTTCATGACAAAGAAAACCAAGAAAAAGATGAAGAAATGAACAAAAACGAAGATTTATGAATGTACGGAGGAATTCCCGACAAATGAAAGTCTCTTGGAGTATATTCGAGAAGATAAAGTCATGAAGATTGTCACTCCAAGGACTCAAGAATAAAGCACAAGAAGGAAAACGAGAAGTGAAATGAAGGAAAGAAGCTAAAATGAAGAAATAATGGAAGACTCGTTGTTCCCGACACACCTTCACCATTTTGGCCATATCTTGAGCATACGGACTCCGATTTAGGTGATTCAAGCGGCCACGGAAAGCTAAGAGAAAGATCTACAACTTTGGTCTTTATCATTTCTGGCCAGGAGGATCCATCCGATCGGATGGAGCCCAACCGATTCGGTTGGAGCTAAATGTCTCATCCATCCGATCGGCATGGCCCCGTATCCGATCTGATGGACCATTCTGACCTCCCCAAGTTATTTTTAATGCTCAATTAAGGTGCCATTATGCCCCAAGTCCGATCATATGTCTCTAATAACTCCATTTACTGCTACTTTATGACACTTAGTGCCCAAGAAACTTGCTTGGAGGCTAAGGTTGATTTCTACTACATATAGGAATGCCTAGCCTTAGTTTTCGATGTGCATTTCTAGCCTCTACCATAAAGGAAGATTTGTCACCACCTTACCAGGTGCAATTCTTTCCTCCACCCTTAAGGACGAATTGTCACCACCTTTATCTCACCCAAAAGACCACAACCCTCTGCCATTTCCAGAAGTAGTGCTCAAGTGCTCAAGCAAGTGGTCGGGTATAATTTTCCGGCTTGGTTAGAAGTTGTAGTTGATTGGAGGCTTGAAGGTTGCTATAATCTTTCACCTATGCCTATTGTAATTCATACTTTGGGTAAACTTTGTTACTTTTATACTTCAAGATGTTTGTTATTGATGTGATTCTTGTGATGAATGTTCTTTGTGTGCTTGTTCTCTTATTGCTTATCTTGTGGTTTGATCTATGACAATCATAACCACCAATTTGTTATTTGATTAAACAAACAAACGAAACTTGAGTGCAACCAAGTCTCTTGGGACGACCTTGATTTACCACTCCTATACTACAATTTACTAGGGTATACTTGCCCGAATGTGTTTCTAGTTAACCGGTAATTCTTGTTTCTATAAATTTAAAACATGGTTGCTAATTAGCACATCAAGTTTTTGGCGCCGCGGCCGGGGACTTGTGTTTGTATTCTTTTGTTTGTTTGTTTGTTGAATTGTTTGCTTGTTTAATCATAATTCCGGCAATGCCGCAACAGATTTTTGGCGCCGTTGTTGGGGTTTTGGTTTTTGTTCTTAGGTGTTTGATTGTTACTTGTGTTTTGATATGATTGTTATGAAGTAATCTGTGATATACTTGTGTGTATGATGTAATTGGTTACGGAGTATTCTTTTCATTAAAAAGGTGATGCATGAAAACATATCTATTTTATGAGTTTGTTGAAATAACATCTTTTCTTGCTTAATTTGTTGGTAAAAACATTCTCTTGAAAAATAGGTCCGAAAGGAGTTTCTACATGTTTTTGTTTCAAAACATTAGTGCACGAATTAGTATGGAATATGATGTTTGACAAACATCTTATTTACTTATTAAAATGGATTTGAGAAGATTTCATCACGAAAAAAGGACCGAAAGGATTCGTAGGAATTCATAAGAAAATAATTGATTTTCAAAACAACAATGTGTTAATTGAATTGTCATCCTAATTAGATAAGGCCGAAAGGAGTCAATTAGGTGATTGTATTCTTAGTAGTGGTTAAACATGATATACATCATTGATTGAATAACTACTCATTTTTAGTTGTGCATCATAACAAGTTTACACCTAACTTAATAAGAATACTCCACATAATTGATCAAGGAATTACATACAAGTATATGTTTTAAGTGTTCTTGAAAGTATTTTCGAAAAAAAAACCCCCACCAAAATGACCAGTTTGAGTTTTATAAGTTATGTGATCTCTTGCATATTTTTGTGTTTCTTTTAGTTCGTGTTATTTTTGTGTAGATTAGTTTCGTATTAATTTGGAACAACCCTCTGCCATTTCCAGAAGTAGTGCTCAAGTGCTCAAGCAAGTGTTCGGGTATAATTTTCCGGCTTGGTTAGAAGTTGTAGTTGATTGGAGGCTTGAAGGTTGCTATAATCTTTCACCTATGCCTATTGTAATTCATACTTTGGGTAAACTTTGTTACTTTTATATTTCAAGATGTTTGTTATTGATGTGATTCTTGTGATGAATGTTCTTTGTGTGCTTGTTCTCTTATTGCTTATCTTGTGGTTTGATCTGTGACAATCATAACCACCAATTTGTTATTTGATTAAACAAACCAACGACACTTGAGTGCAACCAAGTCTCTTGGGACGACCTTGATTTACCACTCCTATACTACAATTGACTAGGGTATACTTGCCCGAATGTGTTTCTAGTTAACCGGTAATTCTTGTTTCTATAAATTTAAAACATGGTTGCTAATTATCACATCACCATTACATTGGTGAGATTCCTTGTACCTTGGAGTTCTAACTGGTGTAACTGTACCTACATTTTCCTCATATGCTTTGCCTAGTTTGGCCTTGGGAGGAAACTGGGAAGCTATGTTTCGCAATGTAGGAGGTCTAATTCAGTCTGAATGTACCATAAAGTAGGGTCTCCCTCTGTGAAGGGTAAATGACTTAGGTGGGTGGTGTATGATGAGTGGAATAAAGAGGTGTGAAAGATGAACCTTCTTGGTCCATTCAATACATGACCATAGGAGGTAATGGTTGGTCTTCCCTCAAGGAATGTGTTCCCAAGTAATCGAAGCCATTCATAGAGATGGAAATGTAAGTTACTTGGCAGAGCTCTTGATTGGAAGGGTTATAGGTGCCTAGTGAAGTAAGTCACTTATCCTACTTTGATTATTGTGGGAGCTGGTTGAGTGATCTTGGTGGGAGGTGAACTGGAAATGTAGCTAGATGGTAATGGTGCATTTATAAGGTGAATAAAAGTCATGGTAATGCAGGCTAGTGATGAGAAGTTATGTGTTATGTATATGCTCTATTTTCTGTCAGAGTTCAGTGTCATCAGACTTCTTTGTAAGATTGTCTGATATCGGATTGAGTAGAATTGTATGTGTCTGTATTAGTCTACATCTGGTTTGGGATAATGCCCATATTCAATTTATGTTTATTATCTCTTGATGTAATGTGGTTGAGTAATAATATAATTTACCTTTTGCACCCAAAAACTTGTTTTCAATTGAAACATAACGAGGTTTGATTGTGCCACATTAGACATAGGTCAAAAGGCAAATGATACTACCAAAAGTCTCCAGATTAGTGCCATTCAGCCAAATTTAAATGGATCACCAGCAACAGGAGTGCAATCCACTATATTTATATCTTAGAGCTCATTAAAGTATAGACAAATATATGCAAGCATGTTTGAGCCTTGAGTAATACTCATCACACGAGGTATTTGATACTGAGTAAAATAGTCATGTTTTAGCAGCGGGAGACACTATTCTAGCTTGTTAAACAAAGCTAAAATTTGCTTATTATATTATATGCAAGCTACTAACAGATGAAGACTAGTTAAACACAGGTTTACATCATATCATAGAACCTCATGAGACTGGCTAGATGTATAATTAACTAACTTTACCAATTCTAAGCATCTAATACAGTAGGAAAAGTTTCTAATAGCCAGAAGCCACAGAACTAAGCATTTTATCTTAAGCAAATATAACATTTAGAATTCAGTGAAATGTGATTGAAACATGCATCTAATTCAAGGCTGCAAATTGTTCAATTTTTGACTAAATTCAACTATTAGTGTCCTTGACCAAATAACCAGCTTCCTGTAACAAATTTCGCCTAAAACAAAACATGGGAAAGGCCAATTCAACTACAAGTCACAACTCCCACCTAGTTCTGAACTAACTTAAATTGTTTAAGCGTTCATTACATATAAGTTAGGAACCAAATTGAAAAGATAAATTGTTTAGATTAGAATATGTTTAACTTTTCATCATCATCAATGTCATTGCCCATCACCTGTAGGAAACAATGTCTAATGAGAGAATATGTACAAGTAATTTGGGGATGCTAAAAAGGTAAATACACACTTCCATATTTTCTTCCTAATCCAATAATATGTAAACCACCAAGGAGTTGTGAACCTGATCTCTACAGGTATGTAAAATTGCTTCAGATATAAGATATGAACTTACATTTCCTGCAGATTGCCATGCAGTAAAGTGCTTTAAAACAAAATTCTCTTTTTTGCAAGGTTGACATGCTTTTTTTGTAGTTTGAGATGATTTTCCTTCAATTCGAGATCTTCTTTCTCTAACTGCTTTGCTTTTTTTTTTTCCTGAATTGAGATCCATTCGTAAGCTTTTAGTCTTAAAAATATGCCTAGTAGAAGTTGATCGTCCCCTTCTATGTCCCGGAATATGACCCAGTATTTCCATGCAAAACTCAGCCGATGTACTTGAAGAACTAGCTTCCTTGTTTTGTAAATCACACTGGATAACAAAAGAACATATCATTATAACCACCTAGGCATTGAGAAATGAATATAAAGAATTTAGTGCCAAAGATGCAGTAGTAGAAAATATCTAACGCTCATCAGCCTTATCATTGATCATTGCTTGCTTCTATTTTGAAAAGTGGGCTATCTTGAATCCTGCAATCGTTGTTACTTCTTCCCCTCAATTCCTTTCTGTTTCAAATTATAGTCAACAGTTATAACCAAAGCAAAAATATTGTTTAATGAAGGGTGACCAAGTAACTGTTAGAATTTCATTTGTATTTTTGTTTCCACATATTGAAATCTCAGTCACATGGGCTCTTGCAAGGTCAAACAGAGTAGAGTGAAGACGCAATAAAATTATGTTTCAAGCCGGCTCTTTTCTAAATTTCCTATACAATATCAAAAAAAAAATCGTTTTAAAGTAACATGATATAGGATGATAATGATTACTTATTATAACCACTTATGTTTTGAAAGATAAGCACAAACATACAATCAGCTTTAACAAAAGTCAATGCAGGAGATAGTATCTGGATTTGCTTTAACTGTAACAGAGAACAAAAAAGTAGAATAAGAAGGTGGGTATTCGAGATTGCTTATTTATTATCTGCTTAAAAATAGAAATAGATAAGCAGCTTGAAATAAGCAGGCTCGGAAATAGTGTTTGTATTGGCTTATGCAATTAAAGAAACAGTCCCAAGTCCAAATTATCAATTAGTTCCATTTTCATATAGGGTTATTGGCTAGATACCAGGCCTAAATGTAATTTTAGTCTCATCTCAAATACAGCTTGTTATATCTAAACTCTAAATTTTTTTGCTATCTACTCTGCTATAAACACATAAGTGAAACAAAGAAGTAAGCAATCCAAGACACCCTCTAAGTAGTTGCTTGGAAATATGCAACTCCTAACCAATTACTAATAATTTCACAATTGCCTAAATGCAAAACAATAATATGACATTATACTTACCTCGTGAATTACCCTTGCAGCCGACTTCATGCCATTAGTAGGTGGAATCTGATTATAAGATTTTTTTTGCTTATTTTTTGTGAGATTAAGAGAAAAAGAATGGGGTTATTCAGTTTTATATGTCAACACTACATAACATCAGACATACATTTTGTTTTATATGTAAACTACAATAAAACTACATAAACAAATAGTTTTAAATTCAGACATATATTCAGTTTTAAATTACAGGATCCTTATTCCAAATTTGCATATAGCAAAGAGAAAACTAGTATTCCAAACAATCCAAGACAATAAATTAGAATTGCTATGTTAGAACCTGAACTCTTCGCTCGAAAACAGGTATATTTCGTGAATCACTAGCGAATGGAAGATCAATTTTGTCAAGGTGTTTCCAAGCCTCGATGCTTGTAGGACGTCTAACTATGTTATCATCATGAACTTGTTTCTCCTTATGCCACCTCATATCAGATGCAACTTGCTTATCTATACTACATATAAAGCAAATTAGACCTTCTCTCTTATTAATTTTTTAAGATTTCCATATTTAACTTTTAAGTAAATTATAAGTGATAAATCATAAAGAACATCTATGTAAAGCACAAAATTTTAAGGTCACCATATCTCTTACATATGTACATTTAATACACCCCTAAACCAATTAATACAAGTTAAAAAGCGTAATTTACAAGTACTTAAAGCACAAATAAAAACACTATGTATTTTATACAATTAATAGACAATTTAAAACACCATATCACTAATATGTACAACTACCTAAACACAATGTACAGTGCAAATCATGAAATGGGTCGGTCGACCCAAAGATCCTACTCGGCTCAATTTTTCACACATCATTCGGCTTCTCGACCGATTGCGAATCCACAAACAAAACACAATCTCATATTCTCTTTTACATACTCACATATTTATTCTTAGAAACAAAAATAAATGCAAACGTTTCCCTCCATAAAACCTGAAAATCAGCCAAATAGTGATATTTAGACTATATCATTAACACAAGATTAAATAAGCTCACAACAATCAAAATAAATCAAGAACATCAACAATACCGTGACCATAGCTCACGGTGTGACCCAACTCGACACACAAACACTCTCTCGATATGATTTTTAGTTTTTAACCATTTTTACTTATTAAAACATTAAAACCCGTTTGTTTATAACCCGAAACAAAAAGATTGGTCACGAGTTTGACTCGTGACTGAGTCAACTCACGCGTGGTGTTCGCGTTTCTTACCTTGGCGTGTAGATCTATTAATTTGAGGGTGATATGAGTGGTAGTGATGGGTTGTCGATGGCGGTGTAGCAACAAAAGAGGGTGGTGAGTGGTTATTAGGGCGCGTGTGGTATAGTGCGTTAAAGAGGGGGTGATGGTGGTCGTTTTGGTGGTGGAGGTGAGATGGTAGAAGTGGCGGTGATGGTGGTTGTTGGGTGTTGCAAGCCGGCGGCTTCAAGAGAAGAGAGAGAGGGTGTTGTGTTATTAAGCTTAGTGAAATGAAAGGATAAAGGTGGAGTAGAGTTTTTAGTATTAGTTAGGGACCTCATGTGCAATTATTAGAGTGGGCCAAACATTAGATTATTGTACTGGTGTGGGCCTATATTCGTATATTATTTTTTTTAACAGATATTTGTATATTATAACCAGGCAGAATTTTGGCTAATGGAAGGGATGAATTTGTGACTAATTTTTCTTATTATGCAAAATTTTAGTATAATCTTGGCTAATAGTTATTTTTGAGGTTCTTAATGACAAAGTGAATAATTTTTGGGGTTATGTGTTATTGACGAGATTGGGATTAATTCATTATTGTTAGGAAAACGTTCAACCAAAAAACATTTGCTCGCCGCAAAATATATGCACAGGGTACCCGTCGCCGCATCGCGTGGGTACCCTGCTAGTCAATAAATAACCTTTGAAGCTTAGGTATGAGCAGAAAATATCTAACAACCTTTTGTATCGAGGTGCATTACACTGGTTGTTTGGATAGTGGGTGTGATATGCATACTTATTTCTATAAAGAATGCAATCACTAACGCATGCATGCATTTTCTCTCCTCTGAACCCTAAATCATGCTCATATTTTTTTGCTTCATAAAGGTTCTTCAGAACTGAGGATGGAGTTTGCAAAGCTTTTCTAAATAAATCGAGCACCGCATCAAATGATTTCACTGACCAACCACTAGTTGTCTTCAAATGTAAAATGGTAACAACGAAAGAAAACTTTGAAAAATTTTCACATCCTTCATAAAGCTCTTCGTGTGATTCATCTAATAATTTTTGAAGAGTGTTTAAATTTTTGTCAACAGAACTTGAAGAGTTGCTTCTAGTCTGCCAATCATCACCCCAGGTACTTTGTCCTATGTTATCCAACATCCCACCAAGGTCATCATCGCTCATATCATCGGTAGCTCCATTACTTTCATCAAATGACACATCATCACCACCACCGTCATCATCTGAGTCCTCTCCATGATAATTCCACGTTTTATAACCTCTAGAAATTCCATTTTGCATTAAATGTTTATATACAACGTCTTTAATTTTGTTACAAAAATTGTTACAGCTTTTGCAGGGGCATGGAATAGCCGAGGACTCATCTATGTCACGATATGCAAAATTTAGAAACTCTATCACACCAGACTCATACCGTGGATCATTTATCCTATCATGTATGTCATCCAAGATTTATCCATTTTTTATGGTAGAATCAATAAACATGGAGAGAAAAAAATATATATATACAACTCATTTTTCAAAATTTACTTTTAGCTTTTAAATTTTCTCATGTCATTGTTACAATCATAAAATACTATTTCATAATAAGTTGAACTTAAATGGAACATTATTGTGATTAACTACACCTATCAGATACGAAAATCACATACCCATACATTTTCACATTCACCACTTACAATCAAATACGAAGATAACGTACTACTTAATGAAACATTTTCAGATCAAGTACAAACAAACTCATATTTAGGGGGTCTTTGTTTAAGCTTATATGTGGCTTATGAACTTATTTATTTTTCGGCTTATATTCTATAAGCCCCCATTTTATGGCTTATTTTGAGTCTTGTGGGCTTATATGAGTTTATTATGACACGACAAACTTATATAAGCGCGTAAGTCTCAAAATAAGCCGAAAATTGAAGTTTATGAAATATAAGCCGAAATCAAATAAGCTCATAAGCCCACAGATAAGCTTAAACAAACACCCCTTAAACTCCAATTAATTCTAACTGATTATTAATGAAAACTTGCACAAACTAACGATTCTGATCGATTTTAACCAAAACTCATTATCACTAAATTCATCAAATCACATAACCAAAACTCCTAATCACTAAATTCATCTAATCACATAACCAAAACTCCTAATTACTAAATTCATCAAATCACATAACCAAAACTCATAATCACTAACTGCATCAGATCGATTCAATATTTAAACAGTAAAAATAGTAATACTTACAAAAACTACTGGCAATCAAATATCGAGCACGCTGACCTCTGGATGAACAATAACTCGTTTAATATCAAACCGTAACCCTAAACCTTCAATATGAATCGTGAGCTTAATACAACCGTAACCCTAAACCTTCAATATGAACCGAATCCACTAGGATATGAACATATTGTAGTTGAGGATATGAACACATTATGAAAGTGATGACATGAACAAATTGAAATTGAAAAGCTACATAGTTGTAGTGAAAAGCTACATAGTATTGTTGTATTGAATTTGAAACAAAGTGATGATATAAACGAATTGCCCCAAATCTTAAGTTATATACTCCGTAACTAACAATTCTTTCGGGTTGGGAAATGGATTTCAGGTCGGATGTTTTTCAAAACTTGACTTGTTTTGACTTTTTTTGTATTAACGAATATATATATATATATATATATATATATATATATATATATATATATATATATATATATATATATATATATATATATATATATATATAGGGTAGAGATCCAATAAGAAGAATAATTAAAATGAGAAGGGTAAGAAATAATTCTAGCCACACATTTTTATATGGGAGGAAAAATTTGAATGAAGATGCATTCATTTTTGTAAGTGCATCTAGAATGTGTGGTTATGGTTACTTCTTATTCTTCCTATTTGATCCTATATATATATATATATATATATATATATATATATATATATATATATATATATATATATATATATATATATTGAAACTTGAACAGGTGAATTTAAAAAAACTACTATTGACTTTTTTTGGTTATTAATTAATAAGATTTACACCAAAAAAATCACTTAAATAATTGCAATAGTCAACTTAGTGACAAACTTTTTCGTGGCTTTCAGTGAGTGACGAAAATTTCGTGATAACAAAAAATAGTTAGACGATGACAATCAATACTTGACTCAGTGACCGATAGTCATCACTAACATGTATGTTAATGACAACTTATTAATTCGTCACTAAATACATATGCTAGTGACGAGATATAGTGACGATAATTTTCTTCGTCACTAAATTGTGTTTATAATGACGAAAAACATAGCTCGTCATTAAATTCTTGTCACTATAGCCCTTTTTTTTTAGTGATTCTTTTGGTCAATTCTACACCCAACTTTCATTTACTCATATATCTCCTTAATCAACGATTTAGATCAGTTTTTTTTTTTTTTTAATAGCCTTTCAAAAAAAACGATTTAGATCAGTTTTAGGAAATACTTACCCATTTGGATGATAAATAATCTAGGCATAATGGATTCTATGTAGTATAAGATCGTATATAACTTTCTACAGTAATTCCTTCGAATTTGTTTTCATGATAATGGTTATAGTCAGCAACAAACTCGCACCCTTTGTACATCTTCCAAAGCACTTAGTTGACGAGGCACAACACAGCTTGCATACCGCTAGGTTTACTTACAAACATGTTGGTGAATAATGTTTTGGTGTATCTTAATTCTTACATGAGTACATCAACACAAAATTATTTTTCAATAACTTAAATCATAAAAACGATTTGGACTAAACCGGACTGAACAATAATGTAGGGATTATGCTTGCAACTTACTCAAACTTTATTAAAAAAGAGCAAAAGATAAATCATTTGTCGGAACAAACATGTTAGAAAAACATCAACTTTATGCGCTTCTATGGTTAAAACTCGTTGTCGGTGACTTGATCCAAACAAAATACGAGAAAAAGACAAACTTAATTATTTTGATCAATTCAACAAAACATTTTTTATTCTTTTAAAATATCATATCTTTGTTTATTTGGTGGGGTTAAGACACTAATAATTTTTTGAGAAGAATTACGTCATTTTCATTTTAGAAAAATATTTCGAAACTTTTCTGAGAGGCCTTTTTCAAATTAATTAAATTTTTGTGACCACAAACATGTTTCATAAGCTTGACCCAGTTTGCAAAAAAGCGATTCGCTAACTACTATCTTACATAAACTGATATATAATAACACAACAATGTTCAAAAATTAATATTACAAATCACAAACCAATTAGTAACTTCTGACCCGATAGCTACTATTTTTATAAAATGAAAAAAAAAAATCATCAATTCAGTTAATTTTACGAGACAAGTGTTCGACCATATCGGCACGAAGATTTTGATGTACTTGATGTGATCTGATGTACTTCATAACTTTTTGCATTTGTTCATTGGATCGTATGGGATCGTTCGATTAATGTGTTTCCTCCGAGTACCATTCGGGAGATATCGTTTTTTTTTTTTTTTTTTTTTTTTTTTTTTTTTTTTTTTTTTTTTTATGTAATATAATGCATGTATACATCATATTTATTATTCTTTCTTTTTTCATCGCTCGTGCGGGATTAGCAAGTATCGCCAATTTCTTCTTCAGAACAACAAACACTCGTTCCGCATCTTTCCTTCCTGATTCCTGTATTTGCTTATACCTTATTTGCTTGTGTTATCATCTGATGGTTATGGAATCGTATTAACGAGTGTTGCCAATTCTGGGTATATCCAGTCAACAAGATAGTAACCAAATGGGTAAGTTACCTCGTTAGCAACAAACGGAATCTCCGGTGCTATTCCTTGTTTGAGACCGTTAAATAAAAGGGATTGATCCAGAACGTTGATGTCGTTGTTCGACCTAGAAACACCAAAGAAAGCATGTCATATCCATAAGTCTTGTGACGCAACAACTTCCAGCAAAATGAACAGATTTGGACCATGATCCCGTCTAACATACTGCTTTTTGTGTGCGTTCAGACAACCAAACCACTCCCAATCTGTACGGTCAAGGCTTCCTAACATCCCCGGAAACCCGTGCATTTCTACGTGATGACGATAAAGCTTTACGACATCAGTCATAGTGGGTTTCCTCAAATACTCTGGACCAAAAATTTCCATAACAGACTTACAAAAATTATCAAGATATCGACGAGAAGTTTTGTCACTTACCTACAGATATTCATCTAAAGCATCAGGAAACGCGCTGTATGCCAATTGACGAATTGCGGAGGTGCACTTTCTCAATGCGGAAATGTCTTCTTTTCCAGTACAATCAATACTATTACGAAAAAATGAACAATGAATAGTTGCCTCCCGAACTATCCAGTTGAAAAGATTGCAACTCATTCGGAACCTCTTCCGGAAGGTATATTCATCGTACATTGGGTTCTCACTAAAATATGCTTCAACTAAAATGTCATGAACCATAATGATCTCGATTAATGTATTTTATCATCGAACGATTTGCTTTTCGTCTATTCTTAATAAACGACACCGCCCTTCCAATAAAATTCAAGTTCTGACTTATAATTTCTTGTTCTTCTTCTGAGTCGGTGAAAATAAACGTATCGGAATTCATTTAAAAAATAAAAGGAATGAGATATATGTTGTTTGAATGAAATATGAGAAGATGCGTATAAAAATGGTATAGTTTTGGTGTATTTATAGTTGAAAAATGAGGTAGTGGGATTTTATTTATTTATTTATTTATTTATTTTATAACGGATACAATTTTTTTGAGCCCACTTTTATTTTAATGAAACTAGGTGAATTGTTTACCAAAATACTTCTTGAAAATCGAGTGACATAGGTGACTTGGTTGGTTGGACAAGGAGTTAACTAAATGAATATGGGTTCATCGAATGGTTTTGCCCCTTGCCTACCGCCCTCAAGTCATTGATTTGACCAATTAGCTACAAGGACCTCTAAGATAGGACCATGCCTCATCTTTTATATATAAAAAAAAAAATTACATCATTTTGGAGTGCTTTTACAAATCCATTCTTATTGATAAAAAATTAGACCAATAGGAGAGCTCGATTTTGCCACGTAAGCGAAATCAAACAATATAATTGGTCAATAGAAACTCAAAATTAAATTGATTTTGGTCAAACTTAATAAATTTTGTGGAGAAATTTGGTTAAGAAAAAAATTGCATAAAAATATAGGTGTCAAATTTATGAAAACAAAAACTTTAAAAAAAACAAGTAATTAATAAAACTTTGTTGGTTGAATGTTAAATAAATTATATAGAGTGTGGAAAACTAGAAGAGGATGTTGAATAGTTTTACGTCCGTTTTAAAATTTATAAAAACAAGTTTGTTTTAAAAACTTCGATTCGATCTTATGTGAACTCAAATCTTGAACAATATGAACAACTATATCTAAGTATGAACAATAATAATAATGTAAACTAAGTATGTGAAATCAATATATGCATAATATAAACAATTATAGCTATATACGAGAGATAAGTAAGTAAACGTTTATTTTATAATCCTTAGTTATAGTTTGTATGAAAACTATACTTGATCGAAATGATCAATTATATGTATGTTGCCTTTTTAGTTTGATTGTAAAAAAAAACTTTGTTTTGTGAATGAAACTTTTGTTTGATCTTTAAGTAAAATCAATACTAGCACTATATGAGCAACTATATATATATATACGTCTACGTCTACAAAAGTAATAGCGATATAAGCAAGATGATAAGTAAGATATGGAAAGATCTAACCGCGAGACAAAGGATTTATAGTGGTTCGACTACAAGGACACCTTCCTTGCCCTACTCCACTCCTCGAGTCACCTACTCGAGAGTTTTCTTCACTATGTCAACAAGCTCCCTTATGGCGGAGAAAACCTTACACACCAATATACACACCACAACTTCGTCACAACTTATTCACACCTTTTACACAACTTATGCACACCTTCTACACAACTTCTTCACACCTAGTCACTACTTAATCTCAACTCTACTTCTTCACAACTATCTATCTTCACAACTATCTACTTCACAACAATCTTCTTCACAACTATCTACCTCCCAACAATCTTCTTCACACCATTACTTATATCTTACAACTTCTATTCACAACTTCTACTCCTAGATCTATCTAGTTACACTACTATCACACCTTTACAATGAATGTACACAACAACTAGACTATATACACAAATCTACAATACTTCATAACTTGATGTTGAAGAAGTATTCTTCTCTTGCACTTTGAGAGATGAGAGGTGAGGGAATGAATCACTTGAAACAAGGATTAACAATTATATGATCAAAGGGTTTTTATGAGGATGTTTAGAGAGATTTGGATCTGAAAATTTTCATGCAAGAGGTGAGAAAAATTCCAGATTTGAGGTGGTATTTATAGGGAAAAATTTCTGACAGAATCTGACAGGGGAGCGTGGCCGGTCCCCTTAATTGTGTGCCGGCCCCCTTAAAATTAAGGGGGCCACCCAGCTGTAACGGCCAGAAAATCTGTCTTTTAGTGGGAAAAGTTTATTTGATGAAAAACTAACTGATTTTGGTTAAAAATTTGAATTCATATATTTACTATGAATTAAATATTTTCCTTTATTACCAAAAATGTTTTTCAAAAATATATAATAAGTTTATTTAATTTTATAAACTTTGTATTATTTAAATAAACATCCCTTTGATCATAAAATGTATTAGTCACTTGTTTATTCATACCTTAAGTGATTATGTTGGATGAGATGATATAAACTTGCTTAAAACTTGTTTACGTATTAACTTTGCGTTTAATGTTTTTATATTTTGTGATCGTCAAAACTTAGGGATATCGAAAAATATTAATAACATTTTTATACATTATTTATATCAACAATCTCCCCTTTTTTGATGATTACAAAATCTAAACTCATTAAACTAAAAATTAATATATATGCAAGTTTTTAGTGTGAGTTTATATCACTTCTCCCCCTTTTTGTTAGCATCAAAAAGGTTATCCCGATGAATGTATAGCTCCCCCTTGAAGTATACTCCCCATCGTTTTAAGGTCATAAGAGATTGAGATATGGAATGCTTGCAAAAATATTTAGAGCACAAGGAACATAGATATATATGCATGCAATAGATATGAAGTAACTAATAAGAATGCATGGTAATAAAACAAAAGAAACATTCATTAGTAATTATGTTGAAAACATAATCATTAGTACATAAGCATATAGATGTATACTTTTCTAGCAAATTACACTAGATAATACTAAGTTGCCAAGTTGAGGTCTCTTGGACTTGCTTGGAACACAAAAGGTTTGAAATGATTTTATTTTTGGAGATGGGAAACATGGTATTTAGGAAAGGTAGACTTTTGTGGGAATGGTGTTTGTAGAGTTTGGAGAGTTTGGTGGTGAGTTTGGAGCGGAAGGATTTGCTTGAGGGTTGGTGTTTTGTGTTATGGATGATGTTGGAGAAGTCCTAGTGAGAAGATACTCAATCCAAGTGAGGTGTTCATTTATGGCCATGTTTTGTTTTTGGAGAAAAATGCAACAAGAACAATTGTTGACATGATTCTTAAGATGGATCAAGTTGTTGGGTGGTGATGAGTTGGTGGATGAAGGTTGTTGATCCAAATTGCTTTAAGCAAGATGTAAAGCAAGAAGAGCACTAAGCTCATGTGCTTCTTTAAGTTCTTCAACGAACTTTTTATGTTCGGAAGATGGTGATGATGGTGGAGTTGAATATTGATTATTGATTGTGGATTGAACATGGAACATAGGTTTCATGTATGGATGAGTCTTGATGGTTGTTGTTTAAAGATTGAGTATGTTCCTCAAGAGGGTCATTTGGAAGAAATGAATTGGGTGAATGTGGAATTTCATTAGTGAGGGTGATTGTGAGATTGTCTTGTTGAGACACAAGAGAGGTTTCATTTGGGTAATCATGAATGGATGAGGATGAATGTATGGAAGAATGGGATGTTTCATGAGTGGATTTGTAGTTTGACCAAAATGTGAGGTGTTGGGAGTGAGATTGGGATTGTTGTTTTGAGATGGAGTGTGCTCTTCATATGAATTTTATGGGTGAGATGAAAGTGTATTTTTTAGAGTAAGGATGGTAACAAATGTGGATGGAGTAATTGTGTGAGGATGAGTGAGGTGAGGAAAGTGTGTGATGCAAATTGCGTTGTGCGAGGTGCATAGTATTGAGATCACGAAGATCATGGACTTGGTCAAGTTCTTCACGAAACTTCAAGGTTTACAAGGAAGATGATGATGAAGGAATTTTGTAATGTTGGTGGAAAAGAGAGTGAGGTGTAATATTGATTATTGTTTGGAGGTTGATATTTTTCAATAAAAGGATTGTTTCGAGGAGATAGATGAAATGTAGGTATGTAGATGGGAGCATAGGTAGATGCTTGACCATTATGAGGATTGAGAAAGGGTTCTTTTGAGTGAGCTTGAGGTTTGTGTATCATGAAGTATGGTTTGGCCTTCATGGGTTAAGTTGTAGTGGTAATGACACACTTTGTAGAGTGTAGGGAATGGTTTCATGGTTGAACCTTTTTGTGAGGATGACTAGATGGAGTTATTGGTGAGGATGGGAGATGAGTATCAAGTGGTGTGATTGGTGAGAGTGTGTAAAGGTTATGAGGTTTGAGTGTAAGGTAGAAGGGTATGGGTGAGTAAAGGTTATGAGATTTGAGTGTGTAAAGATATTGAGTTTTGGTTTTGGGCAAGTCCAACTCTTTAGGCAACTATGCATGTATTATATTAATGGAATATGCATGAAAAGTATATAGGCAAATAAACATGTAATATAATTACAACTACGCACGCATGCACACTTAATAAAGTAATAGATCAAGCAATTAAGGCATTCTACCTAACATGACTAACTTAGTGCAAGGGCAAAAGCAACTAATGAGTGAGACACTAGTGATGGAACAAATGTGATAGTGTAATTCTTGATTTTGTTCTAGTGTATGCCTATATGAAACAAATACAGAGTTAAGATCTTTTCGACTCCTAAACAAATTTTCCTAAGAAACGATCCTTGATCTCCTTGATTTAGCTTTGCTCACTTCTAAGTGTCATGTATATGTATATATTGGATTATATATATATAGACAACGAGAGTGAGACTATTGTGCATGGTTTGATAGAAAAATGTTTTTATCATTATTCAACAATGAGTTTTCCTAATCGTGAAAATGATTTCAAAATGAATTGAGGTTTTCTTTTGAGGGTATATATGCAAAAACAAAATATCTCAATTCCTGATTTTTGTGCAAAACAGAATCCTAGACTCAGATTTGAGAAGAAAGAAAAGAAAATTAAATATTTTTATGCTCAGATGGCCGGCCCCCTTAAAGTGAGGCCGGTCCCCTTAATTTTAAGGGGGCCGCCCTTATAGATTTAAGGGGTCCGCCCATCTGAAAGAAAAGAAATTTTCAGAACTTTGATTTTTTAGAAGATTTTAAGCATTCCAAGAATTTAATCAATTTGCTCCATCATTCCTAATCCTAAATGCAAGTGATTAAATAGTTCATGCTTAAGGGGTTTGGTAAACATATCGGCAATGTTATCTTCCAAAGCTACCTTTTCTACATAACCTATGATCATAAGTGATTGATGAAGTTGTTCTATATGTTTGATCTAGGAGTGTTGAATAGGGTATATCCTAACTTCTATGGCTCCTTTGTTGTCGCACACTTATCTAACTTAATGCCAATGTCTACGAGAGCTTGTTTCATCCATAGTTTTCTAACACGAGAAATCTAATCTTACTTCTATGTTAATAATTAATCCACTTGACTCATTTCACTTCATCGCCATGAGTTTTCTACTAGTGGACATAGAAGATTTCCATTTTCTATGTTGTTCGATAACGAACAATTTTATTATAATCCTAGGAAAGCCAACTAAGAGGGGTTCATAATGCGTGAGTAAGTAAGTATAACTAGCTATATAACTAAGCATTAATCTAACTAGTTGTTAATCTAAGAATATAAATTTTAACGATGAACTTAAAAGAAACACGTACCTTTTTAGTCTTCAATAAATTTTTTTCAAACACTTCAAGATGCCATGTTGACTTGTAGAAGCCATTTGTAGATGAGATACCAATATTTTCTAAAAGTGACAACTTAGCCACTTGGTTCTCATGGTCTCATTGGTCCAAAGTTGTTTGAACCAAACATGGTTTGCAATTGACTAGAATGCATGTATGGTGAAAGTATTCTCCATGGGTTGAAGCTTGGTTGATATGGATAATTCCACATTGGGTGACTATTATCAGAAAAGCGTTGTCTACTTTGATTTCTCCTATGTTGAGGGGTTTTAGACCGAGGATGAGGATTATTTGGTCTATTTGGAGGTGGAGCTTTAGATCTTAATTTTGGTTTAGAAAATCCGGTTTTGGCTTTTAATGATGGTTTATAAAAACTTTTTACTTCCTCATCACTCGCAATAGGTATTTTTCTATCTTTTATAGGTACATACTTAGGTTTTGAGTCTAATGGTTTTTGTTTACTAGATTCACATTCAAACTTTTCATTTTTATTTTCACTAGTTGAAACATTAGTTAAGTCGAATCCTAGATCGGTTTTATCTCCCAAAGTTTCTTGAACACTTATTATTTTCTTAAGTGAGTTACTACTATTTTTAAACTTGTCAATTTTGAAAATTTCATCTTTAAGTTTTTCGTTTTCATTTTTGACCTCTAAACATGTTTTACATTCTATAAAAACTTATTTTTCTTTTTCCAAATGTTGTAGTTTAATTTTTAATTCGAGTACTTCATTTTCTAATTTATTATTAATATATTTTAGTGACTTATTTTTAGCTATGACCTTTTGACCTAATTTACACAATCTACTATATTCGTTATCTAAGTCTTTTTCATCTAAAGATAAATGTTCATCACTATAGTATTCGGTTTTAGAACGTACATCATCGGATGCCTTTGCTATGAGACACTTTTCATTTTTTGTTGTCTCTTTTTCATCATTATTACTATCGCTCCATGCTCCTCCTACAAAGGCCTTGTGGTTTTGACTTCTTGACAATTTCGTACATTCTCCAATAAGATGATTTGGATCTCTACACTTAAAACACTTTCTTTCATTATATGGTTGCCTAACATATCTTCCTCGTCTTATGAAGAATTTCTTGAAGTCTCGTACGGCCATAGCATACTCTTCATCACTTTTGGAGGTTGAGCATTCTTCGTCACTAGAGTCCTTTTTAGCTTTCAACGCAATTGATTTGCTTTGCTCCCTTTTTCCTTTGACCATCTCGGAGTCTTTCTTTATTATTTCTTCATAGACTTTCAGGTTGCCGATCAACTCATCAAGTTGAAGAGTTGACAAGTTCTTCGATTCTTCAATCGCCGTAACTTTAGCTCGCCATTTTGGATGAAGAGCCCTAAGAAATTTCCTAACAAAATTCTTACTAGAAAAATTCTCATCAAGTGCTTTTAAACTTGTGATGATAGTGTTAAACCTAGCAAAAGCATTATCTATTGATTCCTCTTCCGGAATCATAAATTGTTCATATTGTTGAACAAGAAGATCTATTTTATTATCTTTAACTTGACTATTACCTTGGTGAGTGATTAGTAAAGAATCCCAAATTTCTTTTGCGGTTTTACACATAAAAATTCTTTCATATTCTTTGTGTGGTAACGCATTATAAATAACCATTTTAGCCTCATTATTTTTTGCTAGTTTCCTTTTCAAATCATCATTTTGTTTTTCAAAAGATACAATTTCATCCATTTTAGTTTCAAAATTATATTAAATAGGGGGAAAATCACCAAAGGTAATGACATGCCAAAGATCAAGATCTTTCGATTTCACATAAGTTTCGAATCTATTTTTCCAATATAAAAATCCATCACTTTCAAATAGTGGTGGTCTTTGCATAGATTGCCCTTCAAAATATTTTTCCGATTCCATAGATCGATACAAGTTTTAAAATACAGTATATTTTAAAAATATTGTTTAACCTGGCTCTGATACCAATTGTGGAAAACTAGAAGGGGGGAGGGTTGAATAGTTTTACGTCCGTTTTAAAATTTATAAAAACAAGTTTGTTTTAAAAACTTCGATTCGATCTTATGTGAACTCAAATCTTGAACAATATGAACAACTATATCTAAGTATGAACAATAATAATAATGTAAACTAAGTATGTGAAATCAATATATGCATAATATAAACAATTATAGCTATATACGAGAGATAAGTAAGTAAACGTTTATTTTATAATCCTTAGTTATAGTTTGTATGAAAACTATACTTGATCGAAATGATCAATTATATGTATGTTACCTTTTTAGTTTGATTGTAAAAAAAAAAACTTTGTTTTGTGAATGAAACTTTTGTTTGATCTTTAAGTAAAATCAATACTAGCACTATATGAGCAACTATATATATATATACGTCTACGTCTACAAAAGTAATAGCGATATAAGCAAGATGATAAGTAAGATATGGAAAGATCTAATCGCGAGACAAAGGATTTATAGTGGTTCGGCTACAAGGACACCTTCCTTGCCCTACTCCACTCCTCGAGTCATCTACTCGAGAGTTTTCTTCACTATGTCAACAAGCTCCCTTATGGCGGAGAAAACCTTACACACCAATATACACACCACAACTTCGTCACAACTTATTCACAACTTCTACACAACTTATTCACACCTTCTACACAACTTCTTCACACCTAGTCACTACTTAATCTCAACTCTACTTCTTCACAACTATCTATCTTCACAACTATCTACTTCACAACAATCTTCTTCAAAACTATCTACCTCCCAACAATCTTCTTCACACCACTACTTATATCTTACTACTTCTATTCACAACTTCTACTCATAGATCTATCTAGTTACACTACTATCACACCTTTATAATGAATGTACGCAATAACTAGACTATATACACAAATCTACAATACTTCACAGCTTGATGTTGAAGAAGTATTCTTCTCTTACACTTTGAAAGATGAGAGGTGAGGGAATAATTAATCGAATCAAGGATTAACAATTATATGATCAAAGGGTTTTTATGAGGATGTTTAGAGAGATTTGGATCTGAAAATTTTCATGCAAGAGGTGAGAAAAATTCCAGGTTTGAGGTGGTATTTATAGGGAAAAATTTCTGACAGAATCTGACAGGGGAGCGTGGCCGGTCCCCTTAATTGTGTGCCAGCCCCCTTAAAATTAAGGGGGCCGCCCAGCTGTAACGGTTAGAAAATCTGTCTTTTAGTGGGGAAAGTTTATTTGGTGAAAAACTAACTGATTTTGGTTAAAAATTTGAATTCATATATTTACTATGAATTAAATATTTTCCTTTATTACCAAAAATGTTTTTCAAAAATATATAATAAGTTTATTTAATTTTATAAACTTTGTATTATTTAAATAAACATCCCTTTGATCATAAAATGTATTAGTCACTTGTTTATTCATACCTTAAGTGATTATGTTGGATGAGATGATATAAACTTGCTTAAAACTTATTTACGTATTAACTTTGCGTTTAATGTTTTTATACTTTGTGATCGTCAAAACTTACGGATATCGAAAAATATTAATAACGTTTTTATACATTATTTATATCAACATAGAGCTAAGTGTAAAATTACAAGTTTTCATGTTTTTTAATAACTTTAGAAAAAAACCAAATAACCCCTTACACTTTAAACCTCCTATACTTTAAAACTTTGTTGGTTGAATTTTAAATAAATTATATAGAGCTAAGTGTAAAATTACAAGTTTCCATGTTTTTATAATAACTTTAGAAAAAAACCAAATAACCTCTTACACTTTAAACCCCCTATACTTTATAATATTAACTTTGTTTAAAATTACATGAGTATTAGTATTAGTTTTTAGACTTTCATCCATTAAAATTACAAAAATTTAGTAAATATACGAATTAGTTTTAATACATGTTAAATATTTTTTAAACTAATGTTAGTTTTAGACTTTTCTAGAATATTTTTTTAAATAAGGACTCATGTTATTCTATTTAAAAGTTTAATTTGTGCGTACACGGGTTTGAATAATATATACAGCTAATGAAATTGTTATTTGAAATTAGTGTGATATGAAAATAAATATAGGCAATTCTCTTATAACAACGACTAATGAAATTGTTATTTGAAATTTATATATGGATATCCATAAAAACATTTTAAAAACTTTATAGGGTATATTTTAACTTTATCAACACTCATTACGTGCTACTAAACTTGCACATTTTGTACAACATGATATCAGTAATTAAAAAAAAAAAACAACATCAACCTCAACCTCAACATGTCTGTCAGTTAAATACGTTATATATATATATATATATATATATATATATATATATATATATATATATATATATATACACACACACACACACATACACACGGGTTAGATAGTCATTATTTAATTTAGATCGTGTTCTTTTAAAAAAAAATGCACGCATCACCCAATTCTTATTTGATAATAATCACCTCCTAAATCAAAAAAATAAAAACTACATAGGTGATAACCTAACTTTGTTCATTGACATGATTTTTCATTAAAAAAAAAAAAAAAAAAAAAAGTAATAGTTTGCTGTTGTAAAGAAACTAAAAGTATGTACATGAGAATTATTAAGCAAGTATATATAGTTTTTAATCAGGTTATTACGTTACTAGACTGCGATAATATTATTGAGTTGATAATCATGGATGTGAGATACAACCATTCTTTTATATTTATGATTTATGTGTTAACCTCTTTTTGCTTCTGAATAGAATCCAAAAGATACCTCGATAGAACTTTGACTTATGCCTTATCTAGCTGATAGTTTTTAGTAATTTTTTTTTTATTATTTTTTTAATACACACCAACTTTTAGTAATTTTTTTTAATGCTTTATTGAAAACTTCTACATTTAATATTTGTGTTTTTACTATAAGCACACTAAGCTTTGATAGAATTAGTTGTGTGTTCAGGGGTTTTTTATTAAGATTATCAAAAAAGCTAAAAGCTTTATTATAAACTTATTATGTTATGGTAATTGAATAAGCCAATAAGCACATTTACCAAGCATAACCCAAACACCCCTTTAGTCCTAATCTAAAGTTTTCTTATTTGTTGTTATGACTAACTTTGTCATTATCCTCACTATAATGCAACATGTTAGTAGTGTTTGCAGTTTTATGATCTTATCGCACACACTAAAATGTAATGCAATTTGTTGTGTATGTTTTTAGAGGAGGATTAAGTATCAACACATGATTGTTGTGAAAGGATTTTCTACGCCTTCTCAAGGTATGAATGTATAATTAAGTTGAGTTGCTGATTTAGATAATACATATTTTAATGTACCAAAGATGTGTTTTAGTGCTTATATGAGAAATTTTATGGTAGAAATTCTTTACAGGTGTCTTTGAATGAGTTAATGAAACTTAACAAGTGTTTGCTGTCATTGATAACACTATGGGTGTCAACCAACGGTCTAAATATGGGTGCCTTTAACCTTGATGATTTAGGCCAATTGTGAAAAAAATTGCATTAAAGTGAAAGGTCGGTAAGGATTCAAACAATCCTAAAAGACTTCCAAATGTACTCTTTGTCATTATTTTCATGCATTTATAATTTACTTATGCAAGTAACAATAATTTCCTTATATAGTTCGGTCTTAGAGAAAAATTATTCTTATACATTATACATAGACGTATTCTACCATTACTTTTTTTTTTTTTTTTTTTTTTAGTTTCTCTTTATGTAATAAAGAAGTTATAGTGTAAGCATATATCTTAATTTGGTAATTTTATGGTTAAACTTGAGAAGTAAATAGTACAAACTTATGAAAATACAATTTTTCAAACAAAAATGTACATCGATAAACATGGTATGATGGTTACTCATAATCAAGGAAATAAATCAATCTTCAAAACTATCTAAATATGCTACATATTTTAACGAAAATATAAGTAAAAGAAATAGCACAATTACAAAACACATTGTAAATTAATAGCACGAGTTTGCAAGACTAAAAACATATATCACTAACATCTTATATAAGTCAAGTATCATCATGTGATTTTGCTCGAATAATAAAATATTATTTTTAATTTAAAAACATTCTCCTAAAATAATAGGTAGATTATTACATATATACATGTAGTTTTTATCTTTAGTTCACCAAGTTAAACCACTTAAAATATGTTAAGTGGTTCATTTCTTAATCGATAATAGTATATAATCAAAAAGAAATTTTAAAAACCCTGTGCGTGCACATGTATTATAACTAGTCTAGTTGCCTTAACCAGAACGTCGAGGATCTGACGCATCTCGTAATTTCACATGTGATATTCGTTAGTAAAATTCTAAATTTAAGTTAGACTCTAGAGGTTTTCGTCATGAAAATAGTCATAACGAACATGATATTAGATTTTCGTTATTAAACTGATTTATGAAAGTGAACGTCAAATTTCGTAAATAATTAGTGATTTTGACAACTACTAGCAATGAATTCCTTTTAATTCCTTTTAGTGATTTGGAATGGATTCCTTTTAATTCCTATCTCTCTTGGCTTTCTTGGATTAAGGCGCTGCGGATGATTTCTAGCACTAAAGGTGTGCTGGAAGGAGTTTTTTATACTATTTGGTGGAGTATTTGGAGCTTCAGAAATCAAACTCTTTTTGCGACCAAAATACCTCGGAAAGAAGTTCTTTTTGACGATATTGTTATGCGTTCGTTTACTTGGTGTATTGCTAGGGGTAAAAACACTTTTAGATGGGATAGCTGGCTTCAGCATCCTTATTTAATCAATTTGTAACTTTCTAGCTCCTTGCTAGTGGTTTCTAATAAAGTTGTTCAAAAAAAAACTAGTAATGAATATTCTTATCCATATGAATGTAACTTACCACCAAACATCTATGATTATATGCATCAATATTCTAATTCATATATATTTTGCAAATAATTTAGATCAAAATTAAAAGAAAAAGACTTCTAACCAGAGCATTTGACTTGACAGAGGGAGTATTAAAGAAAAAAAAAGGTTGTTATCGCGTCTGTTAGCAACCTTCTACATCATATTTCACTAGTCGCACTTAACAGCTGGAACATCGTGTTATGATTACAATTTACACACACAAAACCCACACTGCATCACCCACTCTACCTATATAAATATATAAATATTCGAGTATATATATAATATAAATGTTCAACACTGAATAATAAACCCCTTACCTTGTGCTCCTCAATTACATACAATCAGATCCCATACCTTTCCCCTCTCCAGATTTGATCCTCAACAGGTTTGACTGTAGATCTTTTTCTAACACATTCGTAGTGTATGTGATTTCTATAAATGATGAATGTTGATTTATGTTGTTTTAGGTATTGTTGATATCAGATTCAGATCTCTTGTTATGATTGCTTGATTTGATTTTATAATCAATTGAAGACATGGAATCTGAAGGAGAGACTGGGGTTAGTTACTTCATTTTTACTTACTGTTTTGATCCATTTTATTTATGAATGGGTCACTGGTATTATTATGTTACTGAATCTCATCACATTTCGCGCGTACTATTGGTATTCATATTTGGTGTGTAGATCACTATCTATCAAAAAAATTATAAAGATGGATTAGAATATTAGTACTAATTGATATTTTGAACATAATTCTAGCGCGTAGGACTGGATCACTAGAAATAAGTTACTCGTACTAAACTTATCACATTTTCGCATTTAGTATGTGCTTGATCTATGATTATAGTTATGTCACACTTTTAAATTCAATTTTTGCACTTCAAATATGTTTTGGTAATTATTTTGTTTTAGGGAAATGTTGATCTGATTTTGAGATAGGAGATGGGAGTAATTTAAGTTTTTAATGTTTGGATTGTGCAGGGGACGTCTATGAAGAATGTTGGTGGTCAGGTTTGCCAGATCTGTGGTGATACTGTTGGAACTACAGCGAAAGGAGATCCTTTTGTTGCTTGTGATGTTTGTGCGTTTCCGGTTTGTAGGCCTTGCTATGAATACGAGCGCAAGGATGGCAATAAGTCTTGCCCTCAATGCAAAACCAGATACAAACGTATTAAAGGTTGTTGTTTCTTATATCTACAGCGTGATTTGCAAAGATCCTTGTGATCCAAGATTCGTGGGAGATGTTTTTTGAATGTTTGATTTGATTTATATGTAACTTGATTGAAAACAGGAAGTCCTGCTATTCTTGGAGATCGTGATGAGGATGTTGATGTGGATGACGAAACTACCAACTTCCCCTTTTCTTCACAAGCTCAAAATGAGAAACAAAAGACTTCAGATCGCACAATGAACTGGCACATGACATATGGTCGAGGGGACGACACTAATGCTCCAGTTTATGATAAAGAGGTCTCTCATAACCACATACCTCTACTCACTAGTGGACACGAGGTATGCATCATTTGAAATTTTCATCACTTGCTGTTTTCCGATGTGGCAAATCTAATGATGGTTTTTTTAGGTTTCCGGCGAGTTATCTGCTGCTTCTCCCCAACGCCTTTCGGTATCCTCTCCTCCACCCGGTGGAGAAAGACTCACACATTCACTCCCTTATTCTGCATATGCGCATCAATCCCGTATGTCTTTTGCGATTTAGTAGTAAGAAATGAGTTATTTCTTATGTGAGTAGTTCGATTATTAAAGGTGGTATATTGTTGTTTGCAGCTAATATTAGAGTTGTGGACCCTGTGAGAGAGTTCGGATCTTCAGGATTAGGAAATGTTGCATGGAGAGAGCGAGTTGATGGGTGGAAACAGGATAAGAATGTGGTTCCAATGACAACTAGCCGTCCTGCTTCCGAAAGGGGTCAAGATATTGATGCTAGGTCCGATGTGATGCATGAAGATATGATGTAAGTCTGCTTCCTTTTGAAAGGAAACATTGCTTTTTATTTTCATTAGTTTGATCCATGTTTTATTTTGTTAATAAATATGATCTGTGGTACTTATGTAGGAATGACGAAGCCCGACAGCCACTTTCAAGGAAAGTATCCATTGCATCATCTAAGATAAATCCATACCGGATGGTTATTGTACTTCGGCTGGTCATTCTGTGTATTTTCTTGCACTACCGTATAACAAATCCTGTGACTAATGCATATCCATTGTGGTTGCTCTCTGTTATTTGTGAGATCTGGTTTGCAATATCTTGGATATTGGATCAGTTTCCTAAATGGCTTCCAATCAATCGTGAGACTTATCTTGACCGGCTATCTTTAAGGTGATACAATTTTCTGATTGTTCATTTTTGTTATTTAATTATTCAAATTAGAATTATATGATTAGTTAACATTAGACATACTGTTTGAGATTGTGTTTGGATTTATTTTGGCTGGTTGATATTGTAGTAATAAGATAATCAGTTGTTTGAGTATCTGATTAGTTTGAGAAACTAAAAATATAAGATTACCAAAAGTTTACATTTTGTGATAAATTGTTTAACGTCTTGTAATATACAAGTGGAATTCACTCAAAAATAGTTTCAGTATAGAAGGGATAAATAAGTAATCTGTTTTTTCGTAGTTAGTTAAATTATTATTTGATCCCTAAATGACGAGATAGTTAAAAGCAGGTTTGTACGAGGTTAAGATTAAGAAAACATTTTATTAATATAGATACTAAAACACATTTATTTGATAGGTATGAGCGGGAAGGAGAGCCAAATCAGCTAGCTGCTGTAGACATTTTTGTGAGTACCGTGGATCCTTTAAAGGAACCGCCACTCGTCACAGCAAACACCGTCTTATCTATCCTGGCAGTTGACTATCCGGTAGACAAGGTTTCATGCTACGTGTCTGATGATGGTGCTGCCATGTTGTCATTTGAGTCGCTGTCCGAAACATCAGAGTTTGCTAGAAAATGGGTTCCTTTTTGCAAGAAATATCAAATTGAGCCGCGAGCACCAGAATGGTACTTTGCCCAAAAGATTGACTACTTAAAAGATACAATTCAACCAACATTTGTCAAAGATCGCAGAGCTATGAAGGTAAGGATTTTTTCCATTCTAGTAGATCAACCAATTTATCTCTATGGCATGTTTCTCTTTGATGAATCGTCTCTTACTTTTCTTACAATGCAGAGAGAATATGAAGAATTCAAAATCCGTATAAATGGTCTTGTTGCGAAGGCTCTGAAAGTTCCTGATGAAGGATGGATCATGCAAGATGGTACACCATGGCCCGGAAATAACACTAGGGATCATCCAGGAATGATACAGGTTATTTGACACGTCATCATATCTAAAGTTGAACTTTTTGTAACCCAGATGTCAAAATTATTACTGACGAAATTATTACTTTATTGTCGTCTGTTGACATAATAAAATGTATTCAATTTCATCTCAGGTTTTCCTAGGTCAGAATGGAGGGCTTGACAGTGAGGGTAATGAATTGCCACGATTAGTCTATGTTTCAAGAGAAAAGCGTCCTGGATTTCAACATCACAAGAAAGCTGGTGCCATGAATGCACTTGTAAGTAATATTCATATATGAAACATTGTAAGTTTATATTTTTGGATATAAATGACTCACACCTTTCATCTTTGCTACTCAGGTTCGTGTATCTGCAGTCCTTACAAATGGCCCCTTTTTGTTAAATCTTGATTGTGATCATTACATTAACAACAGTAAGGCTATTAGAGAAGCCATGTGCTTTATGATGGACCCAAATCTTGGAAAATATGTATGTTATGTCCAGTTTCCTCAAAGATTTGATGGTATTGATAGAAACGATCGATATGCTAACAGAAACACGGTGTTCTTTGATGTGAGTTCTTTCGTTATTTAATCTATCTTAACTTGTAAAATTGTTTATATGTGCGCACATGTTCAATAATAACTTTTTGACTTAATAATGAACAGATTAATTTAAGAGGTTTAGATGGTATTCAAGGTCCGGTTTATGTGGGTACGGGATGTGTGTTTAACAGAACAGCATTATATGGTTATGAACCTCCAATTAAGCCTAAGAAGAAGAGAGAAGACGGGTTTTTCTCTTCATGTTTTGGAGGATCGCGAAAGAAAAGCTCAAAATCAAGTAAAAAGGGCTCAGATAAAAAGAAATCAAGCAAGCATGTGGATCCCACTGTTCCAGTATTTAATCTGGAAGATATCGAAGAAGGGGTTGAAGGTAAGCTTCTATTAAATGTAATTTCGAAGTGTCATCATATAAAATTGTTATTGAATGTTATAATCTTATTTCAGGTGCTGGATTCGATGATGAGAAATCATTACTGATGTCGCAAATGTCACTTGAGAAAAGATTTGGTCAATCGGCCGTTTTTGTGGCATCAACACTTATGGAGAATGGAGGTGTGCCACAGTCCGCAGCACCCGAGACTTTACTTAAAGAAGCTATTCATGTCATCAGTTGTGGTTATGAAGACAAAACAGATTGGGGACTGGAGGTTGGTTGGTTTTTGTACATTCATGATTATATAGATTCGTACTTTTAAGATCAAATTTCATTCTTTAATTCAACTTTTGTTATCAATATCTGCAGATCGGATGGATCTATGGTTCTGTCACAGAAGATATTCTTACAGGATTTAAGATGCATGCACGTGGTTGGCGGTCAATATATTGTATGCCTCCTAGGGCTGCCTTCAAAGGTTCTGCTCCTATTAACTTGTCAGATCGTCTAAACCAAGTGCTTCGATGGGCTTTAGGATCTGTTGAAATTCTTTTCAGCAGACATTGTCCTATGTGGTATGGCTATAATGGAAGGCTAAAATGGCTAGAGAGATTCGCATACATAAACACAACCATTTACCCCATCACTTCAATTCCTCTTGTCATCTACTGTACTCTTCCAGCTGTCTGTCTTCTTACGGGAAAGTTTATCATACCACAGGTAATTTACCACTGAAAGTTAACTGGTTATGGCTAAAAATGCGGTCTTGTGCTTAAAGTATTTCCGTGGTTGATTTGGTCCTCAAAGTTTGAAAGTGCAATTTGGTCCCTCAAATTTGAACCATGGAAATACTTTATGGATTTAATTGCATTTTTAGTGTAAGCATCCTTGAGTAGAATTTTTGTTCTAATCATGTTATTAACTCCTTAGTTTTTTTATGATTGCAGATCAGTAACCTTGCTAGTTTATGGTTTATATCCCTCTTTCTTTCCATCTTTGCCACCGGTATACTGGAAATGAGGTGGAGTGGTGTCGGGATTGATGAATGGTGGAGAAATGAACAGTTTTGGGTTATTGGTGGTGTGTCTGCTCATCTTTTTGCCGTCTTCCAAGGTCTACTTAAAGTACTTGCTGGTATTGACACCAATTTCACTGTCACATCTAAGGCATCAGATGAAGATGGTGATTTTGCTGAGCTATACTTATTCAAGTGGACAACGCTTCTCATCCCACCAACAACTCTCCTCATAGTTAACTTGGTGGGAGTCGTTGCTGGAATTTCGTATGCCATTAACAGTGGGTACCAGTCATGGGGTCCTCTTTTTGGTAAACTTTTCTTCGCCTTTTGGGTGATTGTCCATCTTTACCCCTTCCTTAAGGGTCTTATGGGGAAGCAAAACCGCACACCTACCATTGTTATTGTGTGGTCGATTCTTCTTGCCTCTATTTTCTCTCTGTTGTGGGTCCGAATTGACCCCTTTACCACGAAAGTCACTGGCCCAGATGTCAAGTTTTGCGGAATCAACTGTTAAATGTATTTATTTAAGTTACCTTCTTTTGAACGATATTTAAGTTACCTTAAGATACGGATATTTAAAATCTTTGTGATGTAATGTTATTTTGTTAAAATGATCAAATTACTTGATACTTGTAAGACTGGATACTCAATGAATTTCTTCTATTCTTTTTACAATTTTGTATGCTATATCTATAAACCTTGTTGCATTTTGTATTTTCCACTTGTTTAAAGTTTTTGTAATATACCTCATTAAAATTCATTTGGGTTTAGAGTTCTATTTTGGGTGAAATAAGATTTTCTTTTATCTGAATTAATATGGACCTTAGAAATCAGAATCCAAGGATAAGACAAAGAAGATGCCCTCTATCACATCATCTGAATCTAGCTGTATGGTGTACACATCTTAAATAGTCATACAACTTCATAAAGAAATTATGAATGGAGCTATGGCTATGACTGCAAATTCGAGTGCATGCCCATGTTTCGGCATATCTGCAGAGACGAAATGTAGCCTAAAAGTATGGAAGAGCAGTGCATACAAGAATCATGTGGGCATGAGAAAACTAAAGTCCATGAATTCAAATCTAAGAACTTCTTTCTTGGATGATGAATGGTATGCAAGAATGATTTATTTGTCTTTCAGGAATCACCAGCAGCAAAAGAACAGAAAACCGATTGTTAGCGAGCTTGGTGGGCAGTATGAAGAGGTCTTCAATGATGTTAAATTGGTATATATAAAAAAACTGTTTTCTCTCCTGCTTCAACTTTAACATAGATGTTTTAGTTCTTCACAATAATCTTGTCATGTATTTGCAGGAGCTACGCAACTGTATCACAAAGAAAGCAGTTAGAACTGTTCTTGTTCAGCTCTACGAGATGAATCCTCCTCAGTATATCTGGCTACACAAGCAAGTGAAACCACCATTATATCACTCACTTTTCAGCAGCATTTTCTTCATTTAATCATGTTTTATAGTATGATTTTTTGTTCTTGATTTGCAGTTTCATTGCAGAAAATGATCCTTCTGATGGAAAGGTATTTCTTCGGAATCTTGCAAAGGTATCTCTTTTCGAACTCGGAAATACAAGATTGAATTCTTCCACTTCTTTGATCAGTACTTGTAGAATACTTGTTTTTATAACAGTGGGGAGGTCAACAAAAATATCGTTCTTAATCAAGTGGCTAATATAATACTAATATCTCTAAACCACTTAATTTAGCAAACAACCCCTTAGTGTAACTACCGTGGCACGATGGGTGCGTTCGGTAACAGGTTAAATTGCCCGGGCCGTTCTGGTTGACTAGCAAACACTTTGTTCTCCGTCTATTTATAAAAAGTTAATCGATGATTTTGGAAAAAATTAATGATGACCAAACGTGTATTTTCTTGCATAAAACAGTTTAATTGGTTCATTAAAAATATTTTTTAACTTCGCACCCTTTTGACAGTTTGACGTTTCCCTTTTTGGTAAATATTTTTTTACTGACCCGTTTAACTCAGTGACCTTTTTTATATTTAACTCGCAAATAGTGTGGGTCTGGAATCAGTGGCGGAGGTGAGAGGGTTCAACTGAACCCACTTCGGTTTCAGTTTGTGCTACACACTCTGCTTTATGCCTACCGCTGTTGAACCCTCTGATTTTAGTTCAATGAACCCGCTGCTTTAACTGTTGAACCCACGTTGGTCAACTGATAAAAACTGGGAGAGACATGATGTACAGTGTGTAAGGCACTTTGATTTTGACTGAGCAAATGAAACATTGAATTTTCAAGTGATTTATGAAAAAAAAAAAAAAAAAAAAAAAAAAAAAAAAAAAAAGAAGCAGGGCCACTGTCATGGAGGTGAGACGTCCGAAAAGATGATGAATTTATGTAATTTTCACTTTGAACCCTTCATTTTATATATTTTAACCTATTTTCCTAGTTATTCGGTTTTATGTCCAAATGAGTAACAAAAGAGTTTCAAATTTTCTAACCCAAGTTCGAGAATATTGTTAGGAATGGTCAAAAAAATTTTTTGAACTACAAAATAAGAGAAAATGATCCCTGCTGAGTATATCTGCTGTTAGGGGCCTTTTTGCTGATGAGGGACCATTTGTGCACATGAGGCATGTTATCAGAGACCATTCATGTTGATCAAGGACCATTTTTTGCACTACACATGAGATATACTCCCTGCTGTTTACAGCAGGGGTCATTTTCCCTTTATAACCCATACCTCCGATGCGAATAAACTATTCATTCAACTAAACTTCACATAACTAAAATCTCAATAGATTGAGCAATATCAACTTATTACTAACCCTTCCCTCAAATTCTTTAACCCTTTTTCAAATCATTTTCAACTTATCATTGAAGATGCTTTTGCTTTTTCCTTCTTGGTTCTCTTGGTGTTATGGCCTGATTTGGCATGTCTTTCTGTTCCATGTACTCTGTTTTTTGCCTCTTTCTCAGAGGCTTTTAATTTAATCTAGCCTTTCAAAAAAAAAAAATCATTGAAGATGCTTTTAGACATGCTAGACATGGTTGCTCGATGTTTTTAGATACCTATAACAATTTTCAATGTGTTTACATATATAGTTAAATCTTTTGTTGTTCAAAGGCTTAAATTTCAGTTATCACACCAGATAAAACGAAACGAATTGCATAAAATAACATTAGAAGGTTAAAAGTTATCGCTATTGTATCACGACCAGTGATGTTGGTAATTTAGTAAAGTGATGAACTAATTATATATCGACAACTGTGTTGGTAATTTAGAAGTAGTTTACAATTCGACGACAAAAGAATCTTGGCTCCGCCCCCTTGCCTGAATTGCCACCCGTGGTTCTAATATTTTGATGCATGGTTTTGCTAGATAATGGTAAATGTCGCAATTATTAGTCTTTACACAAACTAGAAGTAGTCGCACATATTTGACATGTTAAACTAGTGGCCTTACATGAGTAGATGTCCTAAAACACCACTTTTCTTGGTATCAACTGACCATAAAGCAATTGGTCTTTTCTAGGAATTTCATGAACTTGCTGAAAGAGTGATGATCACGCGACTTCACCTATATGGAAAATGGATCAAGGTAAACTCGATCATTAGTAGATATAACCATATAATCTTGCTTGATGGAGATCAAACGATTTAAAATGCTAATTTGTGATGTTAAATATTGTGATGTAGCAATGTGATCATGCTGAAATATACAAGGAAATTTCGGACGAAAACTTGGAGTTGATGAGGGAAAGGCTTATGGAAACTATTGTATGGCCAACTGATGAAAAAACTACAGAGTAGATGTTGGCTTGTACTCGTACTCTTTACAAGTTATATAATGTAGTGAGCCTAGCTTCTTGTAAATTTTTAGTTATGGGCTACTAATAACTTCATTTAAAATCTTAATTTTTGATCCAAAATTATTAGGCTAGTATATTGTTGAGGTGTTACGTAACTCTAGTAACATTTGGGCCCTTATTCTGGGAGGGAAATTTGATAAAAGGTGTCACTATGTACACTTTTTTACTTAAGTGTTTTAAAAGTGTATTCTTTTAATTTTCATGCTTCAAAATCGAAAATACCAAGATCATTTGTCTCTCCATATCATGTATTGAGAACTTAAAATAAACAAGAACTTCCTGAAAATCTATCGCTATAGTCTCAATGATGTCATGTGATATAAAACGATAAGTATGGACCATAATCAATATCAGTAAGATACCAGTTGATGCGTTGCGATAGGTATTACGACATCTTGCAATGCTTATTACTTCAAAAGTCACGTCTTTTGGGAAACATGGTATATCGATACTATTTGCGTTAGCAAATTTCCCTATAAATACACCTACTCCCTATAAATACACCTACTGTGTTTTGGGTTTTTATTATCTTCCATACAAATATTCTCTCAATACACTGGCTAAATAATACTTAGCAACACTTATGCCAATCTATACACAAGTTTTTATAAACATTTATTTAGATCGCTGTAAAAAACTATTTTTGGATCTGCTATGGTCTCAAACAAGGCCTTTTATCACTTTAAGCATACTTGTATCCAACTCGACACCTCGAGATCTTCATCACTTTACGCCATTAGGCCTCGGGCTGTTTACCTTAATAACTTTTTACGGAGTGAAGTGGACACGACCGTTGTTTAACTTGGCCTTATCCATCCTCTCATATTTCGTGAAGAAAATTAAGGTTTATGACAGGGATCCTTACATGCACCCACGTTTCCTGATTTGATTTGGAAGCATTGGGGTTTTGTTCCCCATCTGCATTCCTGGAAACAAAAGAGCCTATGACAAAGAAGGTTTGATAAATAAACCACCCTCAAACCTATGCTTAACGTGGAAGGATTCTACACCCTAACTTATGCTTAACGCGTGGTTTAGGAAGTTTTACTCTACCTACCATCATTGTATTTTGGCGGCATAGTTGTTTATTGCTTGCGGCTTCCTCTTTTAGGTGACATTTTTTTACGCCATGTCTTGCTTTGCCTTTAGGTAGGAGCGGCAATTTTGCAACCAACTATTTTCAAAAAACGAGAATGTTTCCGGCGGTAAAACACAGATTAATGTTGACCAGACAAAATTAGTTGAATGATGGCTAGGGTTAAGCATAATATGGGGTATATTAATTAATGTTGACCAGACAATATAATATAGGATATATTATGACGACTAGGGTTTGTTGGCTACGGTTTATGATTTAGATAGTAAAAGAAAGGGTAATTATATAAAAAAAAACAATCAAGCGAAAGAAAATAAATTGGGATCCTTTCAAATCATTGGCGAGTATCCGATGAGCACAAAATAACTATTTGTGATGATTGTAGATTTGGGTCTTATCTATCCTCTGATAGTCGTAGGGAGTCTAAGAAAAAATAATATTTGTTATGATACTACGTCGTAAGAAAATGTAGACACGTCTACAAAATTCGATTTTATCCGTTCCATTTACGGTCGTTACACAAGATAACAACAACATCCAAAAATAGCTTCCGAACATTCCAAAGTATGAAGATATTGATGATGTCCCAAAGTTTAGTATTTTGTTTCTGCAATTGAGATAACCCACAAGGATTTTAATACAAACATATGTAACACTTTTTGTAGATAACATAAACATGCTTCGACACAGATTCACAAGAACAAAGGGAATTAAAATGTCACGTAACGTGTTATGTAGATCCTATCTATTGCCATTTAAGTTAAGTTACGCATTGTTTGGCATAGACCGTGGCATGATTTAGACCTCAAGGTTCAATATCTTTCATTGTGAACCTCATAAAACAAATGGTTTTAGCGTTTTTAAGTGTTAATATATTGCATCGTTTGTCCAAGAAGAACCTAGTCGACAACTCGACATCATATATCATACGGACTAACCGAATAAACAGAAAACTTATAAACTATTAGGATAGAGGAAATGGCAAAGATAAATGGACCTCTTGGTTCTTTATAATGCAATAACCGATCACTGTAGACTTCGCCTTTTCAATTCTCGATTACTGCTAATTAAGCATTCATGAGACAGCAAACTCAATAATCAATATATCTCCAACACCATATTGGTCACTACATACGTACGACTTTTCCGACATTATTGTACCTGAAGGAACAACTATCTTAGCTAGGTAGAAGAACACATAATTAAAATATGATCACATACACAACACACATGGAACTATGGAACTGATTTTCAGTGTCTTTTCGATAGACTTCGAGCTTCACTACGACATTTTTGGTGAGTTCTAACTAAGAAAAATTTTGTTTGAACTATGCAATAATTATGGTTTTAATTAGTTTTTTTCATGGCAACCTATTTATTCCTTTACTTGCTCCATGACAAGCATCATGTGAAATGTTCTTCCCACAAATAAATGTTTTAAACAATTGAACTTCTCTCATCAGAAAGGGAACTAGCATATGTTTAAAAGGAATTAAGCACACAACATTTGGTGGGTATATAAACTAGATTGCAAATTTAGCTTCCGTCTAATTCAGAAGATCAATTTGATGATTTAAGTTCTTAATATAGTTTTGTATTCATATATGTGGTGACATTTGATAACCGTATGTATTTGGATAGGAGTAATGGAAAAAAAATTGTAATTATTTTTAAAAGTACATATTTTGTTAAATTATTTTTAAAACTACTATGCTCACCTAAAAAACTCATGAAAACTCCCACAAATCAAAATTTTGTGTTTAGTTATGAGAGGCTGTAAATTGTAATCGTGTTTTAATCTCATTAAAGTTGAACGACTCATTGGAGTACTCCAAGGTATCCAAGCGGTATTAATACAAGGATAATAGCCTTTAGGTATATTTCATTTTTTTATTTTTATTTATTATATTTATTTATTTTATTTTTCATTTCTATTCTCTTTATGAATCAAGCACACTCTAAATTACAATCATTATGAATTATAACAAAATTTAAATTGGCAACCTCTTATAGGTAACTTGCATATAGTTTAATCATTGTTTAAAACATGAGAAATAAATACTTTAGCGTATATTTATAGGTAAAAATCGTTTACCAAGTTTCAACACAAAATCATAAATAAGCTCTACCAAGAATTGCCAAGCATGTAGTGACTATTAGGAGACCGACATTCTCTCCACTGTCACATTAGCTTTTTTTTTTCAAGATCGACATCCTCTCCATCACATTAGCCCTTTTTTGTTCAAGACTATTTCATGATCAATTCACTGTAACAAGAAGTGCGACACTACAAAAAATATATCTCACAAAAATATATTAAATAAACATTACACACAAACAAGCCTCACGCCAGTCGGTCACTTTTGCGACCAACAATTCCATTTCATCTCCTAAAAACGCATCTCATGTCTGGTGGTGTAGTAGGGCGATGCATCGGAATCCCCGACCGACCGACAGTCGACCGTCTTACTACACTTATCCTTACCTATACAAAGCAACCTATAACAAAATCTCTAATCTTTTTTTTTTTTTTTTTTTCTTTTTTTTTTTTTTCAGAAAAATCTCTATTGGTTGAAACTTGAAAGTACACGAACATAACATATAAAATACCGAGACATATCCAAATGATGATCTCATTATCCAACACGTAACCAATCAACGTGGCATAACACTTATCCCACCGAGTGCCCAACTTCAAACACGTGTCCATCACCAGTTGCATATCAGAAACATTTATAAAATCATCATGCCAACATTGATCACCAACAAAAACTGTCTAGCAACTTTTGAGATTGAATAATATTCGCATTTTACTCCCGGGAAAACAAAAAGGGTACGTAGGAAAATACTTTTGAACAAACTTTTTAGCAACAATGTCTGTTACTACAATAGTTGAAGAGCCTATGCTTTCTAGACTTGATCGTCTAGACACCATTGTAAGTTATCATACATATCCTAACACACTCCAAGTTGGTTTCAAGTTAAACCAACTTAGACTGTGTTACCAATATATTCAAGTTTGCTGTTCGCATGTGTGTCTTAATTCTTTTGTATCTTCTGTTTCTTATTTTGTGATTGAACTTGTGCATAGGTGAGGCGATTAGAAGAAATAAGAGGTGGAAATCGAAGTCCGAAAAGCTCGTGTGCATCGACACCATCAAGCTGTACACTAACTAGCGATGGCCAAGTTTCGTCTATTGATTTTTCTCCTAGGAGCTTAGAAAAGCATTGTCGACCTATAGATGATGTTATGATTGAGACAGGAGTCAAAGGAACACTTATTGAGAGACTAGTTCATGTTGAAGACCGTGTAGCTAAGGTATTAAAAAAGTTATCCTACATATGCTTAACTTGTATTAACTTGATTTTTGGATATACATAAATTTGGAACATGGTCTTGTAAGAGAAAAACTAGCCAAGAAAATGAGCTTATATTATTAGGTTGACGAGATGAGCACTTCATATAAATGTTTTTAATTAGTTGTATGGGGACATATTGTTGAGTTTGTGTTGTTATTAGTTGTGCATGCAGTTGGAAGAGGAATTAGAGGCCGAAAAAAGGCGAGTTCTTCGACAAGAAGAAGAGAAGAAAGAAATGATCATGCTGAAGACGAAGAAGAAAAAGAAAGGTTTTAAGCAAATGATGGCGTCTTGTGTTGGGGGCAGTAATTCGAAACAAGCATAATGGATCAATGATTAAGCACTTGTCAACTTTTTTTTGTTTTTTGTATCTGGTTTTTTTTGTCTCCCTTTGATTATATGGGACATTTCATGTTTTACCTTCATCTAGAAAGGTCTCAAGATTTTGTATGCAAGTCGTCGACTTTAAACAGTATTACATTTTGAGAACAATGTCTTTTATCTTGCTCTTTAATTCGTCTAGTACGTAATCTTTTTACTAGATAACAGTGGTGTTATCAGAGGGCAATGCTAGACATCTTGTTGAGTAGACAAGGTCTTGGTAAGATATTAGATGAGATGATATTACATTTTTATTAAATGGCTACTTGTCTTATGTGGAAGTTGATATGATATTATAAAAGCTTGTATGTATGTACCAAATCATATCTTTTGGAGAAGATGTGGATGAGGTGATGTTTTTTCTTGTTTTGTAGGAAGATGTGGATCATGTGGTGGCGATGTACATCTCACATGGGCATCGGTGGTCTTCATAATTGTGATGTAATATATTGTTTGTCTTGGAGCTTGGCCTGCTAATAATTTATAATTTAGCTTGTTTATATGTACAGTAATAATTTAGCTATTGGCCTGCTAATAATTTATAATTTAGCTTGTTTATATGTACAGTAATAATTAAGCTATCTCGAGGGGTTGATAATAAGGAAATAACTGATTTCGATTTTGGGATTTACAATCTCAAGAATGGGGCAAGATTCGATTTTCTAAAACTTGATCAACAATAGTATCGGGGCCGGGTCGGGTTATTCTCTTACCCGTATCGAATATAACACGCTGAGCCAAATCTTCTTCATGTAAAACCTGCTTGATTTAGATCGGGAAACCATGTGCTATGTCTCGAATCCGTAGTCAATCCTAATTTTCGAGAGGGACTGACAACTGAATCCTATTTTTCCATTATAATAAAGAAAGACATGATATTATCAAGTCAAACTGGGCTATGGGAGAGCAGTGAGAACAAATGGGGAGTCGGGAACTGGGCGGGGCGGTTATTCTCATCCCCAAATCTGATTATCAAAGTTTTTCTTAAACCCACTCCGATGCTCGTCGGGATATAATCGGGTCGCCCCGTTGGGGCGTGACGGTCCTCCAAACCTGCATCACATTAATCGCGGATCTTATCAGGATTTCCTCTTTGGGTGCAATTCTCGACCAAAGACCCACCATTTCACATTTATTGTTTTTCTTAGACCTTTATCAATAACAAACCTATTAATAATCGGGGATATAATCGAGTCGACCCGTTGGGGCGTGACGGTCCTCCAAACCCGCATCGCATTAATTGGGGATGTTATCAGGATTTCCTCTTTGGGTGCAATTCTCGACCAAAGACCCACTATTTCACATTTATTGTTTTTCTTAGACCTTTAGCATTAACGAACCTATTAATAATCAATTACAAACAAACCTTATTGAGTTTTCAACGATACTATTATACACATAAAAAATGATAAATTATATCGCCAAAAATTAAAACTTAAAAATATGACACTATACGAGTGTATATAATCAAAATTTTGTATTCTTAAAAAAAAAAAAAAAAAAAAAAAAAAAAAAAAAAAAAAAAAACCCTAGCATATTATAGTAATATTTTTGTATTACGTAAATACTAACAAAATACTATATAAGTATAGACATATTTGTATATGTGTATATATTAATCGGACGGGGCGGGTTGAGAAGTCCCTGCTAACCGCCCCAAACCCGATTAAAATCCCAGTTTATCCTCAAACTCACCCCGTAAGCCGATTAGCATGCCCCACCTCACCTCAATTATTTCGGATTTATCTGTCAGTTTATATTATTTTGCCATCCCTAGGAACTAGCGAATTTGACAAACCTAAGAGTTTATCAATGATAGTATTGACAGGAACTAGCGAATTTGAGATGCCTAAAAATTTGACTATTTTTCCAACTTATATGCACAGATGACCGTCCGTAATATAAGAGTCAAGACCGTGTCTTAGCCAATGAAGACGCATCTTCACCTTCACAGTAGAAGAAGACCGAGTCTTGAGCCAATGAAGTACTATGACAATGAAGACGCATCTTCATTGTTATACATCTTCATTGTCACAGTAGATGATCGAGTCGTGAGCCAATGAAGTATGGTGACAATGAAGACGCATCTTCATTGTTATAGCCCCTCACAACATAGCACGTGTCGTTGATGGTAAAAATCAAAGACCCCCTAGCACAGTACATGTCGTCGCAAAGACTCGGTTATCCTAGTCGTGAAGAGGTTTATTGTGTATTTATTAAATGGTTTTAGCGAGTGATGGTGACAATCAAAGAATCGGTCGTGCAGACGATCGAGTCGTAAGAGGTTTGTTATGCGTATTTATTAAATAGTTTTGCTACGATCGAGTCGTAAGAGGTTTGTTATGTGTATTTATTAAATAGTTTTGCTGGGCATATATGTGTTTAAGTGGGATACATTTTGATGGTGAAATTGGTTGTTTTATTACACTAATGGTGAAGTTGGTTGTAGAAAGTTAAAACTGATGTGACGATTAGATGACAGGATGAATACGATTTTAAGAACTCTTTATTACCCTTGGTGTTAATTCAATTAACATTCAATAAATGGTTTGTTCATTTTCTCACTCTTTCATGTTTATTATCAATGATTCAATGATGACATATGCTTATATTTTCTCTACACAAATTAGTCATCCCGATTCTTTAGAGCGGTGGGTATCATGGAGCCAAACTCCTCGTGCTGTTCTTCAAAAGTGGTGCCACGTCAGCAAACACAGAACGACACCAGAAAATATTTGGTACCACATTTTGTGCCGTTATCGTTGGCACCAGAAAATGTAGTGTCGTTCTCCAATTATTTTATTATTATTTTTTTCATTTACATAAAATAAAACATACATAATATTAACTAAAATAGACTTCATTAAATAAAAAAAACACACACATTACATTAATTAAAAAAAAAGAAGTTACACATGAATAAAAACCTAGTACATAAACATAGAAATAAAAACCTAGTACTCTTCGGTTGGATATTTTGCCTGGATTCGTGCTTTTTGGGCTTTGACGGTCGCCGCATCGATCGGATCCATCTTGCTTGTATCCTAGTACTCTTCGGTTGATTATATTATTGCATTTTTCATTGACTAAATAGCATTTGTTCTTCGGGATCCATGTATGGGTTTGTTGGGAAGGTAGGAAAGTAAGGCGATTGATTGTATGAGTTCGAAGACGAGCCCGGATTGTTAACCGGATTTGATGACGAGCCCATCATTTGGTTCGACGGGTTGTTTAGCATGTTATTAATTCATAGTGAGTTTGGATTCATTTTGGTTGAAAAAAAATTGAGAAAAATAAATAGTAGTATGTTATAAAATATATTGGAAGTGTGTGTGAAGTATGGAATAATAACGATGTATTTATAGGTTTTCTTGGGGGTTAAAAAGTTTTGTTGTTGTCAAATTGTGTTCCAAACGGTATCGTCCCTTTGTCTTCAACGTTCGAATTTTTGGCAGGAAAAAAAAATGTAAAAAAAGTGAGAATGGCGTCGGCTGGCAAATATAGCGCAAGAACCTAGCTTTGGCGCCACCAACGGCTCGACGATACCTCCCGCTCTTACACAAAATTAGTTATCCAATCATTTTCCATAAAGGAAAGCCAGGTGAGGTGTTTAATGCAAATACACTAACATATTTGCTAGAACCGAAGTTGTTTCATGCAACTACAATAACATACTGTATTTGTTAGAACCAAAGTTTTTTCTTCAAATGCAAGAAAAAAAACTGTATGCACTATACATACGAGACAACGCATAGGGCATATATAGAGTTCCCTTACGTTTCTTGTCAGGTATGAGTTTAACTGTCTTCCGGACACATGCGTCATCATTTCACATATACACTGCCACAATCCATTTGGGTTATACACTGCCACAATCCATTTGGGCTTGCCAGCTTGGTTTGGTTGGCAGATATGGATGCCTCATGCCCTCATGTGCTAAAGACCATTTGACCACGGGCGGAGCCAGGATTCAATGTTAGGGGGTGCTAAGCACTCACTAGTCACCCTACTAGCTAGTGTTCGACATCCCATTGGCATTTCTATCTAATACAAACACCCACGCAGATGCGATGCAAACAGTCAACTCTTTTTACCATATAGGTATGTCACAATGATAAACTGATAATCTATCACTGAAAAGTGTTACTTTTATTCATTCCAATACTAAAGTCCTCAATTCATTGAGATTTGAGGATTACTCTGAACATAGAAGTTTAGACTAAAATGTACAAACTTAGTCGGACATCCACAAGCAGTTTGTCATAGTCGTACGTGCATATAAGTCAGTATGAACCGACTCAAATTAATAGAAACACATGTTTAGTTTCATCCAACTAAACAAATAGATTGGACTTCGGTTTTCTGACTGTATAATTTGGTCAACAGAGGATCCAACACCACCAGTGACCAGTCCCAAACATAATGAGCAGGTGACTAAGGTCCTCCTGACTTATGAGACAATACCAGACGTTTTGAGGTTCTAAATGTACAACATTTTACCTACGTGGTACAACATCACATTGCACAAAGGGGTTATGAGATAGGTTAGTAAGGTCGCATAATTACATGAACCCTGCATCTGATATCCCTAACCCCGTAGAACACAAGTAACCAAAGCCAAGAATGAATTGCCCGAAACATGAACATGTATCGTGAAAAACAATATTTGTTGCATCCCTGCAAGTTCGAGAAAAAAAGAAACTGTCAAAAACTAATTACTTGGCCACTGTACCTCATTTTATGAGAAATTTTTCGCCCACCAGCAATTTCAGAAAACAAAGATAGATGCCTCGAAAAAAATTGGACAGAAGTCGATTTAACTTTTTATATGATTACCCCTATATTACATGATTACCCCATGCTTGGTTATTATTAGATAAATGGAAGATCCCAGATTCGTGTATGGTGCGAGATGGGATTACCTCTTGAGAGTTGTACTCCCTCCGGGTTTTTCTTGGGAAGGTTTTTTAAGGAGGCAGTCTCATTTGATTCCTATGCTCCCTTTATGTTGTTGCTGGATTGGCAAGGAGGTCGTCATGTTTACAGGGTTTATCCTGTTTGGTTATGCTGATTTTGTCTTTTTTGTCTCTAGTGATTCAGGATATTGGTTATGTAGTATGTAGCTAGAGTTGTGAGTGTCCATTAACACTATTTCTAGGCGTTTATCAAGCATTTTGCTTGAGGTTAATGTGGTACTTCAGCCACATTCCATTTGTACTTAATTTTTTGGTGTTCAATATATTTTACCGGGGTTAACCCCTTTACCAAAAAAAAAATGTTTGTTTTTAAAATTTAGCCAGAAATGGGAAGCGGCAAAAGGTAATGGACATGGTTCACAGCCCCAAGTATAGAGAGCCTCAATATTTATATCAATAGAATACTGACCTTTTTTCAATTGTAATATGGATCGCTTTCCGGAACTTGATTTAGCATATTACCCTTATCCCTTTTAAAGTAATGCACTCCCTCTTCCCTGCCCATCAAATGGAAGTTGTATGTCGATGATAAACTGCTGTGATCAATCTTATTGCCATTTGAGGAAGTGTTTCTTTTGAGCATATCTTCAAAGATTGAAGAATTTCCAGAGTAGTCGGTAGACAGATGATCTGAACCTGGTGAGTTGAATGACTTCATGGATATGGCAAGACCTGATTTTGGTCCCTTTTGTTGCGTGGAATTTGTGGTATTGTCACTATCCAGCTTTTTTGTATTGAGGAAACGGCCTCCACAGCCTCGAGCCCTTTTCATAGCGTGTTGGTGTCGTGATTCATGGAGATATGGCTAAAATAGTGAAATGGCATTAGAATAAAGCATGAAAGTCCACATAAGTTGATATTCGTGAGAGTCGAAAGATGCAAAGTTGCGCTACATAAGATAATTGAAGGTAGCAATTTCATCTTATTTACTTATGAACGAGTCAGTCCAGGTTATCATATCTCTAGTGGATCAAATGAATAAAATAAAATAAAATAATATATATATATATATATATATATATATATATATATATATATATATATATATATATTAGGAAACAAAACGTGTTTCAGGTCAACCCAAATCCTAAAAGAATTACCAATATTGATCTGGTACCCGCCCCGCCTACTTTGCCACCTCTAAATAAAGCAAAACATTTCTTTTATTTTAAAAAAACTGAATCATAATCATTCACTGCTCTTTCATTTCCGCATCACCATTTGTAACCAACTCTTTTATGATAAAGCTTGTTTTAAAGTGAGTTATAGCTACCAGAAATGTTAGCACCTAATGCAGAATATGTCCAAGAGGGAGTGCAGCTATAAGGAGAGAATGTGCGTTGTCTTATTGTATGAAACAGGATATCCCATATTCCATATTTTCGTATAACAGAGGAATCATGAATTCAAGGGGGAAAAAATGAGCATAAAAACTCGTACCTTTCTAGATTTAACGACTTTCTTTTCCAATTCTGCTTTAGCTCTTGACTGTCTTCGCCTCAGGATCCCATTATATTGTTTTGCATTTACATAAACAGGCTCCTCTTCCATTTGAAGTGGCAACGCCATTCTACTCTGATGGATCCCAAGCAAGTGTGGGTGTGCCTGCTTCCAAAATATGGTCAGAAAAAAACAAAATTAAACAGAAAATGCTTATAAAATAATAACAAACAAGAAGAAAAAAATCGCCCAACACGTCTAACATACCATCATGGATGATCTAGCAAAAAATGAGAGTTTTCAGATAAATATAATAATTAATGAACTTATGCTCTTAAATAGTAGAACATAACCCTCATTTGCCTTCCGCTTCCAGTTACCATCGCACGCAATACCTTTATCAAGCCATACCCTGTTATAAGTCACACGTTGACCACCTGTGGCTTGAACAGCATCTAAAATTTGCCTCTCCAACCCATAACTTCAGGCCAAAAAGTATCACTCAACCATCTTGTGACCCAAAGTTTAACTTCACGTCACTCTCTCATGGCTATTCCAACCTCTATTCAATCTTGTAAACCAAAGTTACTTCTACTAAGTCAATCTATTGCAATATTCCACAATACTTTTTAGGGGATGCGTTCTTAACAACAGTTATCTTAACAACCTACATGTATTCAAAATTACATTACGCTAGCCTCGTAGATCTACTACAGGATACTACATTCACTTAGGTGGCAATGAATCACAGAAAAAACAAGAAAACTGATATGGTCCAAGTGTCTAGTATTATTGATCCATGACTCAAACTGCTTCCGAATTAGGGTGAGTATGACGTCTGACACAAGAGTCAGAAGATTTTTTTGGCTTGAAAAAACGGAAATGTATTGCAAAATGAGGGATCAATGCACGTCTCCAGGTATCAAAATTTTCATGAGATAACAAAACATATCAACGTTTTGATAAAGAAAGATATCAATGTCGACTATCATTATGAAAATGTATTGTTGCAATATAATGTGTGTCCAGTACTCACCCGTGTTCCGTAAGTCATCATTCCTGCATAATGTGGATCCTGATATGGATTAGAAGTCAAGACCTGCAAAATGCTTTTAATTAGTACACAGAGAGAGTCATTTAATAATTTCTAGGCCTATTATCTAGTTAGTGGTTCCACATACCAGCGTTCAGTTAGGTCATTTTTCACAACTATCTACAGAATGCCGATATAAACATTTATGTAGAAATAGAAAGATTACTATTGAGTGTCCTAAGAGCTCCATTGGTGAATTTGTTTCAATCTGTTTGGCTTGTTGATGCTCTTGGCCATTGTTAACTTTCAATCCTGAAATGTTAAATAATGTCATTATAGCACTTCTATAAGTATCTAATTTTGTATAGAATGATAGTTACTTAAAATAGAAACTGAAGGCACACAAACGCATTATTGCTGAAGCAAAGAAAATGAGTGGATAACAATAAGAAGCACAAATGATATAGGTTCATATAGGAGTAAACTTCTGCATAGCTTCTCGTGATTCATGAAGCCTAAATGCTTCCAATTCGGCCTAATAAGAATAATCTAAGCAACCGTAATCACCTTTAATATGGACAAATAAATGGAAACATTAATTCAATGTATATAGCCAATAAGAAGTGTTTCAGCAGATGCATACTGTGATATCACATAGTTGCATAGCTTTTTCGGCCAAAAGGAAGTCAGGCCAAGGTTTTTATATCTGTGACGCATTAGCCTACCTATATCTAAACCATACAACTTAGAGTGGCGAAAAAAAGGACCATCAGCTAAAAAACAAATTATCAAATACTTCGGTAAGGTAGGTATAACATGATTGATGTCACTTCACTATCTATTATATCGGTTCTCGTTTGAGCAACTAAATATCAAGATCAAGATAGATTCTACAAGTATCATATTGTGCACTTGTTTCAACAAACGGAAAAAAGAGAAGTCAAAATACCAGCCATGCTTTTGGGAACATAGACACGCAGGTTTTTTAATTTAGTAAAACTAAAGACAAGTTTAGACATTGATGAAACGAGCAAATAAGAAACACTATGAGACTCTTTTACACCAGTCTGAACTTTAATAAGTATGCAATAGCTTATGACACAATCATCACAACTGTCATTAGACACGGGCAACTTAGTAAATATTTAATACTCCAATATATTACCAGACTGTGGAGCTGTGGATGAATCAGTGTCTTCAACAACACCATCACTAGTGGTTTGCAATTGAGCTCCAACCTTTATTACCCCATTTGTTTCACCAAAAGCGCTTCCGATGCCATGCCACCAAGGTTGCGAATAGACGCCTGAAGGTGAAATAGTTTGCCCTTCACCTTCACTATGCCGATCTCCATCTAGAGTCTTTGTTGGCATTATTATTCTTGATCCCTTTAAAAAATTAAACCCACGTAACCAAAAAGGACAGCTTTTCGTTAGTCGCATATTAAAACCTTAATCACACATGAAACACGATCAATGAGCATAATAACAACTAAGGGGGTGTTTGGACATGTGTTTCAATTAGAATCAGATTATCCGATCATCGCGATTTTTTCAAAAAAAAACAAATTTACACATGCAGATAAACAAAAAAGCAGTTTGGATAAGCAGTCCTAACAAAATGCAATAAGCAGTTATATACTTATAACAACTAATCATATTCATCCAGCTTATAACAATCATCAATTTACTCAACTTTATAAAAATTAATTAAAACACTTAAAAACAATAAATGAACAAGAATATAATCATATTAATTCATCATTAACTAAAAAATATATATAATAACTGCTAATTATAGCAAATAACCAATTAAGGATAAGACTGACCTTATATGATTTGTTGTTCAGAAACTAAAAAACTTGGAATCTTTAAGATAACACTGAAACTGAATATAAATCCATTAATTTCATTTGTGGAATTAATAATTAATCACAGATTAAACAATTATTAGGATTATTTTAATATTCAACAAGAGATGATGTGTTATGTTTTGTTTGTTTATTTTGTGATTTTTTTTTGGTGGGTTGAATATTAAAATGATTATTTTTATTTTTATTTTTAAATTATTTTAGAGTTTACGCCAACGTTGCTTTCTGTGTCGCTGTTAAGGAGAAATTAATATCGGAAAAAACTGTCCTTTTTGAGTGTTTATTTACATAAGTAGCCTTTAGTCGTTGGTTTATTAACGTTGGACAAATTAATAAACTAATGCACCTTGGACATAATTAGTAAGTTTTATACTGGTCGACATAGCCGGAGCTAGACAAAGAGGGGTTGTGGTCCTCTTAGTAAAACCTCTATAAATTAATAGTGTTTGGACTGTGATATTTTATTAATTTAGCGAGATATTATTATATCGATAAATTAATAATTCATTATATCGATAAAGTCTAATATATTAGCTAGTTATGATGTATAATCATTAAAGACGAAAAATAAATTTGAAAAACAAGTTCCAATTAACATTTTATGAATTCATATTCACACTTTATGAAAAATAAAATTAACAATTTTTGTTGCTATAAGAGAAGACAGCGCACCAACTCTTTAGAGCAATAAAGATATTTTAAGATAAACTCAATATAAATTTGAATTTCAACAAAAAACTAAGTGAGTATGGATTCATTTTTTACTAAACAGTCTTAGGATTTTGAAGTGTATCTACACACACACACACACACACACACACACACACACACACACATATATATATATATATATATATATATATATATATATATATATATATATATATATATATATATATATATACACTAAACGAATACTCGTGCATAGCAACGGAATTTTATAACGACAGATCATTTAGTGATAAAAAAAAGTTTATGGGTTTTAAATGAAAAATAATAAAAGTTAGGGGTGTTAAATCTTGCCTAATTTGTAATTTTTGGGCGATTTTTGACACTTTTTTAAAAGTTTGGGGCGTTTTTTGCCCCCTTGCATTTATTTGATGGACTCTTACAGGCAAAAGATAAAAACAGATATTATTAGATGGGCTTTCAAATCACACAATTCAACTTTCAAGCAATTACTCTCATTTTTTTTTCCAACCAATTCATTTGTCACTGGTAACTATAAAACATTCCAACTATTTTAATTTTAATTTATCTCATTTATTAACTATTATATGCATAATTATTTAATACTCTAATTAATTGATAGATATATTTAATTAGTTGCATTTTTATTCATTTAATACTTTTTTTTTAAGAAAAAATAATTAAATATAGTTAAAACTTAGATGCTTGATCATTTTTTACAAGATGAATTAAAGGGGTTTTTAGGACTGTTCCGAATGTTTTTAATAGTTGAATTATAATTTGCTCGTTTTAGCCCGTGCCCGTTTGGCCCGATTTATAATTTGTCCGTTTAGCCCGTGCCCATTTTAACCCGTGCCATTTTAGCCCGTGCCCGTGCCCGCCCGTTTTGCCACCTCTAATAAAAGTTTGAAGATTTATGGATTAAATGTGTTGACTTATTGACTTTGTTAACTTATTGACTTTGTTGACTTATTGACTTTGTTGACTTCTTGACTTTGATACTTAAGCTCATGTCAACATAATGTTTTGAAACCCGGTTGAACCGTTCTGGTCGAAAAATGAGTCGATTTAAACCGAGTCATGCTTTTAATAATTGAACCCGTCGTGTCCAGTTTTCAAAACTATATGTTTTTCGCAGTTGAACCCGTTGGTCCGGTCCAGTTTTCAAAACTATATGCAGCATCAACTTGTTAGCTTGTATAAAGTTTTGTGTGTTTTATTAAGTTGTATAATGTGTATAATAACATATATACTTTTCATTTTAGGGTGTTTTAAAAATAACATTAATTAGTGTGTTTAATTATTTTATAATTTATATCATGTTGTAGCTTGTTTAAATTGTATATTGTGAAAATTTTATTGTACTTTTTTTAGTAAAGGGTGTTTTAATTGATTGTTTTTAATTTGATATAGATGCTTTTAATTGGTTGTACCATATAAATAAATTATTGTAATTTTAAGTTATTGGGTGTTTTAATAAGAGCATTAATTACACAATTCATTTTCTCTCACCCTTGTAGTATAGAAGGGCAAAATGAGAATTGACTGAAAATTTAGTTTTCCACTTTTTCCCTTTGACTAAATCTACATTATAAGTAGTTAAGATATATATATATATATATATATATATATATATATATATATATATATATATATATATATATATATATATATATATATAGAATTTTTAGTAATTATTAATTTATAGTTTCATTGGGACTAATATATATACATTAGAGTTTCAAAAAAATTATTATCTTATTATTTTATCGATTGGGATCTAAATTTGTACTGGTCCCAAGTTGGGACTGGACAAATTATTAATTTTATCGAGTTTATTAATTTATAAAGTTTTTACTGTACCTAGCGCATTTTTTTAAAATGATTTTATGTACTGTAGTAAATTTCTTTCCTTTTTAACTAGCTTGTTAAAGAGTTGGGATGCCATTTCTTGTGTATTTTGTTCTTTTGATTGGTTCCTGTAATAAATGTTGCCTTTAAAATAAATATAGTTTTTTCTTTTACATTTTGGCCGGTCTATTTCGTACAATTTTCGATTACGGCCCTCCCATAATAAAGCGTCAGCCGCAGTAATACATCTCACGTGAAGTACGGATTTTGAGTGTAATTCACGATGATCACCACCGATCGAGGGTTTGCTTTGTGGGTGTTTAGTGGGATAGAGTTAAGTATTGAGAGATGAGTGACTATAGGCGAAGATAATGTAAATGTGAGAGAGAAGAAAGTTAATATGATGATTAAGTAGAGATGGTGAATGTTCTTATTCATATCAATTAAATTCAGTCTCATGAGAGCGCGAATTTATAACTTTTGTTTGTATATAATACGCAAAGTCTATAAGAATTGTTGTTTATTGTATCATATTTTATCATAATTTGAGTTAATAGAATAAGTTTTTTTTGCATAAACTTCTTATTCGAGCTAGTAAAAGTCTCTTTTAGAAGCTAAAATTCTCAATATCTTTTACAAAATTTGCACAAACATGTCGGTGCTCATTTGAAGTTTGAAATCACATGCAAAACACAAGACTTCGCAAGACCTTAAACAAATTTATATGCTATTAAAAACCAATTAAATTATGAATCACACTTGCTTTTCTAGTGGAAATTATTGAATCGTTGCTTTTCAAAGGCCCCGCATAACACAAGAGCACAAAAATTATTGGTACACCAATAACAAAGAAAAAATATCTATGTTTTCTAGGCCCCCTAGCCTAGTTCTTTTCTAATAGGGATTTTCTAATATATCTTAGCCTTAAAAGAATATTAACTTCACAAACAAGTAACATAAGACCTTGATATCAACTTTAAAGTCCATGTTTTTGAATTCATAGTAACATTTATTTGATATATGCAAAAAATTTCCAAAAATTATGTACATTCTAGTTTTCGGACCATGGTATAGATAACGCTTCTTAGTTTACAACACGTCCAATTCAATCCAAACTTATACATTCTAGTTTTTATTGATGCCAATCAAAACGGCATTATTTGATTCAGATGTACAATCCAATTTGGACTCGAACATACACCATTTTGATCTCATTTTCAGTTGCAATATTTTAAACCTTTTTTTTGTCCAACACCATCCATTCATACCCAGAGCCGTCTCATGGATTTCGGTGGCCCCGTGCCATCACTACAAAGAGGCCGTTAAGCACACATACAAAATACACATGTATCACTAGTACGTGAACTAATTAAAATCAAGCCTCATGTTGTATATATACATATAATAAAGTGCATGAAATTTTGTGACCCTCATTAAACGATGACTCTGTGCAATAGCACCTCTTGCACTCTTTTAAAGCCGGCCCTGTTCATACCCCTAGATTTATCAAACATTACAATATTACATAACTCAAATCCACATCACACTAACAACTAAATTAATCTTAACCACGCCAAGCCGCCAAGGTGAGGTGTGCAAAAGGGCAATACATATGTGTTAGGTCACAATTAAAAATTTTCTAATTAGTTATTCTCGAGTTAAATAACTTTAAATTTGTCGAAAGTGTGGACCACTATGACTCGAGTACTTGAGTGGGATAGACAGGTGTTAACTAGGGCAGGTAAGTTTGATGTTGACTAAAGAACGGGCAGTTCGGGCAGGAGTAGCTTGGCTTGATCCTAGGTAACAAGCGCAAATCCATAAACCACGTTTCCTCTATACGTATCCCTTGTTCCCCGTCACTTGACATTAACATTTTTAAATCTCAACCACATATTTTTCTTCTTACGTATGCAATGTTTGGTTGTGCGTTTTAATTATGACGTTTGACAAATTCAAACAAATGTATTCTAGATGATAGTTTAACGAAAGTGGATCGATAGACAACCATAACTCGAATACTTTTGGGCTTGATGCGACTATCTTGAAAATTTTGATTGGTGGGATAAGCATAACTAAAGGAACTTTTGGACCCGGGAGGAGTTATGAATAAGAGTTTTTTTAACATGTGCCTAAAGGCACATGTTAAGATGTGGGCTCATGTGCCATTTTTACTCAAGGATTCATAAAAAGGACATTAAAAATATTTTTTTTATTTGACAAATGACAAGAATCTATAGAAAATGATACAAGGGCTCACTCTTAACATGTGCATAAGTCACATGTTAGAAAATCCCTATGAATAAACATGACAAAAACATGATAGATGAATATCTAACTAAAAAAGTTGCGTTTTTCGACAAAGACTTTTTCTTAATTTTCAGAACCCTGATTAACTTATATAGGCAAAATAAATGCGGTACAAAAATGGAACAAAAACTATACAAATTTCATATGTAATAAACATGTTGATGTGATAATTATACAGCATTTGTAGATTGATTATCTAATGTTTTGTTTTATTTAGTTCTAATTTGTTCATTTGCTGCGTGTATACATCTTTAGGCTCCTTCTTCATCACTCTTTTTTGTATTTGTCCGGATCTTGGATCGGGTGAAGCAGTTTTTCGGTCATCGTACGCAGATTTTAGCTTGGTTTTGATCAAGAACCTTTGTTATGTTATGTTGCATTTCGTTTCAGGTGCGAAAGAGGTCAGATGTTAATTATCTACATGCTTTTGTAGTTTTCAACGAGTGATTGCTCTCAAGTAGTTAAGCGTGTTGTTGGATTTGATTGGTTTAGTCTTCTCCTTTGTTTGTTATATTCCCATAGTTGTAGATGTAACTACTTTAATGGAAGGGCCAAAAGTCTTTTATATCAATGGAGTTCATAAATCTAGTTTTACTTACAAGAGCCGAAAACCAAAACTGAACCGAATATCCCGAACTTGTAAATAAACCGAATTTGTCAAAACCGAACTAAAAATCGTAAAACGCATAAATATATTCCTTATAAATATACATGAAAAGAGCACTAAAACTCTTTCCATGTATAAATAAAAAATCTGTTTAAGCATGAAAATATTTTTTTTCTTTCTAAAAAACTATACAATTAAATATGAAAACAAATACTATAAATTATGTAACTCAAGTTATTCGGGTCAACTCGAAAACCGAACCAAATTCAAATTTAATTTAGGGTTCAATTTAATCCAACTTGAATTTAGTTCAATTTGATTCGGTTTTCGGATTTTAGAAATTTTGTCGAGTAAACAACACTACGCAAATTAATTATTTCATTTCATTTTTTTCAATAAATTACAGCACTATGCCCTTTAAAAAATATATACATTTGCTTCCATCATACGACCAATCGGTTAACAGCCGACCGCTTTACCACTGAGCTACTGAAGAACAACAGGGGATTCCATCTCATAGAGTTCCATTCCAGTTCTCAACCCATGACCATTATAACAACAGAAATAACAGAATACATATGATGGTGGGCTAACCCTCAAGATAGGCATGGATTTGGAAGGTCCATTCCAAACAAATTTACAGATCAACCTAAGTCCAACACTCTAGAAACCCAAACATGAAAGTATAGATGGACGTTTGCAATGATTCCGGTCTCACATTACTGTTCGGATTTTTGGGTTGAAATTTGAAGGGAAAATTGGAAACAAATCGATGCTACACAGCCTACACTACCTTTTAAGTTTCGCACGATTTTACAGAAAAGTTAAATTTCTTTTGTAAGTATCAGGTCACAAAACACCAGATAAAAAAAGTATAATACTGCAAAATGGTTAATGAAAAAAATCACAATGTACAGATCTGCGGTTTTGACTTCATTTTCTCAAATAAGGATAAAACTTTTACAACCAAGACACATGATCTATTCTAAACAAAAGCGTATACCTGATGTCCTGATTAAAGTACGAGACAAATAGTTATGACTCAAACGAACTTTGTTGTTAAAAACATGCTTAAAAAATAAACATGAATCGAATTCAAGTATAAAAATGGAACATGCATCATTTTTTTTTTTTTCCTTTTCCTTTTAATGCTAACTTGATTGAAACTTTATCTTAGCTTTTATATTTCAAATGAAACACTAATTGTAAATGCCGCCACAATACATGATCCGTACATATCGTCATTTTAAACAAATGAATAATAATATACACAAACACAATGAATACTCCCCCTCAAAGTCTCAAACACACAATATGAAAATCAAATAGAGATAAAGAAGCAACAAACCGTGGTGAATCATACTACTTGCTGGTTCCTTGTTACTTTTAACACTACTTGCTATTGATTAACGATTTAGTGTAATTTTATGATTAATTAGGCTGTATTTGATTAATGTTATATAAAAAAGGGAGCCAATTGTTGCTTAGCGATAATAAAGGAGGCCAAAATATAGGAGAAAGAAACTGAAACACAATTGTTTAGCCCTTCATAAACATCGACACCCCATTTCTCCACCATTTTGGCGCTCCTCTGTTTATTGTTTTGCAACATTGACACCGGATTTATCTATAACATAAAACAAACACCACGCCATAACTAATTAGTAATTATCATCTTCAAAACGTAGTGTCAAATGCTTCACAATATTAATATTATTACATCTTTAACAAAAAAACTGAACCAATAAATAACTAAGTAAAGCACGTTCTGCAATAGTGTAGACATCAAAAAGAAAGAATAAGGTAAACACTAAAAACACCAAAACCACCATATATACATCCCTCAGAATGCCTAGTATCAGCCTGACGTGTACGACATGTATCCGTGGTTCCTCTACCAAATGCTAACAACAAGCATAAGGGAGCACCACATTTGCAAGTTACATGTACATATTCAGATTACTAAATAATTCATCACTGGGGTATTATGGACTATGTTAACAATGTACAACAGCAAAGCAAATGATGGTAAAATATTTTTCAAGATGATAAAATGTTAACTAACAAGTAATAATGGTAAAACAATCAATTGACAAAAGTAATGTCTATTCTATGACATTAGCCCTTTTCTATAAAGATTTATAACAACAAATATGTATTATTAGAAAAACATAGGGATGAGCATTTCGACCCGAATCCCAAAACCGTACCGGAACCGTACTTCTACGAAATAAGGTGAAAAAAAAATGAGACCACTAATTCGGTATGGGTATGAGACCGGTACCAAATCAGGAAATTCCAAAAAAAAAGGGAAAACCTAATTTCACGGTACCGGTATCCGAATCCGGTTCGATACGGTACCGGTACCACTAATTTATGCTCGGTAAAAAATCGGTACCACTGATTCGGTACGTGATCGGTACAAGACCGGTACCGTGCTCATCCATAGAAAAACCCACATATAATGTTAAGAAATACTCCTATAACTCTATAAGACTTCAATGGGAATGCTATAAAAATGACTAAATCATTGAAAATAATCTTGGATTGCTTGTTAAAAATGTACATCTATTTTTTATTTTGTTAGCTTAACAATGCATAAAAAACAATCAACACAACAGGAATAACATAATCAGACTCAGAAATTATAATATAGAAAGATAAACATCTATTTCAATAAACACGGATGCATATATATGTAACTACTTAATTAATAGAACCAAATAATATGGATGCGAATATGAAGCCTGCGACGGCTATAACAAGTTACGGCGATAGAATATTTTTTTAGGGTTTGGTTGTGTTTGAGGTTTTAGAAGCGGATAGCTTTTTAAGTACTTCTGGTCTATATTATGTATAAAAAAAATGTTCAAATATGAGAGAAAAGTTGAGTCTTGAAGAAAAATGGTCAAGAAAAGTTGAGTCTTGAAAGTTAAATAAGAGAGAAAATTAATGTAATTAATACTCTAATTAAAACATCTCATTACTTAAAAGTACAATAATTTATTCACATTATACAACCACTTAAAAACATATCTATCAAATTAAATACAACCAATTAAAACACAAATCGGGTTGACCCGATAATTTGACCCGTTTTCGACCCAACCTAGCAAGTTGACCCGGTTTAAATCGACCCATTTTTCGACCGGAGCGGTTCAACCGGTTGAACTACCCGGGTCGAACCGGGTTTCAAAACATTATCCATTACTTAAAAGTACAATGATTTATTCACATTGTACAACCAATTAAAAACATATCTACCAAATTAAATACAACCAATTAAAACACAAACCGTGTTGACCCGGGATGCTTCAAACCCGGCGGATTGACCCGGTTTAATTTGACCCGTTTTCGACCCAACCTAGCAAGTTGACCCAGTTTAAATCGACCCATTTTTCGACTGGAACGGTTCAACCGGTTGAACCACCCGGGTCGAACCGGGTTTCAAAACATTATCCTTTACTTAAAAGTATAATGATTTATTCACATTGTACAACCAATTAAAAAACATATATACCAAATTAAATACAACCAATTAAAACACAAACCGGGTTGACCCGGAACGCTTCAAACCCGGCGGATTGACCCGGTTTAATTTTGCCCATTTTCGACGCTACCTAGCAAGTTGACCCGGTTTAAATCGACCTATTTTTCGACCAGAACGGTTCAACTGGTTGAACCACCCGGGTCGAACCGGGTTTCAAAACATTATTTTTCGTTTATAACCTATAAACTTTTTTTTATCGATAAATTATTTGTCGCTATAAAATCCCGTTGATATGCACGGGTACTCGTCTAGTATTATAAACATAGAAATGGACTGAAAGAATGGTTACTTCAAAAGGACCACATATGTTTTAAGGTATGAGTTGCATTTGTTTGATACGATGTGTGAAACCCCGCGCTACGCGGCGGAAATTTTGAAAACAAAATTATTGATTTTCGTTTTGAGTGACCGGCGACCGCGAGGGCCTAACTCTGTAACGGATCAATAATCCCAAAGACTATTTTTGTAAAAAGAAAAAATAATTTTATTATGAAAATTGTCCTTATATTAGCGCGTCATTACAAAGTTAGTCATGAAGGAGTTACTTTGCAATGGATCTGTTACATGAAGGACTAATTACGTAAAATATGTGTTGTTTTTTTTTTTAATATTAAAAAAAAAATAACGGTCATTAGTTAACTAACGCTCGTTAGTCACTATTCATTAGGCCCATTCTTGACACTCATTCGATGTGTCAGTAGCAAAAATAAATAAATAAATAAATAATAAAAAATAAATAAATAAATAAATAAAACCATCCTGCTAAATGTATCTATGTAGTACTACCTTCGTCCCAAATTATAATTCCATTTTGACTTTACACAAAGTTTTATAAATTCCCACTAACTAATTTATTCACCAATCACATATCTTCTCTCCCCACTAAATGTCATTTGATTGGTTGAAATAAGAAAATGGACAAGTGTTTTGGGACAACCAAAAACAAGAAAATGGACTTTTAAATTGGGACGGAGGGAGTAATTCAAGGCCTAGGGTGTAACCAAACCGAACGAACATGAAAGGAGCATTGTTCATGTTAGTGCGTAACGTTTACTTTCAACCGGACAAATTAATAAACATGAACCCTTAAATGAACAGATTTTCTTGTTCATGTTCGTTCACTATGAAATGAGTTTGTTCGTATCCATTCATGTTCATTCATTAACGAACAAGTCGTTTGTATCAAGTTATACGTGAATTGCTCAGTAGTGCTTCGCCACTACCGTAGCTGACGGAAATAGCTTAATTGGTAACAAACATAAATGACATATGAAGACCAAAAAAAAAAAACAAAAAAACAAAATATTGTATTTCATGTGTGTTCATTTGGTTAAGTATACCGATTTTTAAAGCATATAATAAAAATATACGATATAACAACGACTATAAACAAATAAACGAACATATACCCATATTAACAAACGTATAATTGGACATTCATGAACATAAGTGGACGAACAAAACTTTTATTTATGTTCGTTTGTTTAAATTAATGGACATAGAATTTTGTTTATGTTCGTTTTTTAAGAGCATCTCAAATGTACACACTAAATATACTTTTTGCACTAAGATACGGCTAAAAGTACAACAAATTCACCTCCAATGTTAGCACTAAACACAAGCACTATCTTAGTGCAATGAATATTATTTGTTAAAAAACACCAAATATAGAGTTATATTATTCATTGCACTAAAGTTTTTTTTTTTTTTTTTTTTTTTTTTTTTTTTTTTTTTTTTTTTTTAACTTTTAGTCGTATAATATAAATTTTCTTTTCAAGTTACATCTTTTAAATTTAGTTAAACTCATTTAATATAGTTTATTACAAGTTTTAGTGTCAAATTTGGTGCATACATTAGAGTATTGGAGTAATATTTTTTAAGTGTAAGCATATTCTAAAATTATTCTTATTTGGCACTAAGATAGTGCAAAAATTTAGTGCATAACTTAATACACCGGAGATGCTCTTAATAAATAAACGCACATAAACAAATATTACCGCACGTTTCTATCAAATGCTCATTTTCAGCCCTGGATGTTACCACTCCAACACACAGAATACCTGTAAATCATGACGCTAGTTGAAATGTGTTTTGGTCAAGATCGAACAGTCAAACATGTCCAAGATAACTTTGGGATGGGGTGGGGTTGGGGGGGGGGGGGGGGGGGGGGGGGGGGGGAATTAAAATTGGATTAAAAAACTGAAGATATAAAGGCGAAAGAGTTTACCAACTAGACCATCAGTCAATCCAAGATAACTTTGGATTGCATTTAATAAGAAACTATAGCCATTTGCCAAAATTTGTTTACACTCATGACGGTCAACAGAACAACAATTGTGATGTGCTGCAAATTTGTTTTAAGTGATATAATCCAAGATAATAAGTTTCAACAACTACCTCCTTGAGTACCAACTCTTGCACATATGCTATTTTCTGATGTATCCAGGTTGGTATAACTAATATACTGGCGCTGCTATGTTACCTTTTCTGTTATCAGAAAGTAAGAGTGACGTATGAACTATAGTCGTACATTGGATACAGATGACCTTAAAAAAAATTGCATAAGGGGTAAACGATATTATTTTATGTCAAACTTTTTACCTCAGTACTTGATACGAGAAATTAACGAAATAAAGACATTTATATCATATAGAGTAATGAGTATTGACGTTTATACACATGGATGCATATTAGGATACTATGGAAGTGTATATAGCATATAACTGCTAAGATACGAACTTCTGATACATGCTATAGTATGTTTTCTTTACAGTACGCTTCTGCATTAACTTGAGTTAATGCTCCAAAAGAATCAGAATTTTGCTTGTTCCTGAATTTGCTCCTGTAAAGAGATTACAAAATAGCCACAACAAATTTTTTATTAGAATAACCAATTTATGCAAGATAACAAGGGTAGAAAGGACAATGTTCGAAAATGTTATTTACGGACCTCTGTGACAAAGGAAGCATGGAAACCATATGGAACTCTATGGGGCAATGGAACAACTGCAACAGGATCTGGAGACATTGTTTTCGCATCTATAACTGTTACTGATGATTTCCTGTAAACACAAACAATTATCATAATCATATATTTCAATGCTCTCTGATATGATATAAAGAAATGTATGATATTTAAATTTTAAATGTATACCCTGTGTTCTCATCATGTGTAAAGAAGATCAAGTAGCCATCGTCTTCTTCAGAGTCAACTCCTGGTTGCTTAGGAACAAATATTGCCTCTGAACCATATATACCGGGGCCCAGATCATATATTCCTTGAACATTTCCTCCAATTTCGATTTTTTCTTTTCCAACCTCGGGTTCTGCATGTAGATCAAACTTTACAATCCCAGTAACCTTTGCAATGCTGTCAAGCCTAGTTGCATACACAAATCGTTGTTTCCTGAAGTCAAAATAAAAAAGAAACAGGAAAACTTGTTACCTTACAGTTCAGAAATTCTGAGAATTATATAGTTAATGAGGGCAAAATTCATATATATAATTAAGTTCTTATTTTGCTCCTAATTGATAATTATTTTCTAGCAACTAAAGTTCTTATGCTGCATTTAATTTTGTACACCATAATTACCAAACAAGCCAGTTCAAAAATCTTAAAAGTACTAGTAGGGACATATAAATGTATCATTACCCAATTAGACCAATTTGAGAAGTAGGTTGTTATTTAAGGGTAGTTTACAAAATAATTAATAGTAGCATCTAACTATTTTTTTGCACCTGCCAGTGTAGTACTCGTTCACCCTTGGAAAATCAACAGCAGACTCTGATAACTTTTTCTGAGTAGCAAGACCAGTTTCCATGTTGAATCTCATCTCATACCTGACAATTAGAATTTCAATGAGGAAAATTACTAGAATTGCCTATATCTTTTCAAGCCTATAAAGGATCAGAAGCTTACAGCTCATTTGAAAAATTCTCACGCTTTTCATCAACACCTCCACCAACCTTATCCAAATTTGGATTTTGAACGCGACACGTAATCAAAACAACTTCATCTCCTTCTTCCCATGCATTGGCTGTAAGAGTTATAAGTTCATTTTTGCTGAGTACTCCTTCGAGAAATGGTATATATAAATGGACAACAGAAGCGCATAAAATATAATCTTTGCTAAGCAATATCATATAAAACTCGTTTAAGCAAATAGTACAAGCTTTTCAACATATTGAAGTTTTTAACATTCATCATGGCAAGAATTCTACAAATTTTGTAAGTAATCCAGTAATACTTCAACAAAGACTAGCAATGGAAACACAAGAAAAAGAGTCTCACCGTTGTGAAATATAAAGCAATTTGGGAGCTCAAACCATTTAATCTGGAGCTCGTTCTTTGCATACCGAGGAAGTATACCAAATCGAGCCTTCTTTGTTGCATCAAATGTGAAAATCAACTTTTTCTCCTTCACCATTTCCTAGGAGTAGCAAAATAGCAAAAATAAGACAAATCCTACCATACGATTTTCAAGACTCCATGGATAAGGTCAAAAGATATTTTTATTTATTTTTTAATTTTATCATTGTAGAGAAAGTTGAACTGACAGATTAGAATAATATTTCATGTATATACCTATGATCTTTATTGTTTATATCTAAATATATTTTTTTCTCAAGGATATCAATCTATAAGATATAACTAAAAGAGTGACAAGAAAATAAAAGGTCGCATACTTTTGGTCTAAAGTATAAAGGTAGATCCATGAAGATTGCATAATTCTCAGTAATAGCAAAGTCATGCATCAACACTGATTCTGGTATTGTTATTGGCACCGGCTCACTCATCACACCATCCTTTGAAATCACACGGTATGTGCAATATGGTGGTGCTTGTGCATATCCAAACGCAAACATTTCACCTGTAAGCAAAAACTATTTAGTGAACTGAGTGATATTATTGCACAAGATCAATAACTGGATTAGTGGGGTATAAATGGATTTTACCTGTGACTGGATCAATCTTTGGGTGAGCGGTGAATGCGTGAGAAAGCCTCTTATCATAATCCATCAAGCCAAGAGTTTGTAGGTCACCATCCTCCAGAACTTTAATGGCGTCTGGAAAAAATATATCATGGTAAAATCATATAAAATTTTCCAACCCAAAAAAAAAAGAAAAAGAAAAAGAAAAAAAAAAGAAAAAGAAAAAAGAAAAGTAGCAATCTTCCTGTTTGTATGCTGAATAAGAGTTAAATGCTTACATGGTTTATCTCCTTCTGATAGTGCCAATAGCTTTCCATGATGATATACGAGAGCTGTGTTACCTAAAAGAAATAATAATGGATATAAGGTTTCTTTTAACTGTAACTACGGGGAAATACGAGAATTGTGCATTTGTAATTGACAACCAAAGTGTTTAAATAAGATCGTGTAAACAGGAAGTCAGGAAGCCACAAGAACTGAGAATATATTGAAAGTAATTCGTCAACCAACCTGTCCCCTGGCCATATGTAAGATCTAGCACTTTCAACTTTGTTCTAAGCATTTGCATTTGGACCATCACTAATCCAAAAAACCCTTTAAGATCTCCAATCTGAAAAAACAATAATGAAAATGTAACTAGGACAAGTTATGCAAGAACATTCATGCTGATGATATAACCTCAACAATATGTTTAGACAAATAATATGACAAGTGGGATGTTAAATATACTATCGACTTTCTCCTTTATTATATCTGCACAAAAAATTTACAGCTTGTTGTACCACCTTTCTACAAAGTTATATAATGATAACAGACAGAAGCATATTTCAGATGGCCTACTGGAAGTGTTAATTACGCGACAAAAGCTATAGCAGACAACAGAAAAGATAAAAATGTTCACGCCAACCTTCCTGAAAAGGGGAGGGCTTTACCCGATTTGAGTCTGTGTGGTGGTGGGCTCAAATCCCGTGGATTAGTTGGCCAAAAGGTCGGAAACCATGGTTACCCGTAAAAAAAAAAAAAAAAAAAAAAAAAATGTTTGGTAATAGTTTTAGAGGAATACCTTCATAAACTTAGCTCCTCCAAAATATTCTTCCTGTTCCAAACGGGATGTCTTCACATAACGCGAGAGATAAGTTGCTTTTCCATCTTTGATGCGCAAGCCATGGATCATACTGCAAAATAAAGTATTTCAGACAATAGTTTTGTTTCACCATATAATCTCTATTAGAAGCATCCGAGTGATCAACCCAATCCTTCACAGGCTTCCGTTAGCTACTATACAGACATGGAGTGCTGCATATCATACACAAGAAGTGTATAAAACTAAAAATATAGATGAAGGAACAAATAACACGTACCCATCTCCATCAAACCTGCACAAAAAAATAACACAATATTAGTAACAGTTTTCTTTTTGTAATAGAAAAATATTAATCAACCATAATCCTTTGGTGTAAAATAAGGAACAAAGTAACCATGATTAAGAGCTTTATAAGAAGCATGAACTTTATTATTCTTTTATGGCAAGAACTATGTAAGTTTCGTACCAGTGATATCCAGCCACAGGACTAAACTTCGGATTGGGACCTACTCTAACAAACTCTCCATTCAAGCAGTCCTGTAATCACAGAGATATTGAAATGCCTATTAGTACCAACAGGAAACATAAATATCACAGCAAACATACATTGACACCTCTATTTTACAAATTTCAAGCAGGATTTCAAATACTAGTATGCTAGAATAATGCTCAAGCAGGACAAAACACTGCTCCGTACTTGACAACACTTCAACAACAAACATTTATCAAACTGATTCCATTAATCAATAGATATTTTCTTTGTTCAATACTCAAAGCTATTCGAAATTAAAGTACGATTCAACATATAACCATAACATGCTCAATCCAACGTCTAAACTCTAATCACAACAAACATACGTATTAATAACTCAATGATTCAAAATCTACCTTACAGTTTAACATTCAAATGCTAACAGCCTAACATGCTAAAAATTAAAATCAACATTAATTCATAACAAAACACTATTTTATAATAACTTCAACAACAAAGACAGGTAATAAGTCAATATGATTCCGAAAGCAAGTAAGATTCAGCATACAAGCCCTGGCATGCTTAAACCAACGTCTAATCACAACAAAGCACTAATTCATGAAAATTCAACAACAAGCACAACAGATAAATCAAACTTATTACGTACTTCAAGTAATACTCGGTGTATAATCCCAAACATGCTCAAACGGACACTAATTAAAAATACTTCATCGACGCACCTAAATTAATAACTCAACATGATTAGTTAACACAAGTACGATTGTAAATATAAACTATAACATGCTCAAATCGGCATCTAACCACAACAAAACACTAATTATCAACACATCATCAACAAACACAAGCAACAACTCAAATTAATCACCAAACATCACCATATAAACACAAAAACTAAGCATAAATCATCAACATGAACAAACTTACAGCAATTTTGCATTAGAATTACCAACGAACACAAAATATTGACTCAAACTGATCACGTAACACAAGTAAAATTCAACATTCAAACCCTAAGATGCTAAAATCACTGTCTAATCACAACAAAACACTAATTATCAATAATTCATCAACAAAAACAAATACGATTCTGTATATAAACCCTAACATACTAGAATCTACGTTTACGCATCAGAAAACTGTAATTTTTAACACTTTACAAACAAACACAATTTTTAACTGTCAGCTACAACAATATACTACTAATCATTATAACTTTAACAAGAAACACAAATTAAATAGCTCAAAGCAATCCGAAAAAACTAACCGATAATCACAAAAAAACACTAGTAACAATTAAATCAACAACTGAAATTGATATCGTAACAAATATAACAATCAAAACAACGAAAAAAATAACCAACAAAATCACCGTAAAAACACAAAATAACTAACCATACTAGTTAAAAAAAAATAAAAATAAATAATAATAAAATAAAAACACCTTTAATAGCTCAAACTAATTTAACAATATGTTTGACAAAATTAGCTGTAAACTGCAGAGCTTGCAAGCTGTAGACTGTATGCTGTAAACTGCAAAGCTGTTAGCATGAGCTACAAACTGTATCTTTTTTTTCCAATAAAAGTTTTTGGTAAATTAGCTGTTAAATGTAATTATAAGTTGTTAACAGTAATTTTATGTTTTAACAGCTCCGAAATATTTTAAAAGCTTCGTGAATCAGCTTTTTATTTTGGAGCTACTTGTATAAAATAAAAGCTTGAAGTTGATGTATCCAAACGGAGCTACTTGTTTTGGAGGAGATTACTTTTGTAACAAAAAGCTTACAGTTACTAACCGATAATTACAATACAACAGAAAATAAAAAATTAACAACTCAAACTGATCATACTTTAACAAATATAGCGATAAAAAAAAAAAACTAACTGACCGATAATCACAATAAAACACTAGCAATAATAAAATTAAAACAGTAAAAGCATGACGGTAAAAACAAGGAGAATTGGAGAAAAGGTAAGTAACAAACCGGTAAGTGACCGATAACATCGAGGTCTTTACAAGGAGGAGTTTCATCAACAGGTGCAAAGTTACCAAACAACCAATGATGAGGCTGTGATGAATCATACATTAGCTTCACTACCACCTTCTCAATCCAATCCACTGCTTTTGACGTGAAGCCTTTGTTAGGCTTTGGATTAACTGTCACTACTCCGTTACCGCTTATCTCCGTCGCCATTGAGCCCATAGTGGATGAGAGTGTGTGTGTGTGAGAAATGAGAGGTGTTTGTTAACTTGTGTTTGTTTTGAATTTGTTTTGTTTTGGTTTGTTACGTTATGGAATTTGTTGTGGAGTGTGGAATGTACACGTGGAGGATTGCTGGACTATTTTGTGTTGTTTGTACATATGCGCCACATGAGAATCATTTTGCTAAAATACATTTTTTTTTTAAAACTGATATTTAAAACTTTTATACATTTTGTAATATTATATTATTTCAAAAACAATGAAAACCATGAGTATGTTGCGCAACTTCTTTTTTTCTTGATAGTGCCCCATGAACCACTATCAATATTATACCACCACAAAACCCCCCGCCCCCAATCTCCACTATCGTTAAAAAATATATACATTTGGGCTTTTGGTGCACAATTAAACGCATCAAAATGTAAAAAAATTTGTTCGGGAGTATACATAAAAGTACGAAAAAATGTATTTTTGTGTGGATTATAATCCTTTTTATGAGTCTTATAGTATTTGTGGTGTGCTTAACTTGTACCCCTTAAAAGATAAGGTACGGTCGTGCCAAACCCTTGTGCCAAAGAACGACACTAAAAATAAAAACGGCGCACCATACCAAGTATGGCGCCAAACATGCTCGCGCCAACCGGACTACACAACGCCATTGAATTATTTATTTATTTAATTTTTATTATTATTTCAAATGTAACGGCTAGTTAGGCATTTTGTGTTTGAATGTAACAGCTAGTTGGCTAATTTGCATAAATTTTCAACATTTTTACCTCAAAAAACTCTATAAATTCCTTCTTTATTCTACCAATTATCACAAATTCTTTCAATTAAATCTCTACTACTACTATGGATCCAAACGATCACAACAACTTCTCCACCTACTACCATTATGTTGTTTATTATAAAACCGACATGGATCGATATATCCAAGGCTATACGGCGTATGAACAATTTCTAAGTTTGTGTGATCAAGAAGCCGGTGGATCGGGATCGGGATCGGGTATTAAGAGGTCGAGGGAATACATACCACGTGAACGAGAAGAGGCGGAACAACGTTTGATCAACAACTATTTTGGCGAAGGTGACACTCCACCTAAGTATTCGGAAGAGAAGTTTATACGAAGGTATCATATGAGTTCTACATTTTTTAATAAAATAGTCAATGATATCTTAAGCTATAATGTTCGACCTACTCACCGAGATTAAGTGGTTTTGATCTAAGCAATCACTAATGACCAACAAATTGCCACTTATAGATCACATGAACTTATTATCTTATGTTTGATGGCTCTATTTTCCGGTCAAAAACTAGCCTTTCCAAAGTATATATTAGACCGGGTGTAACGGTAACTAAACTTACTACCTTCACCTCAGCTTTTCACACATTCATTAGATTCATCAACAAACAACCGTAATGAGAACCACCGAATCGAATTTTTTTATTTAATTTAAACACAAAGTTATTAAAGTTGAAATTTCATTAATTAAAATCCATTTATACGTTGCGTCGTTAGCTTGAAACTCAATCGCTGGTGCTCTCCCGACTTTGAGATTGTTGAACAATGGCGATTGACGTAAAACGTTAATGTCATTGTTCGCCTTGAAAACACCAAATAACGCGCACCAAATCCATAAATTGTGTAAGGCAACCATTTCCAACATGATAAATGGGTTCAAACCATGATCACCTCTACAGTATTGTTCGTTATATGCATTTGGACAATTACCCGAATCCTAATCCATACACTAAAGGCTTCTTAACATCCCGGAAACCCGTGGTTTTCTTTATAATATGCATAAAGTTTCTTGACATCACAATAAGTAGGTTTCCTAAAAAACTCTTCTCAATGTATCCATATTCATCCCGTGCATCAATGACGTTAGGTACGTTGTCGTATGTCAATTAATGAGGAAATCCCAATTCTTCCCGTACAATCTTATCTTATTGAAACTATGCATAACAATCGGTTACATCTCGAACAATGCATCTGAATAGGGATCACCTCATTCGGAACCACTCACGGAATGTATTTTTGTCATACATTAGGTTTTTGGAAAAGTAAGTGGCCGCTAGATGATCATGAGCACCAACGATCTCTCTTTATCTTTGTCCTACATCCGGTTTAAGACACCTCTCACGGAATGTATCTTCGGCATTCACAAGCTTCAACCCCACATTTTTTTTATAAATTCTCAATTAACACTATTAACGTCTTCTTCTTTCGAAGACGTGTTTACATGACACCGATGGGATCCATTTGGACTAAGGCGAGAAATGAGAAATATGTATTTTGATAATCAGAAAGAATTTGTTTTCTCAAAGTGAGAATCAAGGATATTGGGGTTTTTATAGGTAAATTAAAATATTTATAATGAATTAATTTTTATTGTTTTTATATAAGTAGCCAATTGCTACTCTTTTCTTTCTCCACATTGGTGAATAACCTAACCAAACGAACACTTCGAAACCACCCACGCGTGGTGGTGATGGCGGTGATGTTTTAGACCACCACGCGTGGTTCTACCCTTGGACGCGTGAAAACTGAAAACATACACTATTAGGGGCAGTCTTAGGGGCCGTTTAATAAAACAAAATGATTTAGTGTTGAATCATTTATCGCCCTGAATGATTCAAATGCTCTGTATGAAGTTGGTTCTAAATAAGAATAGAGCGTTTGCTAACTGTTCTGAATGAAAGATTCGAACGATATAAAATTACCATTTTAACCTTATGTATAATCCGAAACTACTTGTAAATAAGACATAACTACATTCATAAGAAAAGCGTTAACTTAAATGGTAATATCGATATTAATATTTTCTTAAAAAAAAAAAAAAAAAAAAAAAAAAAAAAAAAAAAAAAACCTTTATAGTAAACTGTGACATATTTCATGTGCTATCTATACCAGTGTTCTGAAAGGCTCAAAGCGCAAAGGGGGCAAAGAGTCTCGAGTTGAGGCGCATTCTAAAGCGCGAGATTCATAAATGCGAGGCACACTAAAAACATTAAGTTTTTTATAATATATATGACCATTTAGACTATGTTTATCAGTGGTAACAACCAACCGATCGGATGGGTATAAAACAAACATATATTGATATTATATTAAAAATACACAGAAGAAAGAAAGAGAAACAACCGATCGGTTCGTTTTGTGACTTGCAAATCTTTCATCCAACCTTAACACATGTCACAATAAATATGGCTATTCATATTTCCATCTTTGTTTTACTTTAAGGATGTAAAAAACAATGAGAAAGAAGTTACTCTTAAGTACACAGGTATAAATTATCATCTTTTAGAAAGAGTAAAAGAAAGGGTAATTGATTCGTGGGTTAAGAGAAGGGCCAATTTGTTGTAGCAGGTTTTGTTTAGCTGTGAGAGAAAAAGAAAGTTTTAGGTGGATAAGTGTTTTGTGGCTGCGTATTTTATTGGAAGAAAATTAGGGTAACATTGTGTGGGACAATTTTGGGTTAATTTGCTTTTAATAGTCCGAATATAGGTAGTTGGACTTGGGTTGATTACTATTAGGCTGTATAATGGTATTTGATTGGGCTGCTTGAAAATGTTTGCACAAATTAGAAATCTACCACTCTGAAAAAATATAACGTAATCATAATCTTTAGTAGGCTTGTATGTGCAAATAAAGAAGTACGTAGTAAAAAACATGATGAACAAATAAAACATCCCGTTAAAATAGTATGAAATTTTATTTAATATGTAATTTTATATGAAATTTTAAGTAATTAAATTAAATATAAAAGAAATAATATTATATGTTAGGTTGGGTTGTTGATAAATGGTAAAAAAAATTGAGATTGGTTGTATGTAGTGATTGTATAGGTGGAGGAGTAAGAAAATAATATTTTAATGAGAGATTGGGTTGTGATAGATTGTTGATAAAGATAGTCTTATGTAGCTTAAATAATAAAAATAACGTTAAAATAATTGATGCATGACACATATTGCCATTATAAATTTTGTAAGGAGTACACCTAGGGGTGGAAACGAGCCGAGCCGAGCCCGAGCCTGTCAGAGCTCGAGCTCGGCTCGTTTAAGTTTTAAAAGGCTCGAGCTCGAGCTCGGCTCGTTTCGAGCCTTAAACTTTAAGCTCGAGCTCGGCTCGTGGAATATTATATAGGCTCGGGCTCGGCTCGAGCTCGGCTCGTTTATTCGATTTGGCCATGAAAAGTTAAAGCTTGGCTCGAGCTCGAGCTCGGCTCGTAATATATCTTTATTGAGCTCGTTAATAAGCTCGAGCTCGGCTCGCATATAAGTTAAAATATCATATTTTTATTTAGGCTCGTTTAGGCTCGCGAGCCCAAACGAGCTTTTTATGTAAAGCTCGAGCTCGAGCTCGATTAATAAACGAGCTGCAACTTAGGCTCGAGCTCGGGCTCGAGCTCGTTTAGGCTCGGCTCGTTCGAGCTTTTTACCGATCCGATCCCGAGCTTTTCACGAGCGGCTCGGCTCATTTCCACCCCTAAGTACACCTTATTATGTCAAACTTTGACCACTATACTTGATATGAGAAATAAACGAATCTCTGATTGTTGTAGGTAGTTTGTCTTTTCTTTACCATAAGCTTCTACATTCACTTGTTTGTCAAAGATTCAGAATTTTGCTTGTTCTTGAATTTGATCCTGTTCACAGGTTACAAAATATCTTAAGACGTATACCCAATTTATGCAAGATAAGGCGATGCATCTTGGATGCTAAATCATCCTTCCGACAAGGGGGAAGAGGAGAATATTTAAAAATATATAATTTACGGACCTCTGTCACAAAGAAGGCATGGAAACCGTATGGAACTCTATTGGGCAATGGAACAACTGCAACAGGATCCGGAGACATTGTTTTCGCATCTATAACTGTTACTGATGATTTCCTGCAAATGCAAACAAATATCATAATCATATATCTTAATACTCACTGATATGATTATATCATAATGTATGTTATTCATATGTATACCCTGTGTTCTCATCATGCGTAAAAAAGATCAAGTAGCCATCATCTTCTTCAGAATCAACTCCAGGTTTACTAGGAACAAAGATTGCCTCGGAGCCATATCTACCAGGCCCAAGGTCGTATATTCCTTTAACATTTCCTCCAATTTCAATTTTTTCTTTTCCAGCCCTGGGTTCTGCTTGTAAATCAAATTTTACAATCCCGGTGACCTTTGCAATGCTATCAAGCATAGTAGCATACACGTAACGTTGTTTCCTGAAGTTACATACAAAAGAAAATAGATAATGTGTACCTAACAAATAGAGTTGGCAAAACGGGCGGTATTGGTGGTAATGGGCCAACATAAGGTTGGGTCAAAACTGTAACATTTACATGTTAATAATTTCACCTTCCAGTGTAGTACTCGTTCACCCTTGGAAAATCAACAGCAGACTCTGATAACTTTTTCTGAGTAGCAAGACCGGTTTCCATGTTGAATCTCATCTCATACCTGACAAAAAAGAATTTTAAACAGGAAAATTACTATAATGCCTTTAACTTTTTACTAGCCTATAAAGGATCGTAACCTTACAGCTCATTCGCAAAGTTTTCCAGCTTTTCTTTAGCACGTCCACCGACCATTTCCAAATTTGGTTTTTGAAGGCGGCAAGAAATCAAAACAACTTCATCCCCTTCTTCCCATGCATTGGCTTCAAGAGTTATAAGTTTCATATTAATTGACATGTGTTTTGTGTTCACTGTTTCGCAATATAATTCTCATTCTGTCGAATGTATTAGCTTACTCAACAAACTAAAGTTTTGAACACTCTTAAACATATAAGTTATATTAAAGAATGTAGTTTTCCGAATGTAATTACGTAATACATCAAAGGGTAGAAAAGGAAACACTGAAAAAGTGTCTCACCGGTGTGAAATATGAAGCAATTTGGAAGCTCAAACCATTTTATTTGGAGCTCGTTCTTTGCATACCGAGGAAGTATACCAAATCGAGCTTTCTTTGTTGCATCAAATGTGTAACTCAACTTTTTCTCTGTCACCATTTCCTAAGAGTGGCAAAAATAAGAAAATTTATACCAATAATCATTGTCATAATAACTTCCAAATCATTTCATAAGATACAGTAACTAAAAAGTAGAACATGTTACTATGTAAGTATATAACTATGATCTTTATTGTCTGTATTTTATTTATTGAGGATATCATTTCATAAAATATAACTAAAAAAAGGACAAGCAAATTAATAAGTGCCACATACTTTTGGTCTAAAGTACAAAGGTAAATCCATGAAGATCGCGTAATTTTCAGTAATGGCAAAGTCGTGCATCATTATTGAATCGGCAATTGTTATTGGCACAGGATCGTTCATCACACCATTCTTTGAAATCACACGGTATGTGACATATGGCGGTGCTTGTGCATATCCAAACGTAAACATTTCACCTGAAAGCAGATTTAGTGAATTAATATTATTGCATAAGTTTAATAAGCCGATTAGCATGAAAAAGAGTTTTAACCAGTGACTGGATCAATCTTTGGGTGAGCAGTGAACGCATGTGAAAGCCTTTTATCATAATCCATCAATCCAAGAGTTTGTAGGTCACCATCCTCCTGAACTTTTATGGCGTCTAAAAAGATATATCATGATAAGATTAGAAAAAAAAATCAGGAAACAAAAAATACCTTAAAGTAGTAATCTTCTTATTTGTGCACTGAATGTGAGTGAAATGCTTACATGGTTTATCTCCTTCTGATAGTGCCAACAGCTTCCCATGGTGATATATAAGAGCTGTGTTCCCTAAAAGAAAATAAAATGGATACTGTTTTACGGTTTTGTTTCAGCAGTAAGCCAATAACTATGACAAACGGTAAGAAGGTATGGGGCTATGGGCCAAAGCAACACGACTAAAAATATATATAAAAAGAATTTGTCACCCAACCTGTCCCCTCGCCATATGAAAGATCTATCACTTTCAACTTCGTTCTCAGCATTTGCATATAGACCATTACTAATCCTAAAAATCCTTTGAGATCTCCAATCTGAAAATACAATAGCTATTATTGTAACTAGGTCCTTAATATAGAGCTATGCAAGAAGTAGCATGTTTTGAGATAACATATAATTTTATTCACTAAAGACTCTTGAAGGTAGAAAACATTATTTACATCCGTACATTACAACTAAAACAATAAGTTTTTTGCTAGGAAATACATACATGCTAAAACGATAGATATAAAAACTTAACATTATGATCTAAAACCAATTTATAAAAATGATATCGCATTTATAAAACAAACACATATTTCAGATGGCCACTATATATAGCTGCTAGCAACCAGAGGATACGTCATTTTAGAGATATTTGGTTATAGCTTTATAAGCATACCTTTCTAAACTTAGGTCCTCCAAAATATTCCTCTTGTTTCAAACGGGATGTCCTCACATAACGAGAGAGATAGGTAGCTTTTCCATCTTTGATGCGCAAGCCATGGATCATACTGTGAAAGAACGTAATTTAGACTAAAGTTACATTTCAGTGTAAATCCTTTGTCATACACATTTTGTAGTAGTTAACCCAATCCATCAAATGGTTTCCGTAGCTACATTACAAAATACGTACCCATCTCCATCAAACCTGCACACAAACATAAGAACAAGGTATTATAAAACACATAACCATAATTAAAAGCATTGTAGAAAACATCAATTATTATTTGGAAAAACATCCATATATATGTTTTGTACCAGTGATATCCAGCCACAGGAGCAAACTTTGGATTCGGACCTACTCTAACAAACTCTCCATTCAAGCACTCCTAAAGTTACAAAGATTTTGAAATGTTCATGAAAACCACAAAACATAAACATTTACCATCACCGTAAAAACACAACAAAAACTAACCGGTAGATGACCAATAACATCAAGATCTTTACATGGAGGAGTTTCATCAACAGGAGCAAAATTACCAAACAGCCAGTAATGAGATTGTGATGAATCATACATTCTGTTCATTAGTTCCTTCTCGAGCCAATCAACTGCTTTGGATGTGAATCCTTTTCTAGGTTTTGGATCGACTACCACTACACTGTCACCATTCTTTGTCGCTGTTTTGCCCGTCTGTTTGAGTAAGTGCATGAGATTATGGTGAAATGAAAGATGTTAATTAGTTTTTTAGTTATTATGGCGAGTTTTTTTAATTTGTTGGCATGAAGGTGAACTTTTAAAATGAATACCAACTTTCAAGTAAGTTTTCTAAAGTCTCCTTAAACTCTTTTATTAACTAAATGATAGCCCAAAAAATTAAGTTAAGTTTTTTTATAAATGAATAGATTTCTTGACATACATAAGAAAGATTATTAACAAGAAGTTAAATGAGATGAAGCATTCTCGGCTCAAAAATAGGATATAAACAGTTAGTGATTTTAAAGCTATTAACTATATTGCGTAACCGTACGTGACTTACTCGCTAGAGGATTTTTCCAAGTTAAGCTCAATCACGAGTTATGATTGTAGTTTCGAGCTATAAATTATACTTGTAGTTGTGATTAGTTCAAATTATGATCAATAATTGGTTTTTAGCAAAAAGAGTAAATGAACTTGTCTACTGATATAGTATTCTAATTTCAAACCTCCGACCATGTAGTCGTAGCATCGTCTTTCCAGATCAATTTATCACCGGTTTCCTCCACACCTTCACTAACTAAGTTCTTGAGATTGTTCTTGTGGTCGTCATGCGACTTTTCGAGAGTCTCTATCAGCAATAACAACACATTAAAGCTCTTGATACACCTTTCTAACAACTTGCCTTCTGGCCGGCCAAATTAATAATCTACTAAATAAATTCGTATTTTTTTAATTTTCTTTTCTAGGGTAGCCATGATTTTCCCTCTTGGTCGACCAGTTCTTGATCACATCGTCATTTTGTTGCTGTTTTTTTAATACAACATAGATTTGTATCGACAAGTTAGAAGGCCAAATACCTGGATTTATTCTCAAAGCTCCTCTCACTGCTTCGACTCTCGTGCTTTCTGCAAAGACGTACAAGTTCTTCATTTTTAGTAATTTCCCTTTAGTTTGGCAATTCCAATTTCTTGATTAATAGATAAAACAAGGAAGATATATATTACTTGACACTATCAAATTAGGTTGAAGTTTTGTAATCAGATGTCTTTTTTGTCCATGACAAAGTTGATTGCTTAAGGAAATGCTCTTGTATCCTGAAATTTCACAAGCAAATTTTTAGTACTCGTATAAGTCTTGCAAGATTGTTTCTTAATTGCATAACATAGTTCAACAATAAACGTACAACTGTACCATATGAACATTATACATGTGTTGTAGAAAAGTATAAGGGTGACAAATTTGTATCAGTTATTTGAAAAATGTTCCTTTGCGTTATATAATAACATTTGATATGTTAATTACGTAAATTTAAAAACTCTAATGTAATTAAACTAGTTAAGGGATTCGATTAGTTTGTTAGTCGACTATCTTGGATAAAACAAGCATACTAGATATACGATACTCTAAAGATTTATAACTGTACCATGAGATTTAAATACTTACCGATTATGGACGACCCTTCTAACAACATCTTCTTCTATGCCAATTAAGTTACCAACATTCGATCGCCTGAAATTTCTCTCTGTATCTCTCTCTTTTGCAATATCTTAACTAAACTAAAACTTGTGATAACTTCACCTTTTTTAGGATTATACGAGCCTTAATTAGGACATGTTTGGTATCATTCTGGCCTGAGAAAATGGATTATTCTCATAGAGTAATTACAAACTAGACCTTTTTGTTTCTTTTGTCATATTCATTCAGCCTACGGAACGATAGAATAATTACGTCCTTGCTTTTAATATAACGTTAATTACGATGTGCAGCCGTCCGTTAGATTCCTTAAACCAACGTTTATACAAAATTGATGTGAAGCTTACATCACAAGATTCTTTTTAAATACTGTAATACTTACATGAAGATTCACCGATCCATGCAAAAATTACCAATTTGTTTGCCAAAGTCCACCTAAATATAGACATATATCCGATTGTCACCAATTTACAATCACTAACCATAGATTAGTTTAGTATTTCATCAAAACTAAACCAAGATTATATTTTGAATTACAACGTTTCATCCAAATTTGTAAAGCTGCAAACGAAAGATTGAAACATCTAAACTTAGTTTAGTGACAAACAAATCTATGAGCTGTGGTCGTTTAATTGAAACAACAACAAAACAAGACTACCTATTGATGAAGAGGCCCTTGCCAAAATTACATTACATTACATACTACTAGTCGGATACCCGCACATAGCGGCGGTGATAAATATAGTTATATTATAAATATAGTAAATAATGGATTGCTAGCCTAACTCTATCCACAATTCCCTGCCTGCTTAGTGAATTCGTTTCACAGCACTCGGAATATATATGTGTTAGTTGTATGTGTGTGTTTGGTTTCCCGTAGCTTTTTCGTGACATCATTATTCTCGCATATAGAAAGACCCTCACAATCTCTTACCCGTCAAACACTTCCTCTAAAAGTATATATTTTGACAAACTTTGTATTGATTGAAATAAATGTTAAAGTTTTAAAATTTTGAATGAAAATAAAATAAAATCACAAAAAATGTAAAGAGTAAAAACTGATTTTATGTGTTTGTAAAAAATTTGAATGAAAATAAAATTCGAATGGAAACTGATTTGCAAACATAAATTTTTTTATTGGAAGTTTGGGACACTTGTGGGAATTTTATGTGTTTGTTTGATGATTCCGACATGAAACATTCATTGTTCCTTTCTTTATGTCAAACGTCTCTTGTTACATTTATTATTGTAAAAATATAGGCGAGTACCTCTTAACTCCATTATATTATCGTCATTCGTCACGAAGAACATACAATCAAAAACATTACTCGCTAAAAAATTTAATTAAAATGTATCTGTAGCCGCAACACGCGAGTACCCTTTTGAATAAATAGCGAGAAGGGATAACAATCAAACAAAAAGGGTTACCCTTCTCTTTTGCAATAAAAGTAAAGGCACAATCAAAAGATTTTATTGACTATTATGTATTCAATGTCATTTACTTATTTTTCAAAACTTTAATCCTTGAAACATTTTATTTCGCACCAATGATAGTCGGTCGGTTAGGCATACAGGGCTATTAGCTTAGGTTCAAGTAGCACAGAAGACAGAAGAAGGTTGTCAACTGGTCGGACAAAGGGTGTTTACCCGTGGAGCTTTCGAGTATGGTTGTAAGCAATCGAACTTGTGGGAGACAGATTAAGAGACATGTCGAGTTGAGGATAAGAGTACGGGGACCAAGATATCAGAATACGATTTGCAATAGAATAATTACAATGCTTTTATTCTTTTAGGGTTTTGCTAACAGCTTTTAGGGTTGATGTTAACAAGTGAATTCCGGAATTTATGTTAAGACACTACATTATGTTTGGCGAAATGTAGCAGTAGAAAAAGCAGTAGTAGTTAGCTGTTTGTTAAATAATGTTGGTCCATGCAGTTTGAGAAAATGACGATATCTTCCTACTAATAATAAGAATAATAACAACATCACCCAAAACCACAATAACACCATTTGTACTTTTCAACGTGTATAAATCTTATTAGAAATGAATCAAAAGATTTAAAGTGAACTAGCTCTCATTCCGGTTGAGCAACAAATGTAACACAACTATTAGAACGATTGGAGGCAGTTAGCTTTGCTTAGTTCGTTCCTAGAAGTGGGGATTCTATCAACTATATTGTTAAGTACTATTTTATGTGTTTGTTTAGAATCCTACTTAACTCGGTTATAAAGTTTCATTTAAATAGGCAAATAAAATCATGTGGATGCACATAGGTATAGTAGTTCACCGACCTTGGAGTAGATAGCACATGCCTAGTATACTAGGTGGAGCGTGCTTTGGTTTTCCAATGCTGATAACTTTTGTACTAAGATCTTACTTTATCGTCCTTTGATAAGACCTCACGCTTATCTTCCCAACAATTTTCAAGCCAATTCATCAAAGACCAAGTCCTTTTTAGAGATAAGTCTTCAGGGTTACTAAGACATTTGTCAGCCCCCAGTCCCTCTGGTATTACTTGTTGTGGAAAACTAGAGGGGGGGTTGAATAGTTTTGCGTCTTTTGCGTTTAATAAGAGTTTGCTTTTAAAGAATTTATGCTAATTTTAAAAACCTTTGAAGCTAAGGTATAGATACAAATTAATTCACATATATCACATAGACACTACTTATTTAAAGTGTTGAATAGAAATTATAATTTCATATATCTCACTTAAATATAAGTTTGTATTTATATATGTATATGTGTTTTAATAATTGTATATACTTATATTTTACTAATGTACAATTAATGTTGTAAATGGAACCTAGTTTGATCTTTATGTGAAATCAATATATGCACAACACACAATTATAACAATGTACGAAAAGCTAATAAGTAAGCAAGCAAAGAGTGAGAGATGGAAAGATCAAACCGAGAGACAAAGGATTTATAGTGGTTCGGCTACAAGGACACCTTCCTTGCCCTACTCCACTCCCCGAGCACCGAACTCGAGAGTTTTCTTCACTAAGTCAATAACCTCCCTTATGGCGGAGAAAACCGTACACACCAAAAGCTTACACCAATTTACGACACAAAGCAAAATGTCGAGTTCTAATCGTAGCTAGAACCAATCTCACAACAAATATCACACCACACCTTCTTCACACCTTTTCACTTCTTCTATACTTCTTCACACCATAATTATCTTCACGCTTTCACAAATAGTTCACAACTTCAAGGCACTAACGTCTTCACAACTTCAAGCCACTAATGTCTTCACAACTTCAAGCCACTAATGTCTTCACAACTTCAAACCACTAATGTCTTCTAGTCTTCTCCACTTGAAAGCTTCAATTTCTTCACTACTAGTCACTATTGCTACTATCTCCTATCACCACTACTATCCAACACTACTTCTTCACTTCAAGTTCCACTTCACACTTACAACAATTCTAGATTTTATAACTAAATCTAGCTAACTAATACATACACCTTATTCACCAAACTATGAAGGATTTACAAGAAGAGATAAACAAGCAACTTAGATAGCAAGATGATACTAAGTTGTAATACTTCTAATAGAAGTATTCTTCTCTTTGCACTTGAGTGTTGAGGCTTGAATCACTTTGAAACAAAGATTAGTGTATATATGATCAAAGGATTTTTAGAGGATGGAGATGGATGTTTAGATCAGAAAGTTTTCAGTGCAAAAAGGTGAGAAAAATATGTGGATTGATCCAATATTTAAAGGGCCAGAAAATACTGTTCTGGAGCATGCCGGTCCCCTTAATTAGGGGGCGGTCCCCTTAATGATTAAGGGGGCCGCCTAGTATAATTAAGGGGGCCGCCCTCCTGAACGTTGGATTTTCTTGTCCTTTTGTGAGGGAAATTTTTCTGGATTAGATTTGCCATTTTTGGTTGAAAATTTGAATTCATAAATTTGTAATGAATTAAACATATTCTTTTAATGCCAAAAATGTTTTATAAAAGATATAAAATGTTTTGTGACATTTTATAAATATCTAGTGATTAACAAAAGTGTTCATTTGATCTTATAATACATTAGACACTTTGTTTATTCATACCTTAAGTGATTAGATGGTAAAGATGAGTATTCACTACTAAATACTTGTTTATGTCATAATCTTTGGTTTGATGAGTTTTCGTTTTGTGATTATCAAAACATAGAGATATCGAAAGATATGAACAACGTTTTTAGTCATTTATTTATATCAACAATCTCCCCCTTTTTGATGATTACAAAACCTAAACTCATTAAATCCAAAAATTAATTTTTAGACAAGTATTTAGTGAGTTTATATTCACTTCTCCCCCTTTTTGTAAAATCAAAAAGGTTTAAGCCAATAAGAAGGAAGCTCCCCCTTGATGTATGCTCCCCCTCGTTTGAGGGCACCAAGGGTTCGAGTATTGGAATTCTTGCAAGAAAAATATTAGAAGCACAAGCATGGCACAAGCAAACACATATAGCATAATACCAACTAATAATAAGCATGGCAAAAGATAATTAGAAACGCATATTAAATCATTCATTAATAGAAAATGATTATGTCAACTCATAATCATTGTTACAAAAGCCATAAAGATAGAATACTAAACTAAGTAGAGCATCCTAATGTGCCAACAAGGAGTGTCACCAAACGTTCTTGAATTCCAAAATGGTTGAGGAGTTTTATTTGAAAATGAGAAACATAAGCATATAAAATGTTTGGTGGTTTAGTGGAGATAAACTTTTGGTTGCATGGATGTTGGTGAGTTTGGAGATGTGGAGCTTGTAGGTGGTGGATTTGAAGTTGGGTTTGTTGATTGAGGATTTTGATGTTGTTCAAGTGATGGTGTTTGTTGAGATCTAGTAAGAAGATACTCAATCCAAGTGAAGTGCTCATTCAATGCAATGGTTTGTTGTTGAAGGAAGATGCAACAAGGGCAATTGTTAACATGCTTCTCAATTTGGTTGATGTTGTGTGGTGATGATGGTGAGCTGGATTGGGGTTGATCCAAATTGCGTTGAGCAAGATGTAATGCTAAAAGAGCACTAAGCTCATGAGCCTCTTTTAGCTCCTCAACGAACTTCAAGTGTTCGGAGGAAGGTGTTGGTGGTGGAACATGATAGTTGTCTTGGGTGAAGGTTTGAACATGCAACATAGGATTGGCATGTGAAGTTGTAGGATGTGGTGGTGGTACTCTTGGTGATGGAGACATGGTTGAGCTTGGGTAGTCATGAAAACATGAAATGGGTGGAAGAGGTTCTTCATGAGTGAGTGGTGTTTTTGTTGAATGAGCAACATGTGAAGTATTGATTGAGAGATTGGGATTGAGCATACTCATCATAAGAAGAAGCATTAATGAGGGCATGAGTGGATGATAGGTTGTGAGATGAGTCATTAGTGTGGGTTTGAGGTTTAGTTGTAGGTTGACTTGGAACAACATCACTTGAGTTATGACAAGAATCAAGTTTCCTCCTCCAAACGGGTTTGACGGAGATCCTTGCGGTTCTTGAAATCTTTGGTTTTTTGTTGTTGGGAGATGACATGTTTGGGTGTGATGGCATTAATGATGGGAAGAGGGTATTTATAGTGTATGAAAAATGTGGTTTAGGAAGGTAAATTTTGGGGGATAGTATGGGACAAAATATGTTTGTGAATTTTGGAAAGTATAGGGTGAAAATGGTCAAAAAGTGATAAAGAAAACAGTAACCCCGACCATCAGATGGCCGGTCCCCTTAATTAGGGGTCGGTCCCCTTAATCATTAAGGGGGCCGCCTTATATAATTAAGGGGGCTGCCCATCTGGTGAATTCCAGAATGCCAGAATTGGGTTTTTGGCAGAAAATTTTCAGAAAGATTGTGTTTTTGGGTTTGGATTCAAGTAAGTTCAACTCTTTGAGGCAATATAGGATGTACTATTCATGAATGTAGAGAGTGAAAAGAAAAAAAAATAAAGTAGGCAATTAATTTCAAATAATCATGCAATCTACTAATTGATCAATTAAGATAGGCAACCAAGGAAGCAATAAAGCAAACTAGTTAAGTATGCAACTATATGAAGATGATAATATGTAGGCTAGAGGAAACATATTAATGAGTGCTAACAAGTAACAAGTAGGAAGATATGATTATATGAACTTCAAATCTTGTTGCAAACAAGATCTATATGGGCAAACCATGATTCTCATGAAATGATTTGATTAAATTGTGAATGTCATTTCCATAAAAGTGAATGACACATGTGAGATAATCAAATATGTTTTAAATGAAACGTTTTTAGTTTTATTCAACAATGCTTTGAAATAAATTCAAGTGTGCATTAGAGTAGAGTAAATTGAGTTTTGCTTCATAACATGTTAAAAAAAATCCAATCTTGATTTTGATTAAAATAAAGTTATGGTAGCTTATAGTTAAACACGTTGTTTGAAGAAGAGTGATATAAATATTTGAAAAATTATTATTGATGCGTAGGGATTGCACCAGGCTTTACCTCTCAAGGGATCTCGAGAAGCTTACAACCCCCACCAGGAAGTGTACCTGATCGATGTAGTATAGTATAATGACAAGTACCGGGGGATTGATGGTTCAGCTAGGAATAGTGTCGCTAGGATTAGAAAACCTAAATACTAGGTCTAGAGATGAGGGATGATTCTTTTTGTATTTTTATATTTTTTTAAAAAGCAAGTAAAATCTCGGGTTTTAAAGGATATGGGCGGAATTAGTTGCTATTCAACTAACCCAATACTAAGATGCAATCAAAATAAAATACTAGAAATGAAAATAAACTATATTAAACTAAGGTTGTGAGCAATATGTGGGAGTGTTGGGTCACTGAATTCCCCAAATCTTCTAACAAGGATTTGAACGTAAAATCCCCTAAGTGTAAACAAGTCACTGAGTGAACAGTAACTCAGTGAGTCACCTTCAGGATGCTAAGACCGAGCCTAAGAAGAAAGGTTCTCCATTCAGTGAGGCGGAACTCAGTGAAGTGTGATCTAAGCCAAGAAGAAGGTGATGGGTTCAGTGAGGATGACAATAACTCACTGAACCCCATGACTCCTCAACAACTTAATTGTACTGAAGACTGATGACATGAAGACTGAAGTTTTGGCGGGACTGGGCGGGAAAGTCTGAGCTGCTTTATTAAAGTGCTTTATCACTTTAATGTCAAACTTTCCTCAAATGGTTAAAACCAGTCTGTCATCAGAAAGTGCCTTTTGGACCTAACTCAATGAAGGTTCCTTGCCAGAAGAATAATATCTTTCAAGATATTGTTAAGGAAGCTTTAGGTCCAATGTATATTTAGTTGTTCTATACTTGTGTATAAATAGGAAGCAAATGTGAGGAGTAAAAGTTGACAAGTTTGTGCAATTAATGCAAAGCATTCACAAACCACTTTACTCCTCCAAAGAACAACGCAAGCCCCTGAGATAGCTCAGTGGGTAATTTAAGTTGTCACTCAACATAGTTTGAGTTTAGTGAGGAGTCCATACAATACTTGTCATTTCAACCCCAAGTGTTATTCCGCAAACACTTGGGTACGATTCTTTGTGATTAACTTCTAATAAAGAATTAAACGTTGGAAAATATTGTCTCTTATTTTTACGTTACTTTATTGTTAATCATTTTCATACATTTGTGTTCAAGTCATATAACTTGGTTACTTTACCTCTTTAGTTACTGATAACCAAGTAAAAGGGACCAACAGGGAGAAATGTGTTTACTTAGATTTCACTACTCTCTAGACATCTTTTACACGTTAATTACTTGTTATAGTTGCGTGGATGATGGATTGTATTCCTTAATACCATTCATGGGGTGGCGTACTTACTTCCCAAATCCTATGAGTGCCTACTTCACTCCTATGTCGAGCCGGCTAAGAAGCTCCTAACATGGGATCATTACAATTTACTCATGCATTAAATACAACCAGTAAAACCTAGTACACATCGGTTCATGTTTCCTAAGACGTTTAAGCATGTTACACAATGGAGATCTGCCAGTTTTCTTAAGCCTAGCCATTGAAATCATTCATCCAATACAACCATAAACAAGTAATCAACACATAATTAACATCTAGGTTTCATTAGATCTAAGCAAACACAAGATAAATCTAGCCTAGCATGTTGAAATCAAGACAAGCACAAGATTTAGACAACCAACACATAGACATATTGATTGAATTAAGAGAAGACTTATCTCAATAGCATATGAAAGGATTCAAGGGTTGAAAACCCTTGAATTTACTGTAAAATACGAGCTAGGGTTCACAAAGTTCGGCCCTAGGGTTTCTCCACACAAGTTCCTCCTAATGAATGAAAAATAGAAAACTATATATAGATTTTGGAAGGTGACGGCGTCAAGAAAAAATGTCTGATGCCGTCATCTCGCCGCCAAATAGTTCATCGGACTACCTAGATCTGGGTCTGACGCCGTCATGTGTACACCTTATGCAAGCCGTCATGATTTTAACTCTTGACGCACTTCTTTTGACGCCTTCAGGTTTCTTCTGGGTCGTCATGGATTTTACTCTTGACGCCGTCAGGAATTTCCTCTTGATGCCGTCATACACTATTCTCAGCATGGAAAATTAAGTCTTTAGCGTTTTCTTCACTTTTATGCTTCAAAAACGTCCGAATTGCTTCCTTTTCCAGATTTCACTCCCAAAGTACCTAAAATCACAAAAGGAACGATTTAGGGTAATATTTGATCAAATAAATTCAATTCCGGGCTTAAATGACCCCCTAAAAGTGGTTCATTTTTCGCCTCATCATATACCCTTACACTTGAGATTTGCTTGTCCTCAAGCAAATGCGCTTTTATTCTAATCAAAATACAAGTTAGGGTCATTTAACACTAATATAAAAGTAATTACAACAAATAATCGTTCCACTAAAGACCAAAGACAAGCACGGAGGTCATACACTAGCACCTCACAAACAGTGTTTAGATACTCATATCTCTCGGGTGTAATAAAGTATAAATTACAATATGGAAACGGAAGATATCTCTCACTACCTGTCATAGCAAAATAGATTACCATAGGCTTGGGAAAGGATCAAACCTCCACCACATGGCGTAAGCACCTAGGATAAACTATCAAAGAGGTCTTTTTAAAGGGTTGTAACGTTAGGTGTAGGGATATGAAATACACGGTTTTGTTGGATATAGGCAGTCTTTACTGGTGGCGAGTTAACAATCTTGGTTAATTACATGTACAATATGGCGTTGCTAAGCCAAGACTAGACTCGACTTAAGTTAATTAATGAAAAATAACAAAAACATAAAATGCACATAGAATGAAAAGGGATGGTAGTCTGTATGTTTTTTCTCTTTTTCTATTTTTTTTTTCTTTTTCTTGACTTTTCAATTTTTTTTTTCTTTTTTTCTTTTTTTTTTTTTTTTTTTTTTTTTTGCGCATACACTTTTACCCTACCATCCAAAATAATACATCATAGGGATTGAAAATTCCCCTTACACTTGAATTTTTACATACTTTACAATAAACTAATCTAATGACTCGAATTAAGAAAATCAAAACACTTGGAGTACTTTTAAGATTAACGTACATATGGGGGTAATAATATTATGTTCTTCCCCATTACTCCATAAAATAAGTACTTTACCCGTGAGTCCCAATCGTCCCAAAACAATATGTACAAAGATATGACTCGACTTAGCAACCATGTAATCAATTAGATAATTAACTAAGGGTTTAACAAATAACAATAATGCACTAAAGATGAGTGCATAGAAGGAAGGCTAAGGCGATTTGGTTGTACATTTAAGTAGGGTGTAACAAATTCTTCCTTTAAGTAAAATGCTTAAAGTTAGAAATGAAAAGATAGGCTCGGAGGGGTGTACTAGGGGTTTCGTGTACTAAAAATGAGTACAACGCTAAGGTGTGGGAAAAATTAATTGACTTAACTAGCCAAGTAATATGACATAAATGGTCAAGTAATTATGATACGGGTTTAACACAAGGGTGATCCTAATGCCTCTTATCATGTAGTAAATCCTTCTACACGAATGTAGTCTCACTAGCGGTCTTGGGATGCATCACTAACGCAAGTTCTAGAATCTAGGTACACTCATAAGCACTAATAGTAAATGTTTTTCCTATCAAATCTAAAGGCGAACCTTACATATTTGGGTGGAAAATTTTTCTGAATGGTACGGTTATGTGCTAGTCATACAATCTCCTATCCATGAGACGCTTGCTATGACTAAAGTTTCACTCCTAAATGTTGTAAAAATTTTTAAATTTGGCGCTAAAATTGCACTAACAAGTATTTCTCATAGTTTTATTACACATCTACTATCAAGCAAACAAACTCAAGTGAAAGTGTATCTGTAAGGTATCATCATTTTACCCTCCCCTTACACTTAAGATGAACACTGTCCCCAATGTTCAAGTAAAGAATGTAAAAGTGAAATAAGTAAAACGAATGAAATCAAATACTCCCCTGATTTGCTCGGTATGGATAATAAGGTGGCCAGGTTAGATCTTCCTCCAAGAAAATGAACAATCAAAGCTTCCCTTCCAGAATAATAATTATCTTCTTGTCATACATAACCTGTAAATCCTGAGAAAACAGACAAGGCAACCTCGCATAAAATCGGCGGCAATCAACATAAGTTACTAAATCCTAGAAAACAAAATAAGATATAATGCTTGTGGAATGATGTTTGCAGATTTCCTGGAGATTATAAAACTGATAATTCAACAAAACTTTAAGATTCCGTTAGAAAAACAAAACTGGTAAAATTTTCAGATTTTTACACGTGACGCCGTCAAGAGTAAACTCGTGACGCCGTTAGAAGTGACCTGCAGAAATTCTTATGTTAAGTTTCCGGAATATTTTTGGAAAAACTTGGTCCTACTTCCTGGAAAATCCTGCAAAACATCACTATGACTCGATACAAGCATTTGACTCTAACAAATATGAATATACATGTTCATTTAATATTGTGGAGAATCATGATCGGTTTGTTTCTTAAAAACATATTTGGGGTTTCCCCTTACACTTATCTTTTGCAAAAATACCTTTTGGTGAAGTTAAGACTAGGCCATAACAACAAAATAAAGTATTTCCACTATTTAGTTTAGAAACATGATCTTTCAACAATAAAAATAAAGCATGCGTACGGAAGCAAATAACAAACAAACAAACAAAATAAAAATCACACAAAACATGGGTTGCCTCCCAAGAAGCGCTTTTCTTTATTTACGAGTCTTGTAGCTAGACTCAAGGTCATGGGTTACTACGTGACCTCATCGTTGGTTTCACTCTCTAGGTCGTCTTCTAAACCAGTTTTGTACTCCGGACCTAGTTGCAAGCATTCTTTGTAGAAACCAAGCATCCTATTCTTCACATACTCAACTCCTCTACGTCTATCCTCATCATTCCTATAATAAGCCGCTTGCTTGTGTTCCTTTTCTATATTAGAGAGAAGGCGGTATTGCTCAATTTTGTAGGGCATTTGGTAGGCAATCTCATCATTCTCTTCCTTGAACCTAACTATCCCTCGGATCATAACTCATCCTAGTGGCCTCAACAAATGGTTTTCCGAATATTACTTGGCTTAGGCAATCATCTATCACCGGACGAGTGTCTTCTACTATCAAAAAATCGATCTCATAAGTGAAATTACCTATAATCACATGCAATCTCTTCACTCTTCCTACAAAATTACTTATCAAATTCTTATTGGGCATCAGCCTATAATCAAGTTGTTTCTTCATACCCCAATTGTAATAAGTCCTAGTCATGATGTTTACAGGAGATATAGGATCGATATAAGCTTTCCATATATGCATATGCCCGATGTTGCATGGTATGTTGATGTTAGAGGGGTCTCCCATTTTGATAAGGGGTGTGCCAAGGATATATGGTGTCTCGGGGCCATCGAATAAATCCTTATGGTATTCCCGTTCTTCCTTGGTGGGCAACTTATCAAAGTGCTTTTCTATAGTCTCTAATTCCTCTAACTCCTCTCCCTTATTAGCCTCAACTTCCCTAATTTCATCCCTAGTCTCGGTTTCTACTCCAACTTCATCCTTGTCACTTTCTTCTATCTCCTTATCTATTGGCTTAATGGTGACAACATTGACAAAGTGGACATGTTTGGATGATGAGGGGTCCTTAATTTGGATTCCGTTATTGGTGTCCCTAGTGTCCTTCCTAGGTGTGGTTAATGCTTGGTTGTTGAGGGCTTTCAACAATTGTCTTGTTGGTCATCTCCGTTTGTTGTTGGCTGAATTCGGTTTCAAACCTAGCTATGCGAGCTTCTTGAGATGCTATGAACTTAGACATCAATCCTTCAAGATTGTTGGTACTACCATAGTTCTTAGAAGGATTGTTGTTGAAAGTACGGTTGGAGGGTGGACCGTTTGGTTGGTAACGATTAGGCGGATTGGAAGAATTGACTTGATTTTGTTTCCACCTAAGGTTTGGGTGATTTTTCCAAGAGGGGTTGTATGAATCACCGTAAGGGTTTGGCTCGGGTTTGAAAGTGTACCACTTATCTCCCGCTTCGTCGGTACGCGAGATGCGTAGTCCGCAAAAGCTGTTCCGGGGAGTTCCACACAATCACGAGTGTCATGGGGACCACTACATAATTCGCATGAAGAAGTGATTTTGTTCACTTGGCTTGAAGGCTTAGGAGCTTCGTAAGATTTCATGAGAAACTTGACTTGGTCCTCAAGTTCCATGATCCTACGGTTGGGAGTGCTAGAGTTGTTCGAAGCCAAAGATATTGCCTTGACCGTTTTGTTCAAATCACGGGGATCATTCCAACTTTCTTTGTCATAAAGAGCAAGATCTTCTATGAGTTCCCATGATTGTTCCGCACGTAGATCACGTAGCTTACCACCGGCCTATTGGTCAATGGCTCGCCTCGTGGAGAGATCGATATGGTCATAAAAGATTTGTACTTGGAGCCAAAGATCTATGCCATGATGAGGGACTTTTTGGAGTAAGTCCTTGAAACGAGTCCATGCTTCCTAGAGAGTTTCATTTTGATGTTGTTGGAACATCAAGATGTCATTTCTAAGCTTAGTAGTTCTCCCTGGTGGGAAAAATTGAGCAAGGAAACGAGTGGTGAGATCATCCCATGTGGTGATGGATCCCGCGGGTAAACACTCAAGCCATTGACTAGCTTGATCACGTAGAGAGAATTGGAATAGGCGTAATCGGGTTGTCTCTCTAGTTGCAACATCTAAGTCTATGGAATCTACGATTTTAAGGAAGTCCTTGAGATGTTGATTTGGATCTTCGGAACGAAGTCCATGGAATGCACATCCGCTTTGCACCAACCGGATGGTGTCGGATCGCAAGGGGGTCACATTGCTCCGGTGAGCTCAATGGTGTTTCGATAGCCTTGGTGGCTAGGTCGGGAATACTCTCCTAAGGTTCGGGGCCTAAGAGGTTCTAGTGGTGGGTTTTGTTGTGGTGGGATGACGGGTTCAAAGATGTTCCCATCGTCCGTGATGTCGGGTGGTGAAGAGGTACGAACAAAAACACGAAGAATTAAGATAGACTAAAGAGAACCTAAAAATAAAAATAAAATCTTACTAGAAAGGAATCTAGCAAGTAGACCTAATAAAAAGAGATTCTAACCTAGACAATAACTATTCCCCGGCAGCGGCGCCAAAAACTTGATGCGTAGGGATTGCATCAGGCTTTACCTCTCAAGGGATCTCGAGAAGCTTACAACCCCCACCAGGCAGTGTACCTGATCGATGTAGTATAGTATAATGACAAGTACCGAGGGATTGATCGTTCAGCTAGGAATAGTGTCGCTAGGATTAGAAAACCTAAAGACTAGGTCTAGAGATGAGGGATGATTCTTTTTGTATTTTTATATATATTTTTAGAAAGCAAGTAAAATCTTGGGTTTTGAAGTATATGGGCGGAATTAGTTGCTATTCAACTAACCCAATACTAAGATGCAATCAAAATAAAATACTAGAAATAAAAATAAACTATATTAAACTAAGGTTGTGAGCAATATGTGGGAGAAATGTGTTTACTTAGATTTCACTACTCCCTAGATATCTTTTACACGTTAATTACTTGTTATAGTTGCGTGGATGACGGATTGTATTCCTTAATACCATTCATGGGGTGGCGTACTTACTTCCCCAATCCTATGAGTGCCTACTTCACTCCTATGTCGAGCCGGCTAAGAAGCTCCTAACATGGGATCATTAGAATTTACTCATGCATTAAATACAACCAATAAAACCTAGTACACATCGGTTCATGTTTCCTAAGACGTTCAAGCATGTTACACAATGGAGATCTGTCAGTTTTCTTAAGCCTAACATTGAAATCATTCATCCAATACAACCATAAACAAGTAATCAACACATAATTAACATCTAGGTTTCATTAGATCTAAGCAAACACAAGATAAATCTAGCCTAGCATGTTGAAATCAAGACAAGCACAAGATTTAGACAACCAACACATAGACATATTGATTGAATTAAGAAAAGACTTATCTCAATAGCATATGAAAGGATTCAAGGGTTGAAAACCCTTGAATTTACTGTAAAATACGAGCTAGGGTTCACAAAGTTCGGCCCTAGGGTTTCTCCACACAAGTTCCTCCTAATGAATGAAAAATAGAAAACTATATATAGATTTTGGAAGGTGACGGCGTCAAGAACAAATGTCTGACGCCGTCATCTCGCCGCCAAATAGTTCCTCGGACTGCCTAGATCTGGGTCTGACGCCGTCATGTGTACACCTTATGCAAGCCGTCATGATTTTAACTCTTGACGCTCTTCTTGTGACGCCTTCAGGTTTCTTCTGGGTCGTCATGGATTTTACTCTTGACGCCGTCAGGAATTTCCTCTTGACGCCATCATACACTGTTCTCAGCATGGAAAATTAAGTCTTTGGCGTTTTCTTCACTTTTATGCTCAAAAAACGTCCGAATTGCTTCCTTTTCCAGATTTCACTCCCAAAGTACCTAAAATCACAAAAGAAACGATTTAGGGTAATATTTGATCAAATAAATTCAATTTCGGGGGCTTAAATGACCCCCTAAAAGTGGTTCATTTTTCGCCTCATCAATTATTCAAAGAGAGAGGTTTTAAACAATATGTTTTAATTTTGATAATCAAGAAATTGTAGGTGAAGGATTTGAAATGGAAACTTATCATACTCAAGAGAATTAATTGAGCCCATTGTCACATATAATCATTTCTAATGGCAACTAAAGATATGGAAGAGAGATGGTGGATTCTAATGATCTTAATGCAATATAATTTGAGAGGATAATGTAAATCATCTAAACACACTAGATTAACACATGTGTATATATATATATATATATATACAAAGAACATCATAATATTAAGTTACTAACATGTCTTAATTATAACACATCTATTAATGCAACTAGTAAGATCATATAGCTTAAAAGGTAAGTATTCTACTATAGATCATAGAAGATTTTCAATATAAATGAAGACTAAGAAAAATGGTAATAGACTTAACAACAAGAGGGTTAATTATCCTAATGTCATGTATACATATATTAGTATTAATGATTTAAAAGCATGACAACTTATAAATTAAATCATATTAATATACTAATTAAAGTATACTTTAATATAATATAATATTGGCAAGTTTTTGAAAAGAAATCTTACCTCAGGTCCAGCTTTTCTTTAAGAGTGGGCATGAGAGTAATGGAAGACATCTTAAAAGTTTGCCCAAAACATGTCGAAGTAGCAAAGTAAAATCCCAACGCAATAAAGATCAAGGAGGCTTGATCCGAAAAGCTTAATCGATCACAACAATCATCACAAATCGTGAAGACCAAGAATAGTTGTGCTTTGAAACCTTCGTCTTGAAATAGTAACGGACACACCATAAAACCAAGACTCCAAAAGTAAAGAACAAAACATCGAGACAATAAACGACCGCAACAACGTCATAGGCAAATCATGTGCAGAAAGTGAAACATAGTAATAGGAACCAATAGTCGTCAAAAGTAAGAAAGCAAGGTGAGCAATCCAAAACGTAATAGTCTCTTCGTTCGTTAATTACCTAAACATGATAAAGAGCTTGGTACCCAGATTCTCATGGGTCCGAGTTGGTTAGTTGAGAACATCCATTGCATTTAAATGCACATGATGAGGATGTCGTCGAGAAGTACAAGAATTCATCAATGGTTTGTTTTAATCAACAAACAATGACTTTCTTGACTAGAGAATAAATAATGGGTGTAAATAATATTAGTTCTAAATTTCTCCACTAGGTTTAACAAATTTTATTTGTTTTGATACATTTGTTAAAGGATCATTTGCAGTAAATCCTAAGTCGGTTTTATCATAAAATGACTTTTGAATGTTAAGTAAATATTTTAAAGATCTAGAGATATTTTCAAATTTTGCTAATATTTTTGCTTTTTCATTTTCCATTTTAATTTCATGTTTATAGTCTTGACAATATTTACATTTAAGATCAATTTCAATATTGCTTTCAAGTCTAGACATTTTATCTTCTAAAATTATTTCCTTTTCAAAATTGTTTTCAATGAATATTGAAGATTTATTTTTAAGAATCATTTTCGAGTCAATGTTGCAAAAATGTTTGAAGTTGTTTTCCAATTTTGAAAATTCTAATATAAATTGATCATAGCAAAAATGTTCGGTTTCGGATTGTACCTTATTAGTAGTTGTATAATCTTTGCATACTATATGTTGATCAATTCCATCGTCCATGTCGCTCCATGTTTTATTTGTAGTTTCGCTTAGATCAAGAAGCATGTAGTCCTTGCCATCAATACTTGTATTCACATTTGTTTGAATATTCTCACAATACGTAATATCATCGTCTTCTTCGTACTTATTGCACCATGATTCATTAACACACTTTCTTTGGATTTGACTCATGTATTCTTCGTTATTAATACCTTCAATGATCACATTTGAACTAGTAGTACATGTGTTTATTTCAACTAAATATTTATCTATTAAATTTTCTAGAGTAACTATTTCTTGTGCAATATCAAGTTTATCATCTTTGGTTTTACATTTCTCTTGGTGAAACTTTAAAAGACATTTCCAAATATTATTTGCCATTTTACAAAGAAATAATTTTTCATATTCAACTCTTGGTAGAGTTTTGAAAATGAGTAATTTGGCTTTCGTATTTTTATCAATCTTGGTTTTAAGATTATTATATTGATTTTCAAAATCCATTTTGGTTAGTTTAAGATCATCAATTGATATGATATGCCAAAGATCAAGATCTATTGATTTTACATAATTTTCAAATTTATTTTTCCATTCAAGAAAATGATCATTTTCAAATAATGGTGGTTTTTGCGTAAATTCCCCTTCTAGATATTTTTCGAATTCCATAGATCGTTACAAGTTTTAAAATACAATATATTTTAAAAGTCTTACTAGAGGTGGCTCTTGATACCAATTGTGGAAAACTAGAAGAGGGGGTTGAATAGTTTTGCGTCATTTGAGTTTAATAAGAGTTTGCTTTTAAAGAATTGATGCTAATTTTAAAAACCTTTGAAGCTAAGGTATAGATACAAATTAATTCACATATATCACATAGACACTACTTGTTTAAAGTGTTGAATAGAAATTATAATTTCAACTTCAAGGCACTAACGTCTTCACAACTTCAAGCCACTAATGTCTTCACAACTTCAAGCCACTAATGTCTTCTAGTTTTCTCCACTTGGAAGCTTCAATTTCTTCACTACTAGTCACTATTGCTACTATCTCCTATCACCACTAATATTTAAAGGGCCAGAAAATACTGTTCTGGAGCGTGCCGGTCCCCTTAATTAGGGGGCGGTCCCCTTAATGATTAAGGGGGACACCTAGTATAATTAAGGGGGCCGCCCTCCTGAACGTTGGATTTTCTTATCCTTTTGTGAGAGAAATTTTTCTGGATTAGATTTGCCATTTTTGGTTGAAAATTTGAATTCATAAATTTGTAATGAATTAAACGTATTCTTTTAATGCCAAAAATGTTTTATAAAAGATATAAAATGTTTTGTGACATTTTATAAATATCTAGTGATTAACAAAAGTGTTCCTTTGATCTTATAATACATTAGACTCTTTGTTTATTCATACCTTAAGTGATTACTACTAAATACTTGTTTATGTCATAATCTTTGGTTTGATGAGTTTTCGTTTTGTGATTATCAAAACATAGAGATATCGAAAGATATGAATAACGTTTTTAGTCATTTATTTATATCAACACTTGTAGCTCCTTATACCTTGCTCCCTGACACCGCATGAGTTTACAAAGTGTTTCTTCAGTTAGTCTTCGACTTCCCTGAAGTTTGGTTGCTGATTGAGCTTTATACAACTCTAACTGATTTCTTATATCAGTGAGTTTACATCCACTGATGATCATTAGTGAGGTATCGTTCACTGACAACCATCAAGGTGTACTCTCTGATAACAATTAGGGAGTAACACTTTCTTATAACCACCAGTGAGTAAGACCTTTGATTTCTATTAGAGGGTGACGTACTCTATTATCCTTATCAATGAGTGTTGTTCTTGTTGATTTATATCAGAGATTAATAAATTATGTTATTTTATGTTTAAATACATGTCAGAGACAGTTGGGTTGAAAATCCAACTTAACAAGTAAAAATGTTTGATGACGTAGTTATAGCGGTAATTACAAAGTGTAAAATAATGTAAAAAGACATATACACATTAGACAAAAGTTTCATACGAAATAGTTTTTATCTAAAGAACAAACCATGCAATCTTATACATCCATTGTTTTCATCTAAATAAAGAAAACCACTTTCATCTTATTCTTTTTTTTTTTTTTAAATTAAAATATCCCACATACCGTTATTTGTTATACGAAATTAAGTATACCATCGCGACGAGAATTAAATTATCTTTCTATGGATATGCACTTCTATATACTTTCGAAGAAGTTTTTTTTCAAAAATTCCGTCTAGAAAAATCTTTGAAAAATCGCATGTGATTTATTACTTTAAAAATCACATGTGAATTGTGAAAAATAACAAATCACAAGTGATTTTACAAATCAGAAAAATAACAAATCACAAGTGATTTTACAAATCACGTGTGATCTTTCTGGGTAAAAATTTTGAAAAAAAAAATGTCGAAAGTATATAGAAGTGCATATGTGTAGAAAGATAATTTAATTATCGTCCCGATTGTGTATTTTTCGTAGCTTGAAGATTTACCGTTTGCAAAATATGTTGTTTAAAAAAAGTGAAAAATGAGTGTTTTAGTTTGATGAAAAAGTGTATGGCTAGGATGAACCCATTTGTTATTAAAAAATAAAATAAAATAAAGGTTTTTTCTTGATCTTACCTCATACACATCAACACAAAAACAAAATTGGAATATATGTAATTTAAGAGCCAAAATGTTAGCAGCTAGATTTAAATGCTTCTTGATGAAGCGTTTTGAATGAGAGCGGTTACATACCATTCAACCATTAATTACTTGTTGTGAAACAAGCATTATATTTAAGTTGCTAGTTGTTCTAAAATACTTACAAATGTTTGGTGCTAAACATACCTAGTCATAACCAAATCATTTAAAATCACTACCACTTCCTGAAATCTCTCAAACACATATATAATTCACTCATTGATCATATTAAGGAAAAACACGAAGCATGTTTCTAACCATTTCTTAGTAAAGAAAATGGCCGAGAATCAAACTGAATATGGATTAAATAAGGCTAGAAAAATAACACTTCTGATAAAGTTATTGGAATCAAAATATTATTTTCAAATATGTTAACTATTCTTTGGCTGGCCCCACTAGCCGGTCTTACAAGGGGTGGCAATTCTTAACACGACATAAAACACGACCCGAGACCGACATGAAAATAAATGGGTTAGATTCGGGGCTAAACAAGTTCGGGTTTGGAAATAGGTCGACACGAGTAACATGTTTAATTAATAGGTTAAGTTTAGGTTGAGATTCTCAACCCGATTACAACTCGTTAACCCATTTAAAAATGCATTAAAAAGTATAAAATAATAGAAATTATGTGTTTAATTTCATTATAATAAGACGTAACTATTTTATATTTCTATCTTGTGATATGTATCATTTTTTTGAAATATTTGATAATGGTAGATAGTGTTCATGGATCGTGTAATATCCACGACAACCGAAAACCAAAACCGAACCGAACCGAAAAAAATCAAACCGAATTTGTAACCGAACTGAATTTGTCAAAACCGAACCGAACCGAACTAAATATTCGGTTATCGGTTCGGATATGGGTTTGGCAATAAAAACCGAAAACCGAAAATATATTTTTTATGTATTTATATATAAAAATAATCACTAAAAGTCTTTTTTAGTATAAATATAACATTATTTAAGCTTGAAAAAAAATTTGTTCTAAAAATATACATAATTAAATAAAAAAAAATTATTAAAATTACGTAATTCGGGTTATTCGGTTTGGTTTTCGGTTATAGGGGTTCGGTTTTCGGTTCGGTTTAATCAAATTTGAATTCGGTTCGGTTCAGTTTTCGGTTTGACCCAGAAAAAAAATAATCGAACAAACCGAACCGAATAACCCGATAACCAAACCGATGAACACCCCTACTTGTATCAAAATATTTATCGTATTTTTTAAAATTTTCTAACATACAACTTACCATATTTGATATGTCCTATTAAATTATATTCAAATCATAAACGGATCAATACGACCGACCCGTTTAATAAACGTGTTAAAGTTAAGGTTGAACTTCTCGACCCGATTAACTAAACAAGTCAAGTTTGTGTTGAGATATTTGAACCCCACCAACTTGAACACGACCCAAATTGCCACCCCTACCTACAACCAAGAAGGAAGAAGTAAATCCTATAACACCAGGATTAAAAGAACATCGAGACAAAATTGAAACCAAAGTTGTCCGCTTTCTATTGCTTGTTTCCCAAGGACAACAGTTAGCTACCATTATGGGACTAAATCAAAGTCCCAATTAAGATAACACGCAAGTTGGATATACGTCAAGTTCAAAAGAGAACAAAAAAACAGGGGCCTGACAAACGATAAAAATAAATGAGAGAGCATAATCGAATAGCTTTTCCGAATCCTTCCATCTTTCTGTCATACCAAGCGGTGTCTATATCAAAATGCAACCGATTATAACATAAAAGACAACTTTTCAACAATCTCTACCGATATATATAATTAATAACAGCCTTTGAGAAAAACTCAAAACATCCAAACACCATAGCTTTCAATCCTCAACTAGACAAAAACTTATCACTGGTAAAAGTACAAACTAGGTACACACAACGAGTCGGTCAACCAACTCACCTGGGCTTCCCCTATCCTATAAACCATGAAACCTCTAAAGGTGCGAGATGGAAATGCACCAACTCAGTTAATTCTATTCTTCCGGTTTTGCAATAAACCATCAATAACTAAGTTAAAATCAACCTAATCAATTAGCACGGCCATTTATATGTTACCTCACCATCTTCGCTTCTGTGAATAAAACCGAATTCCTTGTTTGCCAAGGTCTACATTACTAGTCTTCCCATCATCTAAAGTAACAGATACAACAGACGTGCCTTCAAAGACTTCATGTACAGTACCCTTGTGCCTGCAACAATCAATAATTAAAAAAAATTACCTCCAATTTTATTTTTATTTAAATTCAGTTTAACCATAGCAGTAAATTACATAAATCACCCAAACATACAGAATTGATCCGGCACCAATTCTAACTACAGATACGGTCCCTAAAAACACCATTTGCTTTCATTTCTCTTTTGGTCCTTCCTAAAGGGTAGAGAACAAGGTACCAAATATGAGTGCAAACAATATCCACAGACCAATTACCAAACCGGGGGGACCATTTATGTAATTTACTCTAAAAATCGTAATGTATTTACAAGAAAAGAAAATAATATAGGACCTACCAGGTACGATTGGATCGTTGATGAACTTCAACTTTTTTTCCAATTGCATCCTTTCCCAACTTCTGAATTATCCAATTTGCATCCATGATCTCTCCCATGTCTTCATCAGATGAGCAATCCGCCCCTTCATATTCCTCTACAAACAAAGGATCACCCATTAAAGGTGATGGTCTCTTTCTCTTAGATCTTTGACCCTTGATTGAACTCTTGTCATCCTCCCCTGACTGAGCCAAAGAGGTTTGTCTATCAGCATATGGATTCTTGAACTTTAGTCTCAACAATGGCTTAAGTTCTTTCGTCTTATTGCTCCCATTCAGACCATCAGGTGCCTCTTGACCTCTAAGTGAAGGCGTTTCACTTCTTTTACCAGACGAGACACGTGGCTTTGCATCAGGGATTTCTGGATTCAACTTTCGTATCTTAATAGTGGATCCCTCTTTTCCTCTCAGCCGCAATCGATTTTGATCATCATGGCCTAAAGTATCTCCTTCAAAAGATAATTGATGTTAAAAACAAACATCCCGTCATGTAAACAGACAAATATGATTAGTGGTGCCAATCAATACCTTTTATGTCAGAGATTTTAGACATGTTTAAATGTTTGCCATTTGCTCTATGTCGAAACATGTCTTCACTGTCTATAAGTGCAAAAGCAGAACATGAGACATGCAGAGGCATATAGAAAGTAAAAACGAAATTGTGTTTAAGTTTTTCAAATAAAGATAACAAACAAGATTAAGTTACATTGTAAAGTTTCATTCTGCTGGAAAAACCACCCTTTGGGCATGGAATGAAAACTATGGGTGGAAATGAGCCAAGCCGCTTGTGAAAAGCTCGGGATTGGATCGGTAAAAAGCTTAAACAAGAGAAGCCTAAACGAGCTCGAGCCTAAGTTGCGGCTCATTATTAATCGAGCTCGACCCCGAGCTTTATATACAAAGCTCGATTGGGCTCGCGTGCCTAAACGATGCTAAGGATATTCTTTTTATACTAAACATATATAATACGTTATGCATTTGTATCATAGGTAAGCTTATTAACGAGCTCAACAACAAGCTTATTAACGAGCTCGAAATAGATATACTACAAGTCGAGCTCGAGCCAAGCTCTAATTTTTCATTGGCGCATCATATAAACGAGCCGAGCCCGAGCCTGTATAATATACCACGAGCAGAGCTCGAGCTTAACGAACACGGCTCGAACCGAGCCGAGCTCAGTTCGAGCTTTAAAAAACTTAAACGAGCCGAGCTCGAGCTCTGACAGGCTCGGGCTCGGCTCGGGCTCATTTCCAGCCCTAATTGAAAACCAACCAAATGAAAGAAGCCACATTCCTTGTGGAATGCCATTTCATTTCATATAACAAAAGATCAACTTTTCTTTCATTCCAACGGAAGGGTTGCACTATAGTCATACTAACACACTTTTTTTTAATGGTGGTCATCATAAAGAACTACAGTAAACGGATGAGGTTTTCCCTGTCCAGGTTACCCTGGGGAGGGCGAGTCTTTGACTCAGATGTACGCGGCCTAACGAGGGTATCCATGTGACAGTTTCCGAACCCTTTCCCTGACCACCCCCAAGATGTTTACCTATTGAGGTTCTGAGACCTCTTGTGAGGACAACAGGATAACTAGGCCACCTTGGTGGTGGTTATAAAACAATACGATAGTCTTAAACATTGTCAGTATATAGTTCTACCAACCAAAGTAAGGCAAAGAGGCACAGTGGTTAGCTCGAGGAACTATTGTTCTAAAAAATGCTACACAGCCTATAATAACAATGAGATTTGTAGAAGATAGCATAAAGGAATTTATCATGTTAATTGTGTAACCACATAGATGCTGTCGTCAAGTTCAATTCCCAACCAAGGAAAAAAACATTTCTTACATTCCCATCTAGTGGAATAGTCAAGATATGAGCTTCAGAAAAATTAATGATACATGTATGACAAGTAATAAAATGACAGGAAAATTTCATACTGTAGGTAAAACCGTAAAACTATGCATCTATATGTGTTTCTTAATAGCATCAGATCACATAACACATAATAAGTGCAAGTTTGCAATTTGAAAGAACTCAAGTAGATAACCTATAGAGATGACATACCATTTGAAGTGATTAAATCTTGCCCGGGATGTAAGTTTGCTGCATCAGACCTTGGAGAACTAGTTACATTTTTGTTTCTAGCACCCAAGTGTATCACGAGCTTCGGTCCCTTGGTGTTTATGGACTTATCAGCACTTTTACCCGTTTGCTCCATGGTGTCAACTCCATGTGACCTTCTATTGTTCATCTTGTCTCTTGATAGTCTATCTGTCTTAACAAGCGAGTTCTTATGATACCTTGCCTGATTACTTGACCACACCGCATCATTCAAATTTCCAGCAATTTCAAACTCTGTACTTCTAGAAGACTGTACGTCTACATCCTTGAATTTATCGTCCGTGATGAATCCAGCAGATTGAGCATCAGTATGACTTTTGGTCAGTGGTTCGGTTCTACCAAATGAAAGTGCACTATATCCCTTTTTCTTAACACTCTTCTTGCTTGAGGATTTCTTCTTGGGAGCATTATCAACTATGCCTTTCAGAGAAAACTTTAATGAACGTCCATGTTCATTTTTTGCTAAAGGTGGGTTGTCATCATCATCATCTGAATATGGTTGAACGGAAAATATTTCTTCTTGAGTTGGAAGCCCAGCAGCCGCCCTAAGGCTAGCAGTCAACTCACGGTCAGCTTTGTCTCTTCTCCTCCACAGTTCCTGAACAGCATCTTCAAGGTCCCTAACCTAAAAAGTCAAAACACAATCCAAAGGTCAAAGGTCAATTTAGTAATAAATGGGTAATCAAGATTTAGTAGAATGACCTCCCGTTGAGTCATACCTTGTAGCATTCTCCACGGCATGTGGCACATCTGTACTGCAGGTTATTATCCACTTGAAATTGCATATATTTTTCATCACTGCAGAGATATATCCTATAGTTACAAAACAAATCACTGTCTACTTCGAACTCAGAATTTGAATGAGAGCAAACCTAATTCCATCACAGTGACAATGCACCCAGCGCTGACAGACATCACAACAGACCATGGGTGTTGATTCAGAGTCTCTATAGACCTGTATTAAAAGGAACAAACAAATCATAAACTTTGACCACCACTTTGACTATGTTAGCATATAAAGTGAACATACATACATAACCAATAGTTGCTTCAAAATCTAGATAAATGTTACCTTTAGACAAACAGGACAGTAATTTCCTTTAACAAACAATCTCCCACAAGCATCACAGCAAGTATACCCTAAAAACCACCTACAAATTGCTTTATATCAATGGACTGAAACTATTTCTAACAACCACAAAAAAGGTTTAAAAGATTAAATAACCCTTGAAAATTGTTTAGCTTTACATGTGTTAATAAGCATACCTGACACTTAAACCATTGCCCGGAACTGTAGATGCACAGCTGTGACACTTTGTATGCTTAGGACACAGATAAGGTTCACTACTAACATTCTGCACAATTAAAAAACATACAAATAACAGTACAGTCTCTTTACCATAATGCTCAACATGAGAAATGAAGGGCTTTCGATTTACCTTGTGTGGAGGCTGTTGACAGTAACAGTGATAGGCATCATCACACCTTTTGCAAAACATAAGCTTGTTTAGGTCACCATTTTCTTGGCATACCTGGGTTACAAAAAAAAAAAAAAAAAAAAAAAAAAAAAAAAAAAAAAAAAAAAAAAAAAAAAAAAAGCAGAATGATGACAAAAGATTGCAAAGTAATTAAAAAAATGAAGAAAATATTATCATAGGGTATTGAAAGTACCTCACATGAACGACACGAAGGGCAGGTCCAAGTACTCCAGTGAAACAGATCTGAAAAGAAAACACTGTCAGGTTACCAAATTAAAAAAAAAAAAAAAAGGAGGGGGGGGCTAAGGCATTTTGGAACATTTTAGCAACCACAAGGCATACCTCTATTCTGCGCCCAAGACTTAACACAACTACTGTGATATTTTTTGCTACAACTTTTGCATGATAGCATCTTCCTGGCTCTCCCGCTTCCTTCATTTTCAGCAGAAAAGCAGAGGCGACACATAACTTTAGCATTGGAAAGTCCTTGCTCATCTCCAACATCTTTAGTGAATCCCTGCATAAAACATATGCATGACATTCATAGGAAATAAATGAGTGAATAAGCCTGAAACACAGAGTTTTGAACTTCTTTAATTAACATCACAGAACAAACAAGACATATGGAAAGCTTATTTACCCTCTTAATGAAGTTGTAGAAAAAGGTTATTACATTTATTAAAAATTAAAAAAAAAAAAAAAAAAAAAAAAAAAAAAAAAAAAAAAAAAAAAATCCAAATCTTTATGCTTTACCGGGAAACAAATGAATAAGATTCCACATATGTGTCACGTTACACTAGATTAGAATGCTAATCATCGAAAATGTATCTTTGAAGGCACTCTTGTAACCAAGTTACTGCTCGGAAGGAAATACCGGCAACTATTTAATGTATCTCCACACACATTATAAGTATCATAGAAACTTAAAAGCGACACAAGATGCTGCCAGTGGAATCGCATGACATCAGAGAACTTTCGACTATATTAAGACCGTTAAATGAACATCCAATTCATTATTGGTTTAAGAGGCAGAGTAGAGCTTTGCACCTACGCACACAGGCTATATCTCTTCCTTAGACAAAGTTATTTTTCTTCCTTCTTTTAGTATTATCTAAAAATCATTTTTCAGCTTGTGTACTATAATGTTTAACTATAACTTGCAACATAGGTTTGAAAATGTGTTATGCGACCAGATATGCGCTAAAGGTCCTAGAGACTGACGCATCGCCAATGCACGATACAAATGCTAGCCCATTATGGACGCAATGCATTTAGTATTGAAAAAAAACACATGAATAATATTTATACATAGTATATTCTACCAATAAATGTAGTAAACATACAAGTTGTCACTAACCTATTAAAAGTAAGCCAATAATCCATTTACGCAAAAGTCAAAACAGGACCCACAAGCAAATAATCCATTTATGATGCAAACAAAGAAGTTAGAAAATAGCCCAAATTCGATAATGTGACAAAAGCAATTGATGCTCGCATTACATAGATATGGTATAAAGCGTTGTAATGCGAACGTATTATGGGAAGGACACGCATCCGGCACCATGATGTAAAATTCTAAACACATCACTCTGATGCGCTTATTTTGTGCATATGATGCCATGTCAAGCTTAACCTAAAGGGCAAAGAATTCAAGAAAGCAAATAATTTTCAGTACAGAATGGCGTCAATACTCGGCTATGCATGACAGCATGAGTCAAATTGAAGAATATTTGAAGCACAAAACTCCATCATACCATTAATACAAAAAGTATACCCTCCGTGCATGAGGATAATAGGCTTTCATACTCAATAAGATGACTACGATGGTGTAACCTACTAACCTCTTTTTACGTATAAGCCGTAACCTCGCAAATGATGGAGACACAAGAGCCACAATCAACTTAAAAATACCTAAAAACAGTCAAATTTAATCATTAGGGAAAATAATTACTTCCCCAATATTAACCTAAAAAAATAGCAGATAAAATAGTTAAATTTGCGTGTGGCACCGTCTTACATCTTACAATGCCCAAGTGCATTCAATGCCAAAGACACAATAGACTTGCACTGCGGGCTAATGAGTGAAGAATATTAAATAAATAAATAAATAAAAATTAAAAAAAAAAAAAAAAAAAAAACGTATCAAAGAAGGAACTTTTCTAGAGGCTGAACCAAAACACCCTGTAAAGTTCAGACCTTAAGAACTATAGAGTATGAACTGTGAATATTATATCCTACATAATCCTAAATCCAGTTATGCGTGACTAACATTAAAAATGAGAAACAAATCTAGCAACACCATAAACAGAGATAGATTGCAAACGCTCCAACATAATACTATCCAGATAACAGAAATAAGTAATGATTTTGAATATGGCAGTTTGGATCACTCCCTGCTCAAAACTGAGATACTGAGAGACGCATTTTCTTTCAAATTAAACCCTCATCGAGCATTTAAAGAAGTTTGTATTTTACGTACATGGCAAGTACCAACAACAAAATCCGATCAGCACTAGAAAATAAACCTAGCATATGCAGCGAAACAAATAAACAATCAAATCCGTCGTAATACTGATAACCTACTTATTATAAATGTATTATACTTGCCACGGTCCCAAATTAATAAGAACGCTCAGTTTCAATGACTCACGGTTCCAACTTAATATTAAGTTCTGCCATCAAGCGACCACTAGCAAACCCTAACCTAACTAACTACTACAACACCTAAAACACAAACTCCAGCAAAATCTATCGTCGTAAAGTATATACTAACCCAAAATGCTTCCACAATCTATGAACTTTTCATTCTTTTGGCACTTCTACTTTACCAATATTTCCCTAGTCATCGTCCTAGTCTTATATAAGTTGAATACGCAATACTAGTTGTTTCCAATTCCGTAGCAACCTGATTATACCAACACCATTTCCTCACACAAACAATCTCCAAGGTGGCCTAAAGGTGATGGCCAGGAAAAAGCCCGAAAACGGCTCAGACCGCGTACATCAGAGCCAAAAAGGCTCGAATTCCTAGTAACCTAAACACAGATCCTTCTCCATTTTCATTTCCTCACATAACTCAACCACATTACACAACCACAAACCCTAAAATAATGCACTGCAATTCGATCACCTACTCCGGTTAAAAAAACACATACTATCATAAAACTACATTCCACCAACACCATTTCCTCACACAAACCAGGAAAAAGTCCGAAAACGGCCATGGAAATACCAGTCAAGCCGCGTACATCAGAGCCAAAAAACGCTCGAATTCCTAGTAACCTAAACACACATCCATCTCCATTTTCATTTCCTTACATAATTCAACCACATTACACAACCACAAAACCCTAAAAAAAATTCACGCAAACTCACCGACTCGAACCGCTTCGCATAATCCTCCACAGCAACAACCGCCACGTCACCACCACCACCACCACCACCAACACCAACTTTCGGAACAAGCACATGAACATTTTCATCTTTCTTTCCATAAATCAAAGCCGGATCATTAAATAACGCCTGAACCCTAGCTGCCGCCTTTACAAACTCGTCACGTGACTCGCACGTGCGCACCTCCGGTGGAAACCCTAGCTTACAGTTACAGATCCTCCTGCTGCAATTTCAAATTTTTTATAAAAAAAAAAAAAAAAAAAAAGATCAAAACTTGAAAAAATTGAACAGAATTCCAGAGAGAGATTGTTTTAAACAGAATTTGAGAGAGAGTGAGTTTATATGTTTACCTTGTAATTGGGCATGAGACATGAAAGGCCATAAATTTTTGGGGTTTTTTTTTAGTTTTGGGGTTATTTATTAATTTGAATTTTTTTTTAAATAATGGTTATTAGTAAATATTACATTTACCAGGATATGCTCCCCCAACTTGCTAATGCCAAACTTTATGGTACATGCCATTCAGCATGCAGTACTCCCCAAAATTGCTTCCTCCAAACCTTTATTGTGTTGCTACAGTGGTTTATGTTATGTGTACAGTAGAACCTACAGTGTATTTCTACCCCGCAAACCTCTTCTCCCACTCTCTCACATATAACAAAAACCTTTCATCTTTCCTCCTTTCCAGATGGTTCTCGCATATCATCAAACCTAAAAACACACACACGCACACACTGGATCTATTGTGGATGTATTGTGATTGAGCAAATCTTGGTAAATGTTATATTTAGAGGATAAACAAATCTCGGCAGGAACTTTAAGCAAGGTAAGATTAGGGTTTTGTTTCAATTTGGGGTTTTTATTAATTTGGGCTTTTCGTGGTTTGGTTCATGGTTCAAATGATTGAATTTTTAAATTAGGGGTTTTTTATAATTTGTCGATTAGGTGGAACGATGGGTGTTTTTTTAGAGAAAAACCACAAATGCACTTGACCAGTGTATCTGATTTAAAATTTGAAACTGTTATAAAATGGATTAGGTTTATGTTAATAATTAGGTGTTTTAACAGGATTTTGTTTCTAATTTTTTTCAGTTACTTTTTGATTTTGAGGATTTGTTTAGATTGAAACTTCAGTATTGAGTTTTTGAGAAATTGGTTACTTCGAAGTTTGAGTATTGAAATTGGGGATTAATTAAGTTGATATTTCATGGGTTTGAATTTGATTGTGTTTAGTTTGTGTGTTTTGAAATTTATACTCTTTAGTGCGGTTAACTGTTAGTTATGATTTTGTGGTTGTCGAGGTAGCCACATATCCATTGTGGTTGCAGCCATGGTGTGTGGTTGGTGTTGCTTCAGTGTTTGCAGCTAGGGGTTTAGGGGATTGCCTGATTATTTTTGTTGATTGGAAGTGCATGACTTTTTCTAAGGAATAGCATCCTTTGATTGTTAACGCTTCGTAATGAATAAGAGTTGCAAGAAACTATGTGGACTCCATGAGGCCATAGAAACAGATTCTCGAAGCTAAAGTTAGGTACATTATAGTCGGATACTTAATTCAATAGTTGTTTCATCGATTCTGTGGTGGGATGTTTTTCTGAAATATATCCCGATTTGGATTGTTAAAATGTTATTGTGCAAAGTTTGCATATTAAAGGGTTACTGAACTTGCATGAGTTGGATGCTGTTTTGTCAAAAGTTGATGCCACTGATACGTAGATAAAAATTTGTTTTCAGTTATTTTGTGAAAGAATTAATAGGTAGGGTGCAAAAAGAAGGAGCGTTCATCGACCTAGCTACTGTTAGGTACATGAATCATGATGGTAGCAATTTATGTTTGAGAATTGTTAGTTGCGCATTATAAGAAGAGCTTTTTATTTTCCTAGGTGCTTTAGATCTGTATTACTTCGGTTCTTTGTAAAAACGGAGCAAGTGAAGTCTTGGATATGGTCATTTAGGTTCACTATTAGTTAACAAGCATATTCACATAGTGTAGTTGTTTGCTTTATTTATTAGGAACTTTATGTGAACACGAAATAGCTAAATCATAGGTTGCCCCCAAACATTACATCTTTTTAGCATTAAATTTCATTTTTTATTTGATTATGTGAGGGCTTGATGATTTTGCAGTACTGTGGAAACCACTGGAGCAAAAAATGGTGATTCTTTTGCCCAAATTATAGTAAGGTATTTCTACATTTCAAATTTGATTATGTCAGATTGAAGTATGAATTTGATGATGTGAAAGAGGAAACTGATTCATGTTTTGCACCAAGTAAGAAAAGTCCACTTATCACTTCTGCTTATACTTTTGGTATCATATGTAAACAGGTCAATCTAGACGAAACACACGGCAATTTTAGCCATTCAAAAAACCAAACAGGTGTGCATATTTTTAAGTTACAATCCCATTATCTAATGTAATGACTTCACTAATGTACGCGTGGATCTGGGGTGCAGTACATTCGACTGGATCAGATCTCACATACAGCGAGGGTAGAACTGAATTGCACCAGAATGATTCCAACATCAATTGCCCCACAATATCTAGACTGCGAGAGAATGGGCAAAACACTTCCACAAGAAAAGCTCAGGTTGTGTTTTTAGTATCGTATGTATTACATTACTCTTCTACTTTTATTTAGTTTCTTATCTCTATATATCTATATGTTTGCAGTCGATAACTTTGGTGGAGAGCTTACAATGAAGTACATATCTCATCATATCAGGGATGCTTGCCAGCAAGGTATGAATATCGTCGGAAATATTTTATAGTTTTATGAATAAAAGCTAAAATAGTTTATAAGGTGTCAACATTGGGTAATTACGAGTATTAGCAATAAGCAATAGTTTAAATTAGTTAACGAAATATTCAAAAGCAATTGGAAAAGGTACTACATACACCATTGCTCAAGATCTATAAGTCTTTAAAAATTTGTGACTAATTGTGTTGCAATTACTGTATTAGGAAATTGGAGCTCTTGACCACTGCAATAATATAGGTGGAATGACCGGTTACTTGGAGCTTCTCTCAACTGCAATAAGGGATAATTACAGGTATAGTCTTAGTGCTGCAATAGTGGTTGCTGTAACATTGCCAGGATGACAGTACAATAACAGATTTAAACACGAGTGCATTTAATATTTCATAATTTCACATATATAATTTGGGTACTAACACGTTACAACTTTGCAGACAGAAACCTTGCTACTTGAACTTTAGCTTTTGGGCAATTGGGTCACACGAGAATGAGATAATAGTTACCTCGAGTCAAACAACCACCTACTAAGCATGTGTAAGTATTCTGTATTATTTCTCAAATCTGTACATCTTCATTGTCCGTTTTTTTTTTTTTTTTTTTTTTTTTTTTTTTTTTTTTTTTTTTTTTTTTAATTCAATTGTATGGTTGCAATTGGAAATAAAAATAGGATTTGCATCTAAAGTAAATTAAGAATGGATAATAATATTGATTATTTAGAGGGTGTTTCGCTACACTTACCCATTTGCTCTATTATAAATAAACCATAACCTATATCGACGTTTTTACAAAATGGGTAGAGTCTGTATAGCAAAGAAGATGCCATCTACAATTGACGTACTTTTTGGAGTCTAAAAGAATTTTTTAATAAGCAGAGCAAAATGCAAATTCATTTGAAAAAGTTGTAACGACACTAAACCGTGAATGTTTGAATTTCTTTTTTGATTTCTTAAAAAAAATCAACTTTCATTTCTTTGTCTCTGTTGTTTAGGAACAAGCTGCTCGAGATGTATAAAAAAAAGTCTGAGGAAGCTTCAATTACATCAGTTGGTAGAAGCAACGTACGACATATAAAGCATCCACAGAACCTCATATTCCGTATTTTTGATCAGAAAAGTATGTCAGATTTTCAAAAAGAAAAATTCTAAAGACTAATGTAATGAGGCATGCTGAAAATGAACGGTTTAACAAAACTGAGGCGGATGACAAGCCTTTGAAGGTGTCAACAGATGAAAAGAAAACCAAAGACCGGAAAACCACCTCTTTGAAAAAAACGGCAATGAGACCAGTTTCATAAGAACAACTATATGTGATCCGTGACGCTGTCCATAATGTAGGTTCTTACACATTTCAGCTTCATAACGAGCTATTTATAGAATACAACACATACATATTGATTCTATGTGTTGATGTAACAGGAATTACAAGCTATGCGAGGCCGGTGTTATTAAAATTGAAACGGGAAGCAGCAAAGACTTCCAAGGTAGTATTGTAGTAATGTTACGAATGGGTATTTGGAGACCCAAACACCCCTTAAACTGCTGTAGAAATACCAATCTTTTGTATGACACATGCAATGTAACTGCAGGGCCACCTTAAGTGTGGATGATGCTATATGCGGCAACTGCAAAAATCACTTTTTGTATAAAGATTATTGCAGCAAATGAACATGAAGTTTTGCAGTTTTTAAATATTGTTTCTACCATTCCTATTTTTGCAACAATTGCTAAACCTTCTTTGGTGAAACATCCCGCGGCAACGCGCGGGTGATCCACCTCGTATTTTATAATTTGGGGGATGTATACAGTATTATTGTGGGTGAATTTTTACTTTATGAATAGGGAGAAGAAGATGAATTATACGGTAGCGTATTGGGGGTTTAGTTGGGAGTTTTTTTCTTGCGGGGGTAATTGTGTAAAAGTGCGTCTATAGTTTAGTACTCTCTTGGGTGTGTTTCGTATGTAAATATGGTATTGTATAGGTTTAAATATGGCTGTAAACGAAACGGACGAACACGAACGGAGCCGTGTTCATGTTCGTTCATTTATTTTTAACCGGACAAATAAACAAATATGAACGTTTAAACGGACGAATTTTCTTGTTCATGTTCGTTTATTAAGAAAATGAGTTGTTCATGTTCGTTTATGTTCGTTTGTTAAGACAATAAACGAACACTAAATGGACATAAACGATCGAACATAAATGAACATAGATAAAGAAACATAAACTTTATTAAATTATGCATCTAATATTGTTTTATAAGTGTTGTTTTGTATAGATAAACAATTTTAAAGTTATATAATTAAAAAATATGATATACGAACATAAATAAATAAATGGACATAAACAAACATTAACGAATGCATAATCGGACGTTCACGAACATAAATAAACGGGCGTGACTTCTGTTCATGTTTGTTTATTTAACTAAACGATCGTAAAATATTGTTCATGTTCGTTTATTTAATAAATAAACGAACATAAACGAACTTTTTATCGAACGGTTCATGAAATGTTCACTGAACGTTCAGTTCGTTTACAGCCCTAGGTTTGAAAGAGAGAGTATGAGGAGAAAATTTTATTGTACATTTGACTTTTTAAATTGAGGTTAAATACATAAATACTATTTAAATGAAAATAAGAAAATGAATAAAGTGTTAGTAGTGAAACTTGTGCCTAAAAAAATTATGAAGTAATCTGGTGTAGGGCTGAGCTTCGCAGACTCAAAACCGACCGATACTGAGATCACCGATCGGACTGACCGAAAACCGATCAAACTAAAGGACCAACGGTCCGGTCTCGGTCTGGATTTTTTCCTTATTTCTGTCTCGGTCCGGTTCAGTCCGGTCCTGGGACCAGTCTTACGTAAAACCCGGCTATTATGTTTTTCTTAAAAAAAAAAAAAAAAAAAAAAAAAAAAAAAAACCGACTGTTATGCTTTCTTAGACCGGACCGGACCGGACCAACCCGGACCAGACCGACACACATTCGGTCCGGTCCTCGGTCTAAGGTTTTGGGCTAGTTCAGTCTCGGTCGATCCGATTTTGGCCGGTCCGGCCCAGTTTTAAACCGCTGATCACCCCTAATTTAGTATTAGGAAACCATAAATTTGTCATGTATCCCTGCTATGTTAGAGTGGAATGGATTTTTTATGTTGACTTCATATAGTTATTCCTGATGTACCAAACTAACATTTTTAGGTGTCATACTAACCCAAGAGTGCAAAACCCACTAAACAAACACCACGTGAATTCACATTAGGCATGGTATTCGTGCAACAATTCAACAACAAATAGTGACGGACGGATCTACAGTTGCACATGTAACACAGGTTACGCCCGATTTTGGCATACAAAGTGTAAAAATAACATATGCTTACACGATGATACTAGTCTAATGTCTTTTATGTTATCATTTATTAGTAAAAGAGTTTGATTATAGGTGTCATTTTGAGTTTTACACATAGGAAGTTTACAAAAACAAGTAAACATCGTGTTTTTACTTTTTGGGTAATCATGGTTTTAGGCAATTTAGCTAACTAGTCGACGGAGTTTAAGCTCACTGTCACATAGATTAAAACCAAGTTGAGAGTTGTTAGTACAAAACTTGGGCTCAATGCAAGAACTAATTTAAGTTAGCTTTTGATGGGGTGAATCTTGGATTAAGTGAATGTTTCTGGGCTAAATCTGCTGAGAAAGAAAACAACACCGTTAGTCTCACCGCGGAAGGAGACTTCTGCGGTCAACCTCGTGTGTAAGAGTAAGTCTTAAGTTTTAGAGAGAGAAAGTGTGTTTAGTGAGAGAGTGATGATACCATTGAGAGTGGCGAGTGCCCTCTATTTATATCGTGGACTTTCTTGTGGGGTTCTCGTAATCACGTGTTGTGATAGCGATGTTTTCGGGCGGCAAACTTCTAAGGTCAAACCCTCCTCTTCACTTGCCTTTGACAGTGATTCTTTTGGGAGGGAACTACGCTCTTTCCCGGTTTTGAGTCTGCCTAAGTCAGCTATGTGGCTGCTGACAATATTCTTTACTCTTTTGGTTGATCTGTGGTCTCGATGTGGTATTCTTCCGCGACAGAGACGTTGAGCCGCGGTTCCTTATAGTAAGGTATTTCCATCTAGCCCGGCTTTGTCGGGGCCGCAGTTTAGTGTGGTCCGGATTACCCATGGATCAAAGTTGTTTTTCTTTGAGTGTGCTGACCTAGTATGTTGTGTCACACCCCCAAAATACCTGAATGGCAGCGGAATGGAATACCTGGGGGTGACTGTCATAGCACCACAGTTACAGTTATATTGAACGACCTAAAGTGTCGTTTTGAAAATACATCGTTTGATTCATTTAAAATATTTAGAGTTATAAAACATAGGTCCCAAAGTCTTGAAAAGTTTACAGAAATAAGTTTAGTACAATCAAACGATAGTTCATAAGTGCATGAAAATCCAAAATGAGACGCGTCATCCTTGTTACTCAATGATATGACTCCATGCATGTCATGAAGAATATGTCTTAGTTACCTGAAAATACATTGCGAAAACGGTCAACAATAATGTTGGTGAATAATCATAGGTTTGTAAGTTAAATCGTATGTACATTGGCCACAAGTATAAAATAAACCGACAAAATGTCAAAAGTAATACATTGGCTCTTAAGCTCATGACCCCGAAGCTAGACGTTACTTGGCCCCAAATGAGTGTTTACCAGACACTCTAAATATATTAGACATGAAATGCATTCGTACCCGTTGGAGCAACCCAAACACGAATGGAGGAGTCACCCTCAATAGATCTATTCACTCACTCTCGCTTGTAGATTAATTAACGGTCCATGATAATAAAGGGGACTTGTCATGGCGTGGTAATAAGGCAACTTAAGCAATGTAAGGAATTTAATACTTTGGCATGTACAGAAAAATAAGTAATGCAATGTATTCTCCCCCGTGGGATTTGAAATCAAATATGTAATTGAAAACAGGGCTATGAAAACTCACCTGGAGTGATAGTACAATGTGATGAAATAATCAGGACAACAAAGCGCGAACACTAGCCGCAACCTAATATGAGTAATAACGATCTACTTTAGATCATGCCGTGATGTAATGAATGCGCATGCACATGATACCTATACCACTCGTAACTTGAAAATACTAGTTATTGTCAAAGTAGGTAATTTCCATACTTAAGAAAAATAAGTCCAACTAGAATAATAAAAACTTGTCGTAATATATCGTATATAAAAATGTTAGTGTTATATTCCTCGTTTTGAAAACCTTGAAATAACGTCTAGTAGTCGTATAAATAAGCCTTGGGTCGTACGTACTTCATTAGTTAAGAATATAATTCTTGAACAAGAAATCTAGAAAATATAGTATTTAGTACGTAGTTATATTATTTCTATTAGTGACTATAACTATATATATAGTTTTGACGATTTTAAAACGTGTATAACTTTGTCGTTTTAAGTTCATTTTCCTCGTTCTTTATATCCACGGATTCGTCTTAACATGTATTAATATATTTTTGATAGTTCGGCTCCATTAGATTACGTCTAATGCCTCTCTTTGTCCGTCGAAAATCGCCAATCAGCACGTTAAATTTTCAGAAAATAGTTTTCGTCGTAAAACTTGCAAAAATCATAACTCCTTCGTTATAAGCTCGTTTTAATCCGTTCTTTCGCCCACGGCTTCGTTTTTGAAAGTATTTTCTAAATCTTTGGTCAAAAATTACCCATCATCTACTGAGTTTCTCATGTTTCAAAAATATGGACAGTAGGTATATATATTGTTTCAAAAACCATTTCTAAGGTTCCAATCTAGTTCCAACTTCAACCAAATCACTTTCAATCACTACAAAACTAGTCTAATCTTACCATACACCTTCTTAGGGTGTCATGGGTTCCTAAACATCATAAATCAAGTGGATCTAACAAGGATCTAACTATAATCTATTTCTAGGGCTCAAAAGTTAGATATATTTAAAATGGAGTGGTATAAATAACATATGCATGTAGATCTTGTATATATATCATATGAATCTTGTAAAAACTTGGTAAAATTATAAAGATGAGTTTCATACACTTACTTGAAAGATTAATGAGATTATGGAGATGAAAACTTATAAAACCTTGGGTTTTTAACACAAAACCCCAACAAGGATTACTAGATTAGCTTGTTTACAACTTTTTCTTGGAAAATTGATACTCCTTGCTTCTTGTTGTGTTGTTTGCCGTGCACCTACAAAGAGAGAAAAAGAAAATGAGTTATCTTGTTTAGATCTTGTATAATGAGATGAAAAGGTGTAGATTTTGGTTATATATTTTATATATTAGACAAACTATGACAAACATTAATGGAATGGCAAAATTTTCAAGATTTGTAAGAAATGGAAATGGGGGGGGGGGGGGGGGGGGCTGCATTTAGTGAAAAAGAAAAGAAAAAGAGAGTTTGATGTAAGAAAGTGGTTAGTATTTAGGTATTATAATGTATATATTAAGGGAATACCGGGTACCGAGTTAACTAAAAATAAATTTTAACGGAGTTAACCGGGACATAATAAAGTTGTAAAAAGTGTAAAAATATGTTGGGTATAAATATTGAGTGTTTAGATGATTATTGTTTAGTTTTTACGAAAATCGTCGTGATTAAATTAGGCGTACGATATAAATTAAATAAATTTCAAAACACCGGGTAAATTAATATTATAATTTTTATATTATTAAAATGAATATAAAAATATATTGGGATCATAGTCGGGAGTGTCGGACATGTTAGTCACATTATTGGTCGCGTGTTAACGTATATTTAGAAATAAATATACGTAAAAAGTCAATTATACCAAAAGTATTAATTTAAATATCCTACGAGTGGAATAGTATGCAAATGCTATAATAATGATATGCAAGCCATTTCTAGTCCATATGAAGTGTCCCTACCGATGATTTCATGAATTCGCAGCTAAACCTGACTGGTTTCGCGAATGTAAATATTGACGATGCATGAATTCGCAGCTTAACCTGACCGGTTACGCGAATTTAATTACCCGTAAACTAAATTTACGATGAAATGAATAAAGTACATGAATAGTGTTTTCTCTTCGGAAATGAATAGTGTCATATGAATAGTAAATTTTCTGAACGCTTCTCGGAATCTCAAACTGATACAAAAAATGATGAATAGTAAAATGATGAATAGTGATCGGTGAATAGTAAATGGTGAATAGTAACTTCCGAGATGAAAAATGAAATTTCGACATTTGAACAAGGACTTGAAATTACGAATTGTGACAATCTTCCCCTCTAAAAGGAACTTCGTCCCGAAGTTCAGTTTTGGTTGGTCTCTGAAGTATATTTGGTAAAAAGACGTGGATACTTGAGTTGTATTTGGTCTTACCGTTCCCAAGTAAATTCGGGACCTCTTCGAGAATTCTAGCGAACTTTCACGATAAGAATTCAACTTTGCTTCAACCGTTCGACCTCACGGTCCATGATTTCTACTGGTTCTCCTACCAGGTTTAGGTTCGTCATTGGGTTGGATTCCTTCCAATTGGAATTATGAATCACTAATCTGAAAGTCATTTTTCGGGATTTGAAATTGTGAAACATGTTTATGTAATCCTGCTACTTTCCAACAAGGCTCAAGTCTGAGGGTTACTGGCCTACTCTGTCTGAAATATTAATGGTCCAGTGTACATTGAATTTAACTTCCCGGATTTTTCTGAGTTGTATCATGCCTTTCCTAGGCAGAACTTTTAACGTAATCTTGTTACCAACTTGAAATTCTAATGGTTTACATCTTATTAAACTTGTAACAAATCCTTGATTTATAAGAAATTCTTGGTTATTTCATGAAAGTGTATAGGAATAGTGAGTTGGGCTTTTTCCGAGTTCGGTCCGTCAGTCGATAGTCGGCGCTTCTTGAGGTTTACAATGTGATATGGGTAATATATGTTGCTGGACTCTGCCAGAACTCAAATTTGTATGTCAGATGGTCGATTCTAAAACGAATCTTAAATGGTCCAATATACTAGAGGTTCAATCTCTCGTGTTACCAAAATTGCATCATGCCTCTCCAAGGCAAAGCTTTCAACTTAGTTCGTTCTCCCACTTGAATCTAGTTGGTTTCTGTTCAGGGATACCCAATCCGCATGATGTGCGTCATGTACCAACCTAACTTCTACCAGTTTCACGTTGCTTGTAACTGGTTCTTGACTTGTGAAATTTCTTTTGTTGTTCCATAGTTTAGTTCTAGACCAGTGAATTTAACTTTCTGATTTCGGTCTGTAAATGGGTAATTGGTACTTCGACCATAAAATGCCTCAAATAGTGTAGTCTCTACGCTCGTGCGATAACTATCGTTGCAAACGAATCTGATTTATGATAAATGGTTAGTCCAACCATTTCTAGAGTCAATTGTTCACTCTCTGAGCATATCTTTCCTATGTTTGAATTGTCCTCTCAATCTGACCATTGGTCTGAGGATGATAGGCGGTGTTTACATCTAAATGGGATTCCGAAGGAAATCTTAAAATGATTGCTAGAAGTCTGAGGTGATTCGATCACCTTTATTAGGAATAATTGAAACGGTTACAATGAATCTGGTGACTAATTCTACAACGTTATACTTTTCGAAAAGGGCGTTATACGAAGAAGATAGAATATGGGTAACACTTTGATTCCTTGTGTTTTGATTTAATGGGTGCTAAGACATGTGTCTTTCTTTGCCTATTGTGCTTGGTCTCCATTACTGACGTTTGTAATCGATCTATGGTGTTCCTCCTAATTTCCTTCATCACACATTCTAATATTCCTTATTGTCAAATCGCAAAACCCTAAATGCATAAGCGATCTTGTAAGGTAAGTGGTTTTCAAAATTTATCTCGTGATTGTGAGTTTTGGTAGAAATATTTTTCCGAATAAACTAATTTAGAAAATGGAGCAAATGGGTTACTAAGTAATCTCTTTCTTGATGATTCAAAATTCAGTAGTTATAAAAATGTGAAACTGTCTTCAAAATATAGGGAATAGGACTGTTTACCAAAGTTTGATGTTTATTTATTTCTCATTGTACAATGGTTTTGCAAAATATTGACCAAAAAAGATCGTATTTGTTCAAAATAGGCAATTCAAAAATTATTTTCTACGAGGTATGTGATTTGTATAAACGTAATTTTTAAATCAACTTCATTTAAAAGTGAAAACACTAACAAGGATAAAATAGTAGGATAGGTAATGTTCGCATAAATGCATAGATGTCTAACGTTTAGTTCCTGATATTAGAAAATGCCTATTGGCGATTATCTGGCAAAACTACAAACCTAGGTATTCAACCAACTTAAGTCCTGAAATGGTTTATCGTTGAAATTGTCATCATGTTGGCAAAATGAGGGTGTCCATTGATACTATGTCGATGAATGTCTATTTCATTTCTACATGAAGCTGGGGAGATATGCTTGGGCCTGATGCCTCTCTTGATGTATAGGTGAGGTTATCTAGAATTTCTTGAGGACACAACGCTTTAGGGGAATCTATATCGATATCCATAATTTGAATAAATCATTCTTGGCGTAAACTCACTGCAGGGAAGTTTGCGTTTAGATGAGGCCATGTTTAAATGAATTGCTTTACAGTCTCAATTAGGTGCTTGGATTATTTCTATAGTGTTGTTTAGCGTACCTTCACAATGTGTTCGATCCTGTAGCTCAGTCTTGCTAGTACCTTTGAATGATAAAATTTGGCAACTAGGTCAGAAATGGTGATTCGGATGGTATCGTGGTATCTTAGGATTGTTGTTGGATTATGAATTTTTCTTAGTCTAGGTTTAGTAGTTCCGTAATCCTTTTATTGTTTTTCTTGTATCGAGTAATCCTCCTAGTACTTGATAGGGAAAGTCTCCCCTAAAGAAGTCAATGGAAAATCCAACTTAATGGCTAAGTGAGTGACAGGTGAGGTAAGTATCCAGGGGAAAGTTTGTCAGAAAGAGACATTTATAAAAGAGTTTACTTGTTTAAAACGCTTTTACATGAAGATTGTTATTAGCAATACTAAAAAAATAATTATTTACTTCATGGCATAATCCTTCCTGAATTATACATAGGTGATCAGGCTATGTATAATTGAGGACTAATGATGAAATGCTTGAGTTAGTCAAAATAGCATTATTTTTCTCAAAAGTTTTAGATGGTGTTCAACGTTTTGTTTTGAAAAAATGGTATTCTAGTAATTTCCTTTCAAGTAACATGAAAATTGTTTCGCGTAATAATAGTAAATACATGGTGCAATAACGGAAAAATCAATTTATCTGGTAGCAATAAAATAGCTTATTTTAAAATTTTTCTGTAAAGCAATTTCCCCATATGATAGTAAAATAGCTTGGAATAAAATTCATTGAATGGTTTATTGGATACGTGGGTGAATCTTATGGTATGGTAATAGTCTACTAATCCACTTATTTTAAGAATAAACATCTTAGTTCATAACAGGGCAGTGGTTTATGATTATGAAGTGGTCGAGAATATGGTAGTGATATTGAGAGCGTGAAAGATGAACGTGTCTTTAAGGCATCTACAGTCAACTGAAGGGGATAGTCTATGTGTTAAAGGATATAGTGCAGAAATTTGGTGCCAATGATTTGAAGTATTCGAGAATTTATACTAGGTAAAGTTCACAGGTTCAAATGCTTAATCCCTCTAGGCATGACTAAAATGTATAAAGAATGGAAATTGTTGTACGGGTGATCTGAGTCAAGTGGGTACCACATCGAATGATGTTTGATTTTTGCCATGAATGAAAACTGATTGCCTTATGGACAGGTGAAACTTCTCGATATCCTTTCATGAAAATGAGGTCTTGTCCCAATGTGTCTAAGCTATATCGATCTCCGAAAAGAATATAAATTTTGTTGAGTAATTGTACCTTGATCTTTTAATCCAACGAGCTTATACTAGCGTGAGGGTCTTATAATATGGAATGAGCGAAAAAGTCGTAATTTGAAGTAGTGGTGTTAAGGCATGGTGTATCAATATTGGCAATCTCTGGTAGAGGGGTTTCTTTCGCATCTAAGGTCAAATAGTAAGTAGGTATAGTGGTTGCTTTCGAGATTCGTTCATGAGTTATGCGTGTTCCTTCTTGGAGATATGGTTTCTAAAATTAACAACATTTATTTGAGTGAAACATTGTGAAATTTGGTCATAAATGTATTTTAGAGTGACTTTATTTGAAGTTTGTAATGAATATAGTTATGTAAAAGACGTGACTACGGAATATTTTGTATTTTGATAAAAACAATATCTCATATATATATGTCTTTCGAAAAAGGGAGTTCAAGAAGATTGTTGCTTAAACAAAAATGAGTTTTAAATCCAACCATTGAAAATCAATAATTTGTCGTACTTCGTAAGGTTTGCAAGAAATCTTTTTGTTTGTACAAAAATTTAATTTGACTTTGACTTACTTGAATTGTTATTATCTCCGAAACACGAAAACTAGGGCAGTCACTCTTATCTTGGTCAACATGACCATTTAATCGTAAAGACATCTTCGTCTTTATTTATCCTATTGTCTTACTTGCATCCTCCCAAAGTTGTAATTACATGTCAAATCTACTAATATGACCACCTTGGTCGGTAGAGTGTTGCTAGAGTGACTAATGATGCAATCATCGACTTAGAATGTGGTGTAATCAAACTTGATAATGAAGGGAGAGTTGTGATGAGTTCCATTATGATGGTATAATACCGTTCAAAGCATCTTGTTGGTTTATTGTGTTATGGAGGTATGAGTCAATCATATCTAAGATAATATAGAGTCCTTGTGATAGATGCCACCCTTGGGCAATTTGTTGCAATTCTTATTGTGTTTGTGAGGCTTGTGGTATTATTCAGAGTGTATCATCCAAACACTCGTGGGTAATCTCAAATAATTAGAGATCATCGTCTAACGATGAAGAGTAGTAGGTTGTCAAGCAGTAGAAGCTCTCAAACTCTCACCAACCTCAAACCTATAAGGTGGTGTAACGTATGGTAGATGGTAATGGTATGTAAAATAGTGGTTGCTTTTTAAGCGGCCTGTCATATATGGGTGTAGAGTCTCTGAGATGTTATGGTGATAATAGTAAATGGAATGCTACCCTCTTTCGCACAACCTCGCGATATCTAAGAGGTAAAACTGAAGTACACACTATGGGATGACCAATAGTGTAATAAGTAGCTGACGGTGGTGGTAGTACCTGAGTAGTAAGCGCCCTACTAGTGAAGGAAAGAAAACATACTATCTTCTTTGCAATAAGCATCCTAATATGTCCATTAAGATTAAGTCTGAATACTCTGCCAAACGGAAATCTAAGTATGGGCTGAATGATAGGAAAACCTTGTTCCTATAACAATTCAATGGTGCTAATGGCGGCGTAAGTGTAACTGGTAGTACAATGGTAGTGGAAGATGACAAGGCATCTTCAATGTCGGAATCCGACGAAAGGATAACAGGGTGGGTATCTGAAGACATGTCACTTGTGAACCAGGTCAACATAATCATATATATATATATATATATATATATATATATATATATATATATATATATATATATATATATATATATATATATATATATATATATATATATATATATATATATATATATATATATATGAGTATGAGTATAAATAACTCGCACAATGTGTGCATGAAACAACATGTATAATGAATATGCACCTATGATGAAATGATGAGATGCTATGATGATGTGGTTATAGTCTAGGGTCCATGATACATCCTAGTTCGCTATAACCTTAGCTCTGATGCCAATCTGTCACACCCCCAAAATACCTGAATGGCAGCGGAATGGAATACCTGGGGGTGACTGTCATAGCACCACAGTTACAGTTATATTGAACGACCTAAAGTGTCGTTTTGAAAATACATCGTTTGATTCATTTAAAATATTCAGAGTTATAAAACATAGGTCCCAAAGTCTTGAAAAGTTTACAGAAATAAGTTTAGTACAATCAAACGATAGTTCATAAGTGCATGAAAATCCAAAATGAGACGCGTCATCCTTGTTACTCAATGATATGACTCCATGCATGTCATGAAGAATATGTCTTAGTTATCTGAAAATACATTGCGAAAACGGTCAACAATAATGTTGGTGAATAATCATAGGTTTGTAAGTTAAATCGTATGTACATTGGCCACAAGTATAAAATAAACCGACAAAATGTCAAAAGTAATACATTGGCTCTTAAGCTCATGACCCCGAAGCTAGACGTTACTTGGCCCCAAATGAGTGTTTACCAGACACTCTAAATATATTAGATATGAAATGCATTCGTACCCGTTGGAGCAACCCAAACACGAATGGAGGAGTCACCCTCAATAGATCTATTCACCCACTCTCGCTTGTAGATTAATTAACGGTCCATGATAATAAAGGGGACTTGTCATGACGTGGTAATAAGGCAACTTAAGCAATGTAAGGAATTTAATACTTTGGCATGTACAGAAAAATAAGTAATGCAATGTATTCTCCCCCGTGGGATTTGAAATCAAATATGTAATTGAAAACAGGGCTATGAAAACTCACCAGAAGTGATAGTACAATGTGATGAAATAATCGGGACAACAAAGCGCGAACACTAGCCGCAACCTAATATGAGTAATAACGATCTACTTTAGATCATGCCGTGATGTAATGAATGCACATGCACATGATACCTATACCACTCGTAACTTGAAAATACTAGTTATTGTCAAAGTAGGTAATTTCCATACTTAAGAAAAATAAGTCCAACTAGAATAATAAAAACTTGTCGTAATATATCGTATATAAAAATGTTAGTGTTATATTCCTCGTTTTGAAAACCTTGAAATAACGTCTAGTAGTCGTATAAATAAGCCTTGGGTCGTACGTACTTCATTAGTTAAGAATATTATTTCTTGAACAAGAAATCTAGAAAATATAGTATTTAGTACGTAGTTATATCGTATATAAAAATGTTAGTGTTATATTCCTCGTTCTTTATATTCACGGATTCGTCTTAACATGTATTAATATATTTTTGATAGTTCGGCTCCATTAGATTACGTCTAATGCCTCTCTTTGTCCGTCGAAAATCGCCAATCAGCACGTTAAATTTTCAGAAAATAGTTTTCGTCGTTAAACTTGCAAAAATCATAACTCCTTCGTTATAAGCTCGTTTTAATCCGTTCTTTCGCCCACGGCTTCGTTTTTGAAAGTATTTTCTAAATCTTTGGTCAAAAATTACCCATCATCTACTGAGTTTCCCACGTTTCAAAAATATGGACAGTAGGTATATATATTGTTTCAAAAACCATTTCTAAGGTTCCAATCTAGTTCCAACTTCAACCAAATCACTTTCAATCACTACAAAACTAGTCTAATCTTACCATACACCTTCTTAGGGTGTCATGGGTTCCTAAACATCATAAATCAAGTGGATCTAACAAGGATCTAACTATAATCTATTTCTAGGGCTCAAAAGTTAGATATATTTAAAATGGAGTGGTATAAATAACATATGCATGTAGATCTTGTATATATATCATATGAATCTTGTAAAAACTTGGTAAAATTATAAAGATGAGTTTCATACACTTACTTGAAGATTATGGAGATGAAAACTTATAAAACCTTGGGTTTTTAACACAAAACCCCAACAAGGATTACTAGATTAGCTTGTTTACAACTTTTTCTTGGAAAATTGATACTCTTGCTTCTTGTTGTGTTGTTTGCCGTCCACCCACAAAGAGAGAAAAAGAAAATGAGTTATCTTGTTTAGATCTTGTATAATGAGATGAAAAGGTGTAGATTTTGGTTATATATTTTATATATTAGACAAACTATGACAAACATTAATAGAATGGCAAAATTTTCAAGATTTGTAAGAAATGGAAATGGGAGTGGGGGGGGGGGGGGGAGGGGCTGCATTTAGTGAAAAAGAGAAGAAAAAGAGAGTTTGGTGTAAGAAAGTGGTTAGTATTTAGGTATTATAATATATTAAGGGAATACCGGGTACCGAGTTAACTAAAAATAAATTTTAACGGAGTTAACCGGGACATAATAAAGTTGTAAAAAGTGTAAAAATATGTTGGGTATAAATATTGAGTGTTTAGATGATTATTGTTTAGTTTTTACGAAAACCGTCGTGATTAAATTAGGCGTACGATATAAATTAAATAAATTTCCAAAACACCGGGTAAATTAATATTATAATTTTTATATTATTAAAATGAATATAAAAATATATTGGGATCATAGTCGGGAGTGTCGGACATGTTAGTCACATTATTGGTCGCGTGTTAACGTTTATTTAGAAATAAATATACGTAAAAAGTCAATTATACCAAAAGTATTAATTTAAATATCCTACGAGTGGAATAGTATGCAAATGCTATAATGATGATATGCAAGCCATTTCTAGTCCATATGAAGTGTCCCTACCGATGATTTCATGAATTCGCAGCTAAACCTGACTGGTTTCGCGAATGTAAATATTGACGATGCATGAATTCGCAGCTTAACCTGACCGGTTACGCGAATTTAATTACCCGTAAACTAAATTTACGATGAAATGAATAAAGTACATGAATAGTGTTTTCTCTTCGGAATGAATAGTGTCATATGAATAGTAAATTTTCTGAACGCTTCTCGGAATCTCAAACTGACACAAAAAATGATGAATAGTGATCGGTGAATAGTAAATGGTGAATAGTAACTTCCGAGATGAAAAATGAAATTTCGACATTTGAACAAGGACTTGAAATTACGAATTGTGACATGTTGGGTCCGGGGATGCTATACGTGGTTAAGGGCTAAGGTTGCCGTGTTCATTTTAGGGATGTTTGCACAAAACATGAATTGAACATAAAACCTCACACGATTTATGATGAAGATCACAAGCTTTTGTTACTACATCTATACTACATATAAAGCATGAATGACTCTCTCTCCAAAATTTTAAGACTAACAATAAATTAAGCATGATTTACAACACTTTAATGCACCCAATTTTCTTTACAACAAAGTAAGCATATTATACAACAAAATAAATTGTGGTGTCATTTTAAGACCAAAATTCTATCAAATGTTGGGTTTTGGATTCTGCTGCAGAGAGAAACTACTGCTGTGATGAAACTGCTGCTAAGGTAAATGATTCTGCTGCTGATGACAAAGTGCTGCTAAGGGAAAATGATGCTGAAGGAATCTACTGCTAATGTGATAAGCATGTATTCGAAGTAGATAATTATGGAATAGATTGTGTGTATATAATATACGTCTAGAATATTCTTATCTTGCATAGAAAGTTATTGTAAACCTAGTAGGACTCCTTGGCCTATAAAAGGAGGATCCTAGGGTTAGATTGAGTACGTATTATTTTAGTTTTCGTTTACACTTCAAGGTTGTAAAACCCTAGCATTGTCGAGTGCTCGTATTAATAATATTGAAGTGTTGATAGTGAATTGTTCTTCTTAAGTTAAGCTTTTACATTCCGCATTCTAGCTTAAGTGTTTAAATCAAGTCAACTTCTATATAAGATCGTTTGCTCAACTGGGATCAACAAGTGGTATCAGAGCTTGTGATCTAGAAGTTGTAATCAAGAAGAAACTGTTCCGTGCAAGTTTGTTGTTCCTAATCAACTGCTAAAGATGGGTGATGCCACACATATGGTGACTGCTTCAAAGGTTCCCATGCTCAACCCTGGTGAATATGAGCTATGGAAGATGAGAATCAGACAGTACATTCGCATGATTGACTTTAATATGTGGAATGTGATCATGAATGGTGACTCTTTACCAAAGAAGGGTGCTGATGGAAAAGAGATACCAATCAAGACTGCTGAAGAGAATTCTTTAAGGAAGATGGAGATCAAGGCACACAATATTCTCTTAATGGGAATACCTAATGAATTTCAGTTGGACTTTGATAGCTGTGAGACTGTTAAAGACTTGATGGATGCTGTTGAATTCAGATTTAGAGGGAATGATGCTACCAAGAAGTCAAGGAAAAACATGTTGAAGCATCAGTTTGAGAACTTTACTGCTGAAAGTGGAGAGAAGATTAATGGCACTTACAACAGGCTTAATCAACTTGTCAGTCATCTAAAGCTTGTTGGCTATGTGTTTCCACAAGAAGATGTAAACCTCAAGTTCCTTAGAAGTCTTGCACCTGAATGGAGTATGCACACTGTTGTTTGGAGGAATAAGCCTGACTTTGAAACTATGAAGTTGGAAAGTCTCTATAACAACTTAAGAGTATATGAACCAGAGTTGTCTTCTTCATCTACTTCATCTTCTAGTGCACAAAATCTTGCCTTTGTATCTTCAAAGTCAAAGGGGTCTAAAGAATCTCACTCTGCTGCTTATGGAGTATCTACTGTTGATGGATCTGCTGCTAGTTCTAATGATAATAATTCCACCAGTGATATTGCTTTATGTGCATTCTTGGCTGATCTAACTACAAGTATAAGGTCACAGGCTATTAATCAAGATCTGGATCACCTTGATCCTGATGATCTTGAAGAGATGGATCTTAAATGGCAAATGGCCATGTTGACCTTGAGGGCAAGAAAATTCTGGAAGAGAACTGGAAGAGAAATCAAGTACAAACCTAAAGAGAATGTTGGCTTTGACAAGTCAAAGATAGAGTGTTACAACTGTAACAGGAAGGGTCACTTTGCCAGAGAGTGTAGAGCTCCAAAGAAAAATGCTGAAGCATCAAAGAAACTGAAGAAACAAAGAATACCACTACTGCATTGGTATCTTGTGATGGATTGGGAGAGTATGATTAGAGTGATTTGGCTGATGAAGAACCAAACTATTCCTTGGTTGCTCAAGTCAAACCCAAAGTGCATAACTTTGCACTGATGGCCTATGCATCATCATCTTCTGGATCTGACTCTGAGGTATCTAATGATTCTGATTTATCTGTGTATTCTTTTAAGTCTTGTGCTGACACTGTAGAAGAACTTAAGTTTAGGAATGAGAGTCTAATTAGAGAAGTTGAAAACCTAAAACTTGATAACCTAGGTTACAAAGTAGGTATTCAAAATGTTGAAAGAAGACTTGAGTACTTAAAAGAGTGTGAGCTAGAATATGTAGATAGAATTAACCAACAAGATGTTGAAATTTTTAAGAAAAACAGTGAAATTGAGTTTCTTAAAAATAAATTAGAAGAAGCAGAAAGAGATAGAGATGCAGCTCTTGCTGAAAAAGACAAACATATAGTAAGAGTAAACAAACAACAATATGCTTCTGATTTGGTTAATAAATCTATTGAGAGTACAATAATGAGGAAAGGAAGTGGAATAGGTTACAATGAGGTTGCTCCTCCTGCTAAGAGTGCCTATGCTCCACCAGGAAAAGAATTGTCCTTCATTAGTGAGCTGAACATAGAAAAACCAATAGGTGAGTCTAGTACAAGTGTCTTAGAAACACCTAAGGTAGAGGGTAGAAAATTTCCTGATGCTCTCATTATTGAAGATTGGTACTCAGATAGTGATGAGGAATAAGAACAGGTTGAACTAGAACAAAGTGTTGTAAAGGAAGAAATTCCTGCTAAAGTTGAACCTAAAATTGAACAGGTGAAGTTTGTGAGACCTGTGTTAGGTAAGGGTATCTCTAAGAAAATGGTTGAATATAATGAGATTTCTAGAGAAAGAATGAAAAGTTTCAATAATAAGCCTAGGGGAAATCAGAGAAACTTTAATAACCTAGTTTCAAACAAATTAGGTAGTGAGTTTCAATTGAAGAAAAAGGCTTGTTATAAGTGTGGTAGCTTTGAACATTTGATTAATAGCTGTCCTGACCACAAGAAACCTGTTTGGAATCAATACACAAGGGTGAATCACAAATATGTTAATCAGAATACTCACCCTCATCCTAATAGAAACATGATTCCTAGGGTTGTGTTGTTAAGATCTGGTGCAACTAGATCCATTTATGCTGCTAAATCAAATGGTGCTTTTAAAACCACAACTGGTTCTATTGCTGGCTCTACTGCTAGTAAGCACTCTGCTGCTAGTAAGCATTCTACTGCTAGTAAGCAATCTGCTGCTAGTACAAAACTTTCTACTTCTGGGCCAAAAGTTTTATCAAATACAGTTGTTGGAAATCATTTTTATGTTGTTAAGGCCTCAGCTTGTTGGGTTTGGAAACCAAAATCAATTGTTATAAACAATGTTTCCAAAACCAGCAGTGCATCAAGTGATTTAAAGAAATTTAACTATGTTGATGCACAAGGCAGATCCAAGTCAGTAATGGCTTGGGTCCCCAAGAGAAACTAATTTCTCTATTTTCATGTGCAGGGTAATCTACTGGATGATCTTAAAGATATGGTTATAGTTGATAGTGGATGCTCTGGACATATGACAAGGGATGAGTCTCAGCTTGAAGATTTTGAGGCTTTTGAAGGTGGTTATGTTGCTTTTGGGAATGATCCAAAAGGTGGAAAGATTGTTGGTAGAGGCACTTTAAGAACAGGGAACTTGGACTTTGAGAAGGTGTTTCTTGTGAAAGGGCTTAAGTTTAATCTCTTTAGTGTTTCACAAATGTGTGACAAAAGGAATTTTGTTCTTTTTACAGACACTGAATGTATGATCCTTTCTCCTGATTTTCAGTTGCCAAATGATAAATTTGTGCTATTGAAGGTCCCTAGAAACGAAAATATATACAGTGACCATATTAAGAACATAGTTCCCAAAAGAGCTTTAACTTGTCTGATTGCAAAAGCCACTATTGATGAGTCCAAATTATGGCATAGAAGACTTGGGCACCTGAACTACAAGACAATGAATAAGTTGGTGAAAGGAAATCTTGTGAGAGGTATGCCCACAAAGTTGTTTGAAAATTGTGAGACTTGTATTGCTTGTCAAAAGGGTAAACAACACAGAGTCTCATTCAAGTCTAAGACAGTGAACACAAATACAGAGCCCTTGCATTTGCTTCACATGGATTTATTTGGGCCTGTTTTTGTGAAAAGTTTGAACAAGAAGTCATATTGTCTAGTTGTCACAGATGACTTCAGCAGGTTTACTTGGGTGTTCTTCTTAGCCACTAAAGATGAAACCCTAGAGATACTTAAAGAATTCATTACAAGAGTTGAAAACCTGCACAACCACAGAGTGAAAATTATCAGATGTGACAATGGTACTGAGTTCAAGAATAGTGTGATGAATCAATTCTGTGTGGGAAAAGGAATTCTAAGACAGTACAGTGTTGCAAGAACTCCACAACAGAATGGTGTTGCAGAGAGAAGAAACAGGACACTTATTGAGGCTGCAAGAACAATGTTAGCTGATTCTAAATTACCTATACCTTTTTGGGCTGAAGCTGTAAACACTGCATATTTTGTGCAAAACAGGAGTAAGGTAGTGAAGCCTCACAACAAAACTCCATATGAGCTTTTTCATGGGAAGAAACCATTGATTGATTTTCTCAAGCCATTTGGATGTCCTGTCACTATTTTGAACACTAAAGATCAGTTAGGCAAGTTTGAAGAGAAAGCTGATGAAGGAAATTTGGTTGGTTACTCTGTACATAGTAAAGCTTTCAGGGTATATAACAAGAGAACCAAACACGTGGAGGAGAATTTGCATATCAAGTTTAGTAAGAACACATCTAATGCTGAAGGAAAAGGACCTGAATGGATGTTTGATGTTGATATCCTGACCAAGACAATGAATTATGTACCTGTTATTGCTAGTGTTGACACTAACAAATCACAAGAAGACATTGTTTTGATTGAGAAACTGAAGGTTGGTCCTACTTTCATACCTTTACAGAAAGATCAAGAGATACAAGAAGATGATGTTACTCCAGAGAAACCTAAGGAAGCTCAACCAGATGTTGAAACTCCTATTGATGCAGAAAAGATACCCAATGAAGCTCCAAAAGTAGTTGTTGCTGACTCTCCTACAAGGCCAGAAGACTCTACTGCTGACTCAGAAGACTCTACTGTCAGACCAAAACAAGCAACTACTACTTCAATCTATTCTGCTGCTAAGCCTATTCACTCTGCTTCTACATCACATTTTCCTTCTTTGGACACTCAGGATAGATCTTTTGTTGATACAAACTATCCTGATGATCCAAATATGCCTCCTCTAGAGAATATCTATGATGACACAGATGATGAAGCTCTTGATGGTAAACTATTTGGAGCTGAAGTAGAGTATACTAATTTGGAACTCAACATTCCTGTTAGTCCCACTACTACTACAAGAGTTCACAAGGATCATCTAAAAGAACAAATTCTAAGTGATCCTCAATCATCTGTACAAACAAGAAAAATGACTAAAGAGCTCAAAGATCTTCAACATCAAAGTTTCTTTGCAAGATCTCTGAATCAAAGAAACAGTCATAAAGATCTACAAAATTGCTTGTTTGTCTGTTTTCTATCTCAAATTGAACCCAAGAACACTTACAAAGCCTTACAAGAAGCAATTTGGGTGGAAGCAATGCAAGATGAGCTTCTGCAATTCAAACTACAAGAGGTATGGACTTTGGTTGATTTGCCAAATGGAAAAAGAGTAATTGGCACTAAATGGGTTTTCAGATGTAAAAGAGATGAAAGGGGGATAGTCATCAGAAATAAAGCTAGGTTAGTAGCTCAAGGATACACCCAACAAGAGGGACTTGACTATGATGAGGTATTTGCACCAGTGGCAAGAATAGAAGCCATTAGACTATTCTTGGCTTATGCTTCATTCAAAGATTTTGTGGTGTATCAGATGGATGCAAAGAGTGCTTTCCTTTATGGGACCATTACAGAAGAAGTTTATGTGTCTCAACCACCAGGTTTTGAGGACCCTGATTATCCTGACAAAGTTTACAAGGTGAATAGAGCAATGTATGGTTTACATCAAGCTCCTAGAGCTTGGTATGATACTTTGTCAACATATTTGTTAGACTCTGGGTTTAGTAGAGGAAAGATTGACAAGACTTTGTTTCTCAAAAGACAAAAAGATGATATTTTGATGGTTCAAATATATGTTGATGACATCATCTTTGGTTCTACAAACAGAGCAATGTGTGTTGATTTTGAGAAGCTTATGAAGGATAAGTTTGCAATGAGTTCAATGGGAGAACTCAACTTCTTCTTGGGACTACAAGTAGTACAAAAGAAAGATGGCATATTTATTAGTCAGGATAAGTATGTTAATGACATTTTGAAGAAGTTTGGATTTGAAGATGCTAAGCCTGCTAAGACAACCATGGATACCAACAAACCTTTGTTGAAGGATGAAAATGGAAAAGAAGTAGATGTTCACTTGTACAGGTCCATGATTGGCTCATTGATGTATCTTACAGCATCAAGGCCTGATATTATGTTTGCTGTATGTGCCTGTGCAAGATTCCAAGTATGTCCCAAAGAATCACATCTCAATGCAGTGAAGAGGATTTTTAGGTATCTAAGGCATCAACCTAAATTGGGCCTATGGTATCCTAAGGATTCACCTTTTGATTTGGTGGCATATTCAGACAGTGACTATGCTGGTGCTTGCTTGGATAGAAAGTCTACAACTGGAGGTTGTCAATTTCTTGGAAACAGATTGGTGTCATGGCAATGCAAGAAACAAACAGTGGTTGCAAATTCTACAACTGAAGCTGAGTATGTGGCTGCTTCAAGTTGCTGTGGTTAAGTGCTTTGGATGCAAAATCAACTACTGGATTATGGGTACAATTTCATGAACACCAAAATTCATATTGATAACAACAGCACACTTTGCATAATTAAAAATGATGTTTTTCATTCTAAAACAAAACATATTGAGATAAGACATCATTTCATAAGGGATTGTTATGAAAAGAAGTTAATTCAAATTGTCAAAATTCATACTGATAACAATGTTGTTGATCTTCTCACTAAACACTTTGATGTGGGGAGATTTCAATTCTTAATTGCAAACATTGGTATGATTAATCTTTGAAAATCTTATCTCTTATTGTTTTTAAAGTGTGTAAAGGTCTTGTGCTGTTTGTTAATCTGTTTCTGCTGCTTCTTAAGAAGCATTTGATTAAGTTGAAATGTACTCTGCTGCTATTTTACTCTACTGCTAGTATATATTCTTGTATACTTTGTGGTGTTTGGACTAACATTTTGCAGGATAAGCTGAAAATTGATGATTTGCAAGTTCACATATAGAAATTAAGCAACTTTCATTCATCATCAAAAGAGTACATTCAACCTAAGTACATCCACATCAAATTTAAAAATAACAAAAGACTGCTACACAACAAACTAAAATTAAAAGACTTAAAACATCAATTTCTAGGGCATGGAAGCCCAAGTACAATCTTCCTCTCCTTAGGAAGCGGAGGGTTTGCCTTTCTTGCCTTGGTTAATGTCTTGGGTCTTGGCCTTGATGACTGTGGTCTTTCAGGAGTGGATGGTGGATTGTTGTGTGGCTCATCCTCATCAGATAAAGTACAGAGGAAGGGGGAAACAAGCTCCATTGGAGATGGTGGTCTATTCGGGATCCAAGCAGGGTCTTCTGATGATTCTGAAGATGATGGAGACTTGGGGGACATCACCTCTTTACCCCTGGAAGTGCTTGGGGTTTAATTCAAGTTTAAGAGATCTTTGAACACATGGAGATCGTGCTTCCTCTTTCGGGCTTGTTCCTTGGTTTTACAACCATTGTGAGGAGGACGGAAGGGAGGAACATAGGTTTCAAATGGTGTCTCATCCTCAGAAGAAGAATCGGATGATATGTTGATGATTTCGGGAGACGATTTCATGGTTATTGATGATTTGATTTGGGTGATTGGATGTTTTGATTGCGATATTGGCGTTTTTGATTGTAATTAGGGTTTGATTGTGTTGAATTAGGGAAAAGATTTAGTCCATTTTTATAGGGATTACGGAGTATCAAGCGCATTTATTGTTATGGGTTCTTGACTTTTTGACCAAGTTAGATTAGTCAACTCTGCTGCTGGCTTAATTTCACTCTGCTACTAGTTGTTTCATTCTGCTGCTAGTTGTGGATGACATGGTTATGCTGCTACGGTTGTAAGTGAGAGGGTGGGATGTGTAACTTCTTTCAATCAGTTTAAAACCTAATTAATCTTCATAATTGGTTTCTACACGCTCCAAATTGAAGTTCTCACAAACCCTAACACTCTATTATTCTCGAAGTCAATTATCCCTAATTTCTCTAAACCCTAATTCATGGATTGTGCACGTACCTGGGCAGAGCAGCACAATAGTGTGGTCGTTTTGGATGAAGAGTTGGTTCCTGAAGGTTTCACAGATATGGTCAAATTCTTGAATGCCACTTCTCTTAGATATGCACTCACTGTGAATCCTACAATATTTGTTTCCTACATCAAACAGTTCTGGCTTACTGCTAAAGTAAAAACTATGAATGAGGAAAAATATGTCAGTGCTTTAGTAGATGGGCAAAAGGTTCGTGTAACTGAATCATCTATAAGGGAAACTCTTCTCTTAGATGATGAAACAGAGACCACTTGCCTTGCCAATTCTGCTATTTTTTCTGGTTTAAAAGATTTGGGATATGAGGGAAAGCATACAAATTTAAAATTTCAAAAAGCTCTCCTCTGTCCTCAATATAAGTTTTTGGTACACCTTCTCCTTCATTGTTTAAGTCCTAAAACTTCTGGGTGGCATGAGTTTAGTACTACTATTGCTTCTGCAATGGTATGCCTAAGCAAAGGTCATCCATTCAATTTTTCAAATATGATCTTGGAGGGGATTGTTAAAAGTGTTAAAGAGTCTGGTTCTTATTTGCTTTATCCAAGATTTATCCAGCTCTTTATTGAAAATAAACTTACAAATTTTAGAGCACATGCTGCTACTTATGGTGCTCCAAAATTGGTTTCCAAAACTTTTACTTTCTTGATTTAGCATGGAAAAGGTTTTTCAGGCACACATACAAATCTTACACCTTCTATGGTGCAACTTGTGCAAAATATTCAGGGTGAAGGATCAGGAAATCCCACTGACTCCCATCACACACCCAATTTTACTGCATTTGCTACACAACCCAAAATATACTATACCCGTAGGAAAACCAAAAAGAACACTGATCTACCTCAGGATAGTGTTAGTATGGCTGTACCAGATGAGGATGTCCTAGTTGATGGAGGGGACATGTTGGCAAGGGCTGTCACTACTGCTTCTAGCTTAGCAGCATAGCAGGACAGTGATAACATAATTAAGACCCAAACCAAGGCAACATCTAGAGAAAAGGATTCTACTGAATCTAATTCTCAGGATGGTAACCCTAGCCAAATGGAAAATATAGGGGGCTCAGATGATCAAACTAGGTTTGATACTGAGTTAATGTCCCAAGATTCACCTCTCGGACCAGGTTACACAGGTCGAAGTGATGAGGACAGGCCAGTGACAAATGCATTGACGGAAAATCTTGTACATGATGACAATGTCTATGATTCACCTCTCGGACCAGGTTACACAGGTCGAAGTGATGAGACTACTATGAAACTCATTCAGGAATTGATGGTTACTTGTACCAATTTGGGGGTGAAGTGTACTACATTGGAAGATAAAGTTTTTACTATTTCTACTGTTGTTGATGGACAAGCCAAGCTCATCACCAAATTGAGGAAACAGATTAAGAACTTGAAGAAATCAAGATCTTCAACCTCCTTGAAAAGATTGAAGAAAGTGGGCACTTCTCAAGTTATTAGTTCACCTGAACCTTCTACTCATTTGGAAGAGGATGCTTCCAAACAGGGGAGGAATGTAGATGTAATGGGTTCAGGGGAGGCAAATTTGAAGAGGGTTGATAGTGCTCAGGTTATGAATGATGAAATGGTTTCAGGGGAGGTTCCAGAGATTGGAGATATGGATGTGGAAAGTCCTCAGGATGCTGAAAATTTTGTGATTGCTGATCAATCAGGGAATGAGGTTGTAATGGAAAAGGTGATTGCTACTCAAGAAAAGGTGGTGGAAAAACTCAAGACTTTGGAGCCTGAGCAACTAGTGAAGGCAACAGGGTTAATGGGTGAAGCTTTAATGACTTTGGGAGATTCTATGGTTAAAGAGCTTGAAAATCCTGCTATTGCTGACAAGATTGATGACTCTGTTGTTGCTCATGATTCTACTGCTAAGGATTTTACTGATCCTGCTGCTAGTGGAAAAGTGAATTATGCTGATGCATAAGACTCTGCTGCTGGGTCTAGTGATAATGCTGCTGCTGAGGCAATGGTTTTGTTAAGTAAGAAGACTACTGAAGTTCCATTTGAATCATCTTCAAAACATACACCACTATCAACTTCAACACTACCACAACAACCAACAACAATAATTACATCATCAACACCAAGTATACCTCTAAAAGGAGTTGTATTCAGAGAACCTGCTACTCAACCAAAGAAGATTGTATCATCATCTACTGATAAAGGGAAGGGCAAGCAAGTTAAAGAACCTAAGTAGATGTATAAGGGGTTTGATTACTCTGAAATACCTTTTCATATGTGGCCCAAGGAATTACAAGTTGAACATGATACAGCTGTTGCATTAAAAGAACAAGAATTGCTTGATCAAGAAGAACAACAGTTGGTCCAGAAGGAAAAGGAAAGGGTTGAAAAGGAAACAGAAGATTTAAGGAGGTATGAGGAATGGGTTGATGAGAAGATAAGAATAGATGCTGATATTGAACTCAATAAGATGATCAAGATTGAAGAGAATGAAGTTCCAACTTTTGATGTGAAATCTTGGGTAAGGGAGTTCACTGCTAAGAAAAAGAAAGAAGATGCTGCTGCTAGAAGGAAGAAAAAGATACTTAAGGGTCCAACTCCATTGCAACAAAGAAAAGAGCAAGAAAGATACCTAAAGAATATGAAGGGATGGAAATTGGTGCAGATAAAACCTAAGTCTGATCAAGAGGTTTTTAACTTGTATCAACAAGCTAAGAGACAAACAGATACTTTCTATCCTATGGGTTGTGCTGAAGATTTGGAACATATTGCTCAGATGAATAAAAAGTTGGTACCTGAAAAAGTGGCTGAAGTAGAGCATGTTCAAGAGGCAGATGTTGTTAAGCAGCTTGATGTTAGTGCAGATAAGATTACTTCTTCTGTGCAATGTGGTAAAAGAAAATGTGTTGTTCATAAATCCTTTGCAAAGAAGAAGAGGAAAACAGAAGAAGAAAGCAGTTCTAAGCTAGAAGGAGATGAGTTCAAGAATGATTGTGATCATATTCCTCCTGAGCATTTAAAGGAACAATTGAAGGTTTTCACTATGGTTGGCAAGATGGAAGAACCTGAAGTAGTTGATGCCATACCAATTGGAATCAAGTATCCTATCATCAAAGTAACTACAGGATATGATACTAAAATAGGAGCATTTCATGATGTTGAGAGATCTGATGGAAAGACTCACAGGTTTCTTAAATTTCAACAGATGCTATACTACTTTGATAGAGAGGATGTTGATGATTTGTGGAAGTTATACAAGGCAAAGTTTGGAGCTGAAAAGTTTGATGGTAAAAAGTATGAAACAGAGGACCTTGATTATATCAAGACTATGGCTGATAATGTTCTCTAGAGAGCTCTAAAACTTATGTATGAACCTTCAATGGATGATTCTGAATGGACAGAGATAGTAGGATACAAAGTAAGAAAATGGAGACTCTTTCAAGATTCTGGAGTTCATGTGCTGGAAATTGGACCAATTACTTTGTATATGCTAGCTGAAAAGGATTACCCAGTGGTAAGATACTGGAATATTGTCAATCAGATGGTTAATGGTGCTGGATTACTCAACTTGCAGAAAGACTATGATACCGATGATCAGGCATTTAATTTGCTGTCAAAGTATAAGAAGATACTTGGTCAACAGACATCTCAAGACTTGAGTGTTTGGAAGCATCCTCCTGGTGTTTGATTGAGCTTTGAAGAAACTTAATGATTTAGTGATAAATATTAAGTTTAGGGGAGGATTGTTGGGTTTTGGATTCTGCTGCTGAGAGAAACTACTGCTGTGATGAAACTGCTGCTAAGGTAAATGATTCTGCTGTTGATGACAAAGTGCTACTAAGGGAAAATGCTACTGAAGGAATCTACTGCTAATGTGATAAGCATGTATTCGAAGTAGATAATTATGGAATAGATTGTGTGTATATAATATACGTCTAAAATATTCTTATCTTGCATAGAAAGTTATTGTAAACCTAGTAGGACTCCTTGGCCTATAAAAGGAGGATCCTAGGGTTAGATTGAGTACGTATTGTTTTAGTTTTCATTTACACTTCAAGGTTGTAAAACCCTAGCATTGTCGAGTGCTCATATTAATAATATTGAAGTGTTGATAGTGAATTGTTCTTCTTAAGTTAAGCTTTTGCATTCCGCATTCTAGCTTAAGTGTTTAAATCAAGTCAACTTCTATATAAGATCGTTTGCTCAACTGGGATCAACATCAAACAACATTAATGCTATTAAAAACACTCATTCACAAAAAATTACAACCATTTAAGCACAATGTACAATATCTACAACCAATTTTCAGATTTACAACAAAATAAGCATAGTGTACAATAAAATAAGCATGATGTAATTTTCAGACTTATTTTCAGGCTTACAATATTAATGCTATTAAAGTGGTAAATGTTATTAATGAGTAATGACTATAATGAGTACTACTTACAAGAAAAGAAACATAATGTACAACACTTTAATGCACATAATTTTCAGACGTACAAGACAAGAAGCATAGTGTACAACAAAACACCACATTAATGCTATTTATTGTAGTCAATTATTTAACTGGTCGATAAATACAATTAATACAATTATTAAAACACCCCTTATATAAGAAATACAAATTATCAAGCATATTGTACAACTAAGTTAAACACAATTCCTACATTAAATTTTACTACTACAAATAATAAAGCACATTATACAAATATCCAAGCCCGAACAGGCAACAGACCAAATGGGTTTGAGCCTGAACGGGCGCGGACCAAACAGGCTCGAGCCCGAACAGGCACTGGCCAACGGGTTCGAGCCCAAACGGGCACGGGCTACACGAAATTCTTGATATCCGTAAATTTATTGTCAAAAGGAGCATAATAAACTAAAATACATTATTCGTCGAAAAATTTTATTTCAGGGTACCTGCCGCTGCAATGCGCGGGTACCCTGCCAGTCACCCATAAGTGGTTAAATGAATATCTTGTTGAAAACGAGAAGATAAACAAATGCTTATAATGGAGAGGTGACTAACAGGATTTATGAGCTTTTGAGTTTATGCCAAATCTTTCTGTTAAATAGGATCTAATTTAGAGTCAATTAGTTAAAGTTTGGTACATATTTTTCCATAAGTTTGATTTAGTTTAAGTACGATAATAACATAAATATTTTAATAAAGTTAAGATTTATACTATGTTTAAAATACTTACATTTTGAGTTTCTATGTGCAAAGATAATATACTATATAAATTATAATAGTTAGTAAATGTTAACAATGATCATTAAATGTTGAAAGTTTATGTGATTCAAGAATAATAAAACGACATCAGGTAGTTAGATTGAATTATATAAACTTGTCCTCAATAACTTAGATAAAAATCTTATATAATCTTGGTAATTTTGAAGAAAAAAATGATGTAAAATTCAAGCCAAGACAAACAAAAAAAAGGCTATTATTTTGTGCTACCGTCAACCCAAATTTATGTCGGGATATGTCCACGTAACAAATACCGTATGTCTAGAAAACACGTGAGCCCATGGGGACACACGCATTAATGCGGAAAATGATTATAATAGTGAAAAGCTACATTTAACTAATAGTTACTTAATATTACATTTATACTTAACGGTCGTTAGACGATAAGTTAAAGGACTTAAATGCAAAACGAGGAAAAAGGAAAATTACATATCACTCCCTTTTGGTTTAGGCCGATCGTGGGAGTGTTTGTATGGGATTGGGATTGCTTGGCTTGCAAGCTAAGCCATTCTAACACCTATATATTGAAAACCAAGGTCATTAGTTTTCTACACATTCATTATCCTAAATACCTAAACATTTTCCTCTTTTCTCCTTGTGCTAATCGACTGAACACCCAACTCCAAAAGGTTTCGGTTCTTGCTTGGTTAAGTCAATGACATCATCAAGAAACCTCAAAGGTTTCGGTTCTTGGTCTTGTGTTAGTTGATTGGTATTCAAGAAAACAACAAAGGGTTTTGTTTGGACTTGTTCTTGGTCGACCGGTATAAAAACTCACGAAGGGTTTATTGTTTTGGTTTCTAGTCGATCAAACAAACAACAATAAGAAAGGTTCCAAGGTCTGTTCGTTAAAGAAACAAGTAGCTTTTCACTACTAGTACTAGCATACATAATCGTTTGCTAAAACGTATTGTGTGTGTTTACGTGGAGAAGTTCTACATTGATCTTTAAGTGGTTTTGTGTGTTAAAGCTCTATACACATGAGTATATTCAAGATTGTCATCTTTAGCTTGCTAAAAGGTACACATATTTGAACTATGTTAATTACGTTACATTATACTTGATTCTATGTCTTCCGTTGCATAACTTGTGATTGTATGTTTTAATATTACCGTGTTAATATTCCAACAATTTATAGAGTTGTCATTGTAAACAGTTACATGCATTTATATGTTATATTAGTGGACATTGGTAAGGCTAATATATGAAAAAAAAGATAGAGAGTAATGCTTTTAATTTTATTTTGTATTTGCTTTTTAATTATAAGTAAATAAAAATAAATAACACGACACACGAGTTAGTATAAAAATAAATAACAAAATACACGAGTTAGTTAATATGTACATGAACACTTTCTTTTCAAGTTTTAAAATGAGAGAAAGGTGTAGGAAAATAAAAAGATGTATTGTTTGCATGTTTTTAAGATGAAAGAAAGAAAAATCGAAAGTAATCATAATTCATGTTTTTTATTACAGAAAGAGAAAAAAATTGTTCAAATTACATATATGTTATTTATTTGTGGTTGTCAGATCTTTGAAGAGAGAAATACAAGTCTTTACACAAAATATATAAATAAAACTTTATAGTTTCTCCTAAATATTGGCTACAGATTATTATTATTATTATTATTATTATTATTATTATTATCTTTTCTCCTTCAATTTCTTTTACTTTTTCATAAATATATATATATATATATATATATATATATATATATATATATATATATATATATATATATATATATATATAACACAAAATATATTCAATTTCATCTACTTTATATAAACTAGTAACTAAAAAACACGGTAAAGAAACATAAAACGTAATCAGTATGTAAATGAAAGCCTATAACATAAACTATCATATGACTAGAAAAACATATGTATGGAGTCTATCCATCTACCATAATTTTAGTTATTCACTTGTTTCTATCACATGTCATGTCATTGAATAAGAGAATCTTTTGTTTCAGTTTAAACTTCCTCTAGCTTTGGTTTACTCAGAGGCGGACTTACATCTATACAAGGTGGTTCCTCGGAACCACCTTAGACACGGAATCTGTTAAGAGGTAATATAGGAGTTTTTATCGGGACAACCACCTTAGACACGGAATCTGTTAAGAGGTAATATAGGAGTTTTTATCGGGACCTACCTTAAAAATATATAAGAACCCACCTTGAATCAAAATAGAACAAGAAAGAAAGAAGGTAAAAGAGACATAAATTGTTTTTTTATATAAGTCGCCGAACATTATAGTCGGAGGTGGCTAACAAAGAAGATGGAGTTTGAAAGTTTAATATGTTTATTCTTTTTAAAAGGGCAAGAGAGAAGTAATTTTTTAATTTTTAATCGTATATTTTATGGTCAATAATTTAAACTAAGTAGTAGTAGGGACCACATACATAAAAGAAGTTTATACGGTTTTGTAGTTTTATACTTTTTTTATAAAACAAGTTTGGTGTAAAAAATACGAACAATTTATTTACAAAAGTTTTTGCGTTGTAAATCAATTGTAAAGACATCGTGAGTTTACACACCACTAAATTAAGGGTACGTACTTGATGGAATCACTGTAGATATAGGTTTGAGAATGAAAGATAATAGAAATTGGTATCATTGTTTCAAAAGTGTTGTTTGGTTTATATAAATTGGGTTTGAATATCAAGATTTATAAAATAAAATAAAAAACAAATAAGATGTTGATGGGTACCTTAAAAATTATAAAATACATTTTAGTATTGTTAATTTAAGCATTCTGACAATGACATGTTGCTGGGCCTAATAGATTTATGATATTATTGATGAAATTTTAGAATGGTTTATAGATACCTCTCAAATTAGAGTGATATGTGGATACCCATGTATCAAGGGTTTCCTCATAGATTCATACCCATACCTAATAATACCAAACATTTTTATGACTTTCAAATCCATAGACACCTATCCGTACATGCATACCAAATGCACCCTAAGAATCGGACACCATCACACACCACTTAGACCAACTTTTCCAATAAAGTTAAAAAGTCGCTGAAAACAGAAACTTAACACAATTCTTTTCACTTTCTCTTTCTCTCCCTCACACAATATAAATCTCATATTTTCCTTTAATATTTTCTCTCACTTCAACCAAATAAACCAGCACTACCTAAAACCGCCACATTATATATTTTACAAACACAAAATCTTTTGAAATATTAATCTGAAACAAAAAATTATCATTCTATATGCACAAAAGATAGCCAAAATCCTCACTTAAATTTAATATTGGATCTAGATAGGGCTTAAATCTTATAGTGGTCGCTGTGAAGGTCTACGGGGCTGTTTATGGCATTGGTGGTGGTCGTCGTTTTGTAAATCTTTAAAAACCCAACAGATTTGTCGATCATAGTTGATCGTCAGCCACCGCGTTGGTCAACCACATACAACAGTTGTTGAGGCACCATAAAAAGTGGGTCCAAAAGTGGTGCTTAAATCATCGGAAAGTATAGCCGAGGTGGTGTGACCAGTTATTAAGAAAACTTAAATAACTCAGATTTGTAAAAAAACCTTTAGAGATGTGGGGGATTTCGGTTGTGGTGGTCCTGGTGATGACGGGTTTCGGTGGTAGAGGGGGTTCAGTGATGATGGGTGATGATACGCTGAATCACGGGTCAGAGTTTATGCGCCTAAGTTGCTGACTTAGTCACTTTTAAATTTTAATATAACCCGGATACTTAACATCATTTAGAAAGAATGAAACGTTGTATGAATGGGAGACGTAGTCTAGTGAAATATTATGAGGGGACCGTTTTTACTATGGGGAATAATGGTTTTTTGGGTGGCGATTCCCTGCTGGTAACTCACATTTAAGTATGCGGTTTTACGCAACAATTCCTAAAAGGAACCGAGTAACCATATTGTGGAGGTTTATAATTGTTTTTGGATATTTTCCTTATGTTACTGCTTTCATTAGCTAAGCTACACAAGGAGAGATATCAAGAGAATGAATAATAGGAAAGTGGGAAGAGAAGTGGATGTCTGTTACTCTTCTTCGACTTCCTATTTATAGGCGTAAGGAAAACAGCTGTACATCACTTCATTCATAAGAATATCTGATAATATTTGTGAAGATATGTTAAATCCCTTACAACGTCACCCACGTGCATCATTTTTAAAGAATATTGATTACATCATATTTATTAAATGAATATTGCACCATATTTCCTTTTGCCATATTTTTAAATAGCTAAGGTCATGTTGCAATATACTTGTTAAAGAGTATTAAATCATATATCTTGAATATTAAAACATGAGCATATAGGATACTTCTTTTTGCTACATTAATTGGCCATATTTTATATTTTGATGCATTACCCCATTGAATAAATGACTATATCTTATATTTGACCCATTTATATGGTTACCCCATTAAGCCCCCCAATTCGTATGGGTGAAGGTCACTTAAAGCTTATGAATTTGATCCTTGTATAACTTTACGAGATCTTTTTTATAGCACACTTTTTTTTTGAAAGTTTACCATAAGACATGTTGGACAAGTACAACATGAAACAAATACTAAAAATTACCCAAGCCTTTTTAGTGCCCATAAAGCCTTGTCACTTTCCAACTTAATATAGAAATATAGAAATGCATTCTATTCTCTAACTTCTATTGTTATTATCCATTATTTTCTAACTGTGTAACTGAGTTGTATCAAATGCAGTTGGATAAGCTAAAAGTACTATTGTGGTTTCTCTTTTGATGTGTATCTTTATTTTCAGAACCCTGTTAAGTGCGAGAACTCCAATTTTGCATTAGAAAATATGCATGTTCATATAAAACATGTATGTTTTCTTACATACACCTTAATACACATACATGCGTAACATACATGTTCATATAAAACCCTGTTAAGTGCAACATATCAATGCAAAATGGTTTTATATGAACATGTATGTTACGCAGGTATGTGTATTAACGTGTATGTAAGAAAACATACATGTTTTACATAAACATACATGTTTTCTAATGCAAAATTGGAGTTCTCGCAGTTCCCGCACTTAACAGGGTTTTGAAAATAAAGCCCCCCCTCTTTTGATTATTGATGAGGCAAAAAATGAACCACTTTTAGGGGGTCATTTAAGCCCGGAATTGAATTTATTTGATCAAATATTTCCCTAAATCGTTCCTTTTGTGATTTTAGGTACTTTGGGAGTGAAATCTGGAAAAGGAAGCAATTCGGACGTTTTTGGAGCATAAAAGTGAAGAAAATGCCAAAGACTTAATTTTCCATGCTGAGAACAGTACCTGACGGCGTCAAGAGGAAGACCCTGACGGCGTCAGGAGTAAAAGTGGTGACAACCCAGTGCAAACCTGACGGCGTCACAACAAGGGCGTCAAGAGTAAAATTGGTGACGGCCTGCACAAGGTGTACACATGGCGGCGTCAGATCCAGATTTAGGCAGTCCGAGGAACTATTTGGCGGCGAGATGACGACGTCAGCCCTTTGTTCTTGACGCCGTCACCTTCTAAACTCTATATATAGTTTTCTATTTTTCATTCATTAGAGAGGAACTTATGTGGAGAACCCTAGGGCTGAACTTTGTAAACCCTAGCTCATATTTTACAGTACTTTCAAGGGTTTTCAACCCTTGAATCCTTTCAAGTGCTATTAAGATAAGTCTTCTCTTTAATTCAATCAATATGTCTATGTGTTGGTTGATTATATCTTTTACTTGTCTTGATTTCAACATGCTAGGCTAGATTTATCTTGTGTTTGCTTAGATCTAATGAAACCTAGATGTTAATTATGTGTTGATTACTTGTTTATGGTTGTATTGGATGAATGATTTCAATGTTAGGCTTAAGAAAACTGGCAGATCTCCATTGTGTAACATGCTTGAACGTCTTAGGAAACATGAACCGATGTGTACTAGGTTTTATTGGTTGTATTTAATGCATGAGTAAATTCTAATGATCCCATGTTAGGAGCTTCTTAGCCGGCTCGACATAGGAGTGAAGTAGGCACTGATAGGATTGGGGAAGTAAGTAAGCCACCCCATGAATGGTATTAAGGAATACAATCCGTCATCCACGCAATTATAACAAGTAATTAACGTGTAAAAGATATCTAGGGAGTAGTGAAATCTAAGTAAACACATTTCTCCCACATATTGCTCACAACTTTAGTTTAATTTAGTTTATTTTCATTTCTAGTATTTTATTTTGATTGCATCTTAGTATTGGGTTAGTTGACTAGCAACTAATTCCGCCCAACTCCTTCAAAACCGAGATTTTTACTTGCTTTCTAAAAATATAAAAAATACAAAAAGAATCATCCTTCATCTCTAGACCTAGTCTTTAGGTTTTCTAATCCTAGCGACACTATTCATAGCTGAACGATCAATCCCCCGGTACTTATCATTATACTATACTACATCGATCAGGTACACTACCTGGTGGGGGTTGTAAGCTTATCGAGATCCCTCGAGAGGTAAAGCCTGGTGCAATTCCCACGCATCAATTACGTGTATGCTTTATTACCATATATATAACACTAGTGGCAATCATTGTGTTTTCTTCTTGTATCCCATGGTTCTTGCTATATATGTAAGTATATTTTACATTTTGTACTTCTCAACCACATGTACGTCCTTTTCTGAAAAGAGAGAAATGGATCAAGTAAGCATGATATCTATTGTATTATTTGTGTTTTGTAAAGGACCACATGATGTACTTTTTATGTTTTGTGAAGGACCACATGCTTCACACCAAGTTTTTTATTCCTTTTAAACACCACATGTTATCTTTGTGTTGTTTAGGATGCCGAAGACGCTGTCGTTCCACAATCAGTGGGCGGCTCTAGTGGCTCAAAAAAACTTGTTTTGTCCTTGGAGGTTAATTGCATATATAGCGAGGAACGTTGCGGGATGGTTGGTTTCGTTAATGCTAAGAAGTTGTTTGCCTTCTCTAGTTATTTTATGCATTTTAATACTGATTGTGTACATGCATTCGTGTAGAGTCTTCGTGTTACATGATAGGGCAAAATACCGGCATAATAATGGATAATAGAAGGCTGCCATTGGTTGAAGGCTCTTTGGGTATTCTCCCCGATGTGTCCAATTTAATGTTAACATTTTTCTCGATGACCCCGTGGGCGGTAATAATCATCCTGGTGCCCCCGAGGTCGCCCTTCCTGCTCATAAACGTAAACCCTTTCGTCCCCATCTCCTCTTCGAGGAGGTTGGTGGTGGCGAGACTTCTACTAATAAGGATACGGGGGTTGTGAAACCGGTGATATATGTTAACCCTACTAGTGTACATGACTCTTCTTCAGTTTCCTTGTGCCTTCCCTGGATCGAGGTGCATTACCGTGCTCTCATTGATAATAACAAGGACCTTTATGCTCGGGTCTAGAAGTTGTCTGCTGAAAAGATCGCTTGTGAGCGTCAGTGTAACGAGTTTAAGGGGATGGCTTTGTCTTATCAACTTCACATTACTAGGTACAAGGAGGAAGTAGAAAGTCTTATTAGTGAGAAGCAAGACCTGAGGAACCGCCTTTATCAGTTGGATCAAGAGGCTATTCCTCTTCGCAAGTTAGCCCGTTGATGTTCAGGTGTTGGGCTGTTTGTAGGACCGGTAGCGCATGGTAATATTAAATAAACGCGCTTTACGCAGCCAACTTGTATGTTGAAGTATTACTTGTATGTCTAAGTAGTACTTGTATGTGGAAGTATGTTGATAGCCTTAATGAATGTTGTTGTTAAAACTTAGCCCTTGTACGCCCCTCTTTTGATAATCTTTCATCGTGCATTTTTATAGTTCATTACTTCACAGCCATAGTATGCATTAAAAATAAGATTTGAGGTTGCCAATGTGTAACATGCAAGTTTAATGCTACGTATAAAAATGTGATAGCATATTTGACAAAGCTATAAAGGGTGAGTTTTTTTAAAGCATAAATGTGGGACCATACCACTTTTCCCATGTTCTACTAGCTATAACAATTATTGGCTTATTTATTATACTATAACCAATATTGAGTTGTTTAAATGTGTTGGTGAATTTTTATTCACATGTAGGCTTTAATGTAACTAGAGAATGTAACAAGATTCCATATGGATGAAGAGTCCTTTGAGGGACCAACTTGGATGACGTCTTGCAACTTTTAATTTATACACTATTGTGGCATGGAGTTATCAATATTCCGCTTATTAATGTGTTGGCAAATAATTGTGGGGTGTAGCGGGAATATATTATATAACGTCTCTTTGTCTAGATGACGTTGATCACTTATTCTCGAGTATGTACGTACATTTCTTGATATGTATTTCATTCCTCTAATGTCGGAATGTTGATGCATCATATTGGTTTTTATAACAAAGAAATGTTATTTCTTTTATTCTTGATAATTGTATACATGCGTTGTACTCATATATCCGAGTTACAAGAAGAGCACTCTTTCAGTAGAAATGTACCTATTTTTATAGTTTTGCTATTTTTATTACACATGTAGAGGGAGACGCTTGTTGGGGGTCTCTTTTTGCTTAGAGATGAAACTTCCGGAGGTTGTTGATATGCTATGTACGTGGGATGGGACGACCTTTCATGTCGGCCAAGGTGTATGCTCCTATGCGCTTTGCGTCTATTACTTGGTATGGACCTTCACAGTTTGGGTCCAATTTCTTTTGCCCTTCTTGCTACTCGTCTCATTTTTTCTCAGAAGGAAATCGCCGATTCTAAGGTGAGCGTGTTTCACTTTGTTGTTGTAATATCTTTCCGTCTGAGTTTTGTACCTTGCATTTCATAGTGAGGCCAATTCTCGTCTTTCTTTGAGTAGATCCATGTTGAGCTGAATGTTCATGTCATTTGTGGCGGGGTCAAAGTTGCTGATTCGGTAAGTCGGCAAACCTATTTCTGGTGGTAAAATAGCCTCCGAGCCATATACCAGGCTAAAGGGTGTGCATCCGATTCCCTTGCGGACCGTTGTTCGATAAACCCAAAGAACATTTGGTAATTTTTCGACCCATTGTCCTTTAGCCTTGCCGAGTCTTGTCTTCAAACCCTGGAGTATAGTTCGATTTGTAACCTCGGTTTGCCCATTGGACTGTGGATGGGCGACTGATGTGAAGTTTTGCCTGATTTTAAGTCCTTCGCACCATTCCCGAAAAGGATTACTGGCAAAGTGCTTTCCGTTATTGCTGATTATTGCACCGGGAATGCCGAAACGACAAACGATATTTTTCTAGATGAACTGGAGCATCTTTTCACCAGTTATTGTTGCCACTGGTTCAGCTTCTACCCATCTGGTGAAATAGTCGATGGCGACTATCAAAAATTTGACTCATCCCGGGGCTTCTAGAAAGGGTCCTACTACGTCGATTCCCCATTGGTAGAAAGGCCAAGGGCTTGAGATGCTTGTCAATTCACATTACGGCTGGCGTATTGTCGGTGCATGTTGTTGGCACTTGTGACACTTTTCTACAACTTTGGTAGCTATCTTGATACATCGTAGGCCAATAGTGTCCAAGTCTTGCCGCCTTTTGAGCGATGATGTGTGCTCCCGCATGTGTACCACATACCCTGAAGTGGGCTTCTTGTAAGACATAGCTTGCTTGTTCAGGTCCAACACATCTTAACCATGGGGTTAGGTATCCTTGCCTATAAAGCACGCCCTCTTTGAGTGAGTATTGTGGCGCTTTTATCCATATCTTGCTTGCCTCATTTGGTTCATTTGGCAGGGTTTCGGACTTCAAGTAGTTTATTATTGGATCCATCCGGGTAGGACCTGTTTCTTTTACGGAGCCAACGACTTTGGCGTCGACACTTCTGCATGGGACAATTTCAACCATGATATTTTTTGTTAAGTGGGCGAAAGACGAGGATGCTAGCTTACTCAAAGCATCAACGTGTTTGTTCTTTGAGCGAGGGACATGCTTTATTGTGAAGCTTTGAAAGTGTTCCTGTAGTTCTTGGACTTTGGACAAGTACCTTTTCATCAAATCTTTCCTTGCTTCATATACCCCTTTTACTTGGTTCACGATTAGCAAGGAGTCGGTGTACACATCCAATTTTTGAGCTTTCATATGAATTGTGAGTTCCAGCCCTGCCACTAGGGCTTCATATTCAGCTTCGTTATTAGAGGTTCTGAAGTTGAAACGAAGGGCGTACATTATCTATTGATCGTACGGGTCGGTTAAGATTAGCCCGGCTCTAGATCCTTCTACGCTAGATGCGCCATCTGTGAACAACGTCCATCTTGTCGTGCTGCCTTTACCTGGTATGTTGGTGACATTTTCTATGGCTGGGTTGTCTACTGTGGGAGACTCTGCCAAGAAATCTGCAAGAATTTGTCCTTTCATCGCAGGGCGAGGCTTGTATGTTATTTTGTGCTCTCCGAGTTCAATGGCCCATTTGGCAAAACGTCTCGAGTTCTCTGGTTTTAGAAGGACCTGCCTGATTGGTTGGTCGGTCAAGACGCATATCGTGTGTGCTTGAAAGTAACGGCGCAACAGTCGGGCTACGTGTACCAGGGCAAGAGCTACTTTCTCGAGGTTAGGATAATTGACCTCTGATCCTTGCAGTGCCCTACTAACAAAGTATATCGGTTATTGATTGCCACCCCGGTCTGTTAAGAGAACCGCACTTATTACTTCATTAGCTACTGCCAGGTAAAGGACCAATGTCTCTCTGGGTCTGGGTATTGTTAAGGCTGGTAGGGATTGGAGGTGGCTTTTCAACTCTTGGAAAGCCACTTCTGCTTCATTGCTCCACTGGATGTCTTTTCTGTTGAGACATCCTTTCAATGTTTTGAAGAATCATAATGATCTCTCTGTTGACTTTGCTAGGAAGCGAACAAGTGCCGCGAGCTTACCATTTAGTGCTTGAACTTCACGTAGAGTTCTCGGTGAGGCCATGTTGATTATAGCTTGAACCTTTTCTGGGTTTGCTTGGATTCCCTCCCTTGTTATCATGTATCCCAGAAACTGTCCGGTCTCTACTCCGAAAGTACACTTCTTTGGATTGAGTTTCATGTTAGCTTTACGGAGCGTGTCGAATGTTTCAGCAATATCGGATATTAGGTCTCCTTCGCTCTTGCTCTTTATCACCATATCATCAACATAGATCTCAACGTTTCTACCAAGTTGACTAGCGAACATGTTATCCATTAGTCTTTGGTAGGTAGCTCCAGCATTTGTTAGCTCGAATGGAATCTTCTCGTAGCAGAATATCCCTTGCTCCGTGTGAAATGATGTTTTCTCTTCGCCTTCGCTGGCCATGCGTATCTGATGGTAGCCTTTGTACGCATCTAGGAAGCACTTGAGTTTGTATCCTTCCAAGGATTCTATCTTTTGATCTATTTCTAGTAGCGGGTAGCTCTCTTTAGGTCAAGCTTTGTTCAGATTCGTAAAGTCTATGCACATGCTCAATGTTATGTCTGCCTTTTTTACCATCACAGGGTTGGAGACCCATTTCGGAAAAAAGACTGCCCTAACGATTCGTGCTTCGACTAGTTTGGATACTTCTGTTGTAATTGCTTCACTTTGTTCTTTTGCTATGACTCACTTTTTCTGTCATACAGGAAAGGTTCTAGGGTGGATGTTAAGTTTATGCTCCGCAAGCTCTCGCGGGATTCCCGTCATATCTGTTGGTGTCCATGCGAATCTATCTTTATTAGAATACAAGGATCGTTGTAGCTTTTCTTTAAGCACTTTTGGGAGGTTAGCTGTGATCTGGAGCGTTTGATCTGGGTGCGCATTATTTACTACTATGTGTTCCACCTATCTAGCATTACTTGTTTCTTCTGGTCGATCTCTTTTTTGAGAAATCTAATTGTAGATGTTAGGTTGCAACCTTTCACCCTTTACGATAGCGATGCCTTTTGGGTTTGGAACTTTAATAGAGCATGCAGAGTTGAAGCGACTACACCGAGTTTCATCATGCCTGGACGGCCCAAGATGATATTGTAAGGCGAAAGGGCCCTTATGATCATAAAATTCACTATTATTGTCCTGCTCATGTGGTCGCGGTAGTCGTATACGGTGAAAGGTAAGGTGATCATCCCCTAAGGCCACGATATCTGTCCTGCGAACCCAATGAGCGGGGCTGTTGGTGGCTGCAACTCCTTTTTTTCTTCTGGTGTGAGTTATTCAAAATAGTGTTTGTACGTGATTTCGGCGGAGCTTCCCCCATCCACATAGATCCTATGGATTTGTGTAGTTCCTACTTCTGCTGTGATGATCAGCGGGTCATCACCAGTGTAGTGTTTGGGGATCGGGTCATCCTCGGAGAATGTAATGCTAGGAAATGAGACATTTGAAATAGTGTTTGTATGTGATTTCGGCGGAGCTTCCCCATCCACATAGATCCTATGGATTTGTGTAGTTCCTACTTCTGCTGTGATGATCAGCGGGTCATCACCAGTGCAGTGTTTGGGGATCGGGTCATCCTCAGAGAATGTAATGCTAGGAAATGAGACATTTGAATTTTTTGAGTTTATGTCTATGTTTCGGATCATGTGTATCTCATTCTTCGTCCTAGAGTCAACATCTGTCTTTTTATACCAATTTATTCAGGGGCCGTGGCTATCTTTTGACACGGATGGTTGATTATTTTGGCTATTGTTATGAACCTTGGCTTCCTTGGCTAAGTGATTCAGGCGTCCCTTCCTAACACATGCTTCGATCTCCTTTCGCAGATCGATGCAATCATTGGTATCATAACTGTGGTCTTCGTGAAACTCACAATATTTTTTCCTATCTCTTCTGCCAGCGGGGGTGAACATTTTCGGGGGTGGCCGGAGCACTGCCTTCCCTTCAGATGTGGTTAGTATTTCTGCTGGTGAATTATCAATGCGGTGAAAGTTTCACGGGGAAACCTATGACTTTCACCTTGTTGAGTGGCAGGTCTGGCAATGTGCTTGTCTTTGGCCTTCGCGAGAGGTCTTTATACATCATGTGTTGCTTCGTCTCTCGGCGCGGTTCTCGTAGATGGTTTTCATTGTTCGCGTCTTCAACTCGTATAAAGTTGTGGGTTTGAATAAACAAATCTTCCAGTGATGTTGGTGGTTTTCCAATTAGGTCTTTGAACAGGCGACCAGGGCGTAAGCTACTAATGAATGCACCGGATACCATGGCATCGGAGCGGTCCGCCATATGCAAGGTCTCTTTGCTAAATTGGGCTACGCAATCTTTCAGTGACTCCTCGGGCCATTGCCGTATGCCAAGGATTTCTACCTGGTTCTTTTGGAACCTTCTTTTCTGCAAAAAATTGTCCCTGAACTTATGATAAGGCGAAAAGTGTACCGCTTTTAAGGGGTCATTTAAGCCCGAATTCGTGATTATTTGATCAATTACTTCCCTAAATCGTTCCTTTTGTCATTTTAGGTACTTTTGAGGAGAAATCTGGAAAAGGAAGCATTTTGGACGTTTTTGGAGCATAAAAGTGAAGAAAACGGCAAAGTCTCAAATTCCTTGCTAGAACAGTACCTGACGACGTCAAGACCTCACGCATGACGGCATCAAGCTTGGCAAAAGAAGTGGAAGTGGAAAATACACGTGACGGCCCAGATCATTTTTTGGTGTAATTGACCTGACGGTGTCACCAAGGCCGTCAGGGTCATTTTACAAGTGACGGCCCAGAGCTTAATTTCTACATGACAGCGTCCAGACTGGATCTAGGCAATATGACTCTTAACTTGGCGGCGAGTTGACGGCGTCAGAAGCTAACACACGACGCCGTCAGGATGTATTCTCTATATATATTTTTCCAATTTTTCATTGTCATGTGTGGAACATTAGGAGGAACTTTACCACAAACCCTAGGTCGAATTTTCATCATATTGTAGGGGTTTCAAACCCTTCTTTCATCCATGTTTGAATAAAGATAAGTCTTCCAATAATCATTCAATATGTCTATGTGTTGTTTGATTCTATCTTATGCTTGTCTTTTGATGAGGCAAAAAGTGTACCGCTTTTAAGGGGTCATTTAAGCCCGAATTCGAGATTATTTGATCAATTATTGCCCTAAATCGTTCCTTTTGTCATTTTAGGTACTTTTTAGGAGAAATCTGGAAAATGAAGCATTTTGGAGGTTTTTGGAGCATAAAAGTGAAGAAAATGGCAAAGTTTCAAAATTCCTTGCTGGAACAGTACCTGACGACGTCAAGCTACAACACATGACGGCGTCAAGAGTGGCAAAAGAGGTGGATGTGGAAATTATAACGTGATGGCCCAGAGTGTTTTCTTTGTTATTGGCCTGACGGCATCACCAAGGCCGTCAGGGTCCAAATATTAGTGACGGGCCAGAGCTTATTTTTACATGACGGCGTCAGAAGTGGATCTAGGCAATACGAATTTCAACTTGGCGGCGAGTTGACGGCGTCAGAGGCTAACACATGACGCCGTCAGGATGCTTAGTCTATATATATTTTTCCAATTTTTCATTGTAATGTGTGGAACAAAGTGGAACAAGTTGTGCACAAACCCTAGGTCGAATTTCCTGCATATTGAAGGGGTTTCAAACTCTTCTTTCTTCCATGTTTTAATAAAGATAAGTTCTCCAATAATCATTCAATATGTCTATGTATTGTTTGATTCTATCTTATGTTTATCTTTCTTTTAACATGTTAGGCTAGGCTTTTATTGTGTTTGCTTATATGTAGTGAAATCTAGATATTGATTATTGGTTGATTGTTTGTTTATAATTGTTACGGATGATTGTATTCGATGTTAGGCTTAAGAAAACTGGCAGACTTCCATTGGAAACTTGCTTGAACGTCTTAAGAAACATGATCGGAGGTGTACTACGATTTTTGGTTGTATTTAATGCATAAGTGAATTCTAATGATCCCATGTTAGGAGCTTTTAACGGCTCGACAAAGGAGTGAAGTAGGATCTTATAGAGTTAGGGAATATTGTACACGGCCCTACGACTAGTATTAAGGAATATAACCCGTCATCCATGCAATTGTAACAAGCTCATTATTGTTTCCACCACATTAGTACATTAGTTTAATTTTCATTTCTTTTATTTTATTTTGATTGCATTGGTAGTTAATTGGGTTAGTTGGCTAGCAACTAATTCCGCTCACTCCTTCAAAACCCGAGATTTTACTTGCTTTTCATAAAATATAAAAATACAAAAAGAATCATCCCTCACCTCTAGACCTAGTTTAGTAGGCTTTATAATCCGAGCGACACTATTCCTGAGTTGAACGATCAATCCCCCGGTACTTGTCACTATATTATACTACAACGATCAGGTACACTACCTGGTGGGGGTTGTAAGCTTCTCAAGATCCATTGAGAGGTAAAACCTGTTGCGAGGGCACAATTCCTACGTATCAAGTTTTTGGCGCCGCAGCCCGGGGAATAGTTATTGTCCAGGTTAGATTTTTTTTTATTAGGTCTACTTGCTAGATTCCTTTCTAGTAAGATTTTTATTTTTATTTTTAGGTTTTCTTTAGTCTATCTCATTTCTTTGTTTCTTCGTTCGTAACCTTTACCATCTGACATCATGGAAGGTGGTAATATCTTTGATCCCATCAACCCACCACAACAAAACCACCCACAAAACCCACCACTAGCAAACCAACCTCCTAGGCCCCGAACTTTAGGAGAGTATTCCCGTCCTAGCCACGAAGGCTATCGAAACACCATTGAGCTCACTCAAGGAGCCAATGTGTCCCCCTTGCGATCCTACACCATCCGGTTGGTGCAAAGCGGATGTTCATTACATGGACTTCGTTCCGAAGATCCTAATCAACATCTTAAGGATTTCCTAAAAATCGTAGATTCCATAGACCTTGATGTTGCAACTAGAGAGTCGACCCGATTACGTCTATTCCAATTCTCTCTACGTGATCAAGCTAGTCAATGGCTTGAACGTTTTCCCGCGGGATCCATCACCTCTTGGGATGATCTCACTTCTCGTTTCCTTGCTCAATTTTTCCTACCGGGGAGAACTACGATGCTTAGAAATGATATCTTGATGTTCCAACAACGTCAAGGTGAAACTTTCTATGAAGCATGGACTCGTTTCAAGGACTTACTCCAAAAAGTCCCTCATCATGGCATAAATCTTTGGCTATTAGTTCAAATCTTCTATGACCATGTCGACTTTCACACGAAACGCACCATTGATCGAGCCGCTGGAGGCAGGTTGCGTGATAAAAATGCCGAGGAATCTTGGGAAATTATTGATGAGCTTGCCTTCGAAAATCATGAGTTATGGGAAGTTACTCATGTTCTAAACTCGGCTATCAACGCAATCTCGACACATGGGGAAACCACTCAAATCTCCGAAGAACTCCTTTGCAAACTTGAGAAAAAGGTTGATTATCTCATGGAAAAACAAAAGAGACCTTTAAGTCCCAAACGGGCAGCAGTCAATTCTGTCTCAAATATGATTCCGACACCATTGTCTGAGTCACCCTTTAGAGAGAATGTCGAAACCTTTCAAAATTATGCTCAACCTTATTCACCTCTTCAAAACCTCAGCCCGAAATTCGAAGCTCGAATGAGAGAGTACATGACAACCCATTCTGAGTGGCGTGCTAAATTCGGGGAAACTGTTTATAAACAAATGGAGGAGATGCAAGAGAAAATGAAGGAAATGATGAGCCTAGTGGAGGAATACTCAAACCAAAAAATCCCAGAAATGATGTTATTAAGAAAAGAAAGCGCTACCCCAACTACCCGATTTGTTAACTCTATCACAATTGTCCACGAGGGTAATGAGGAAAAGGAAACCCTTAGTGTACAAACCATTGAGGAACCGCCAAAATCCCAATCACTAGGTTACTACCTAAAACATGATATAAATGAGAATACCATAACAAATTAGATAAAGGGTGACGAGCATAACCAATCCTCCAAACAGGTTTCAAAGAAGGAGAAAGAGGGGAAAGATGAGTATGATACATTACCTGGGGGACCGGTATTCGAGAAGCTACTTATACAAAAAGTGGCTACTAAGCAGATGGCTTGTCGGAACTTTGAGATACCAGCCAGCATTGGGAAGTTGCAATATCTGGATGCTTTCGCCGATCAAGGATCGGAAGTAAATCTTATGCCCCTAACTATTTACACCCAACTAACCACGGAAATGCCGGCCACCACCCGTGTTAGGCTATCCTTCGGTGGTCACTCTTATGTATACCTTTTGGGAATTGCAGAGGATGTACTGGTCAATGTTGCAGGGTTCATGTATCCCGTCGATTTTATGATCATCAATGATAAAAGAGGTGGGTGCATGCCAATAATCCTTGGAGCACCATTCCTCACCACCGCGAGAGCTATCATTAGGTATGAAAAGAAGGAAATTGAACTTAAGTCAGGAAAAAGAAATATTAGCCTTCCTGTGACCCCACGATGTGTGCAAGAAAGCCTGATGAAAAGAAAGCTCAAAAACAACATTGACACATCGCCTAATCATGTTCAAGAAAAAAATCCTCGCATGGTAAACAAGAATCAAAAGCTACAAAGAAACTAAGCCTAAGAGAGGCAAAAGCAGCAATAAAGTTCATGTCAAGTTTGAATGTAGTCAACCGACGAAGAATCATGTACCATTTGCAGAAGGAGACTTGGTACTGTTAAGGCATTCAGAGATAAAAGTACCTCCCGACGAGCCGAGTCCCTGGTGGTATGGACTATTCACAATTGAAAGCATACGCCAAGGTGGGATAGCTACCTTAAGCAGTAAAGGAGGAGGGGAGGTGACTGCGAGTGTTGAACGATTGAAACACTACCACCCCGATAGCGAGGATCATAATTATATGGGATACGTCATCTCAAGAGACGAGGTCACGTAATAGCCCATGACCTTGAGTTTAGCTACAAGACTCGTAAACGAAGAAAATCGCTTCTTGGGAGGCAACCCATGTTTTGTGTGTTTTTATTTGTTTGATTTTTATTTGTTTCCATATGCATGTTTTATTTTTATTATTGGTAGATCATGTTTCAAACTAAATTGTGAAAATGCTTTATTTTGTTTTTAACTTCGTCTTAATTACATATAAAGGTATTTTGCAAAAGCTAAGTGTAAGGGGAAACCCCAAATTTGTTTATAAGAACAAAAATGATCATGATTCGCCACAATATCAAATGAGCATGTATATTAGTAATTGTTTGAGTCAAATGCTTGTATCGAGTCATAATGATGTTTTTGCAGGATTTTCCAGGAAATAAGGCATAAGTTTTTCCTGAAATTTTCCGGAAACTTAAAATAAGATTTTTCCAGGAACATTCTGACGGCGTTAGGAGTTAAAACCTGACGGCGTCAGGTACCAAAATTCTGAAAAATTTTATGAGTTTTGTTTAAACCGGAGTCTTAAAGTTTTTGTTGATTCTTTAGTTTTATAAACTCCAGGAAATCTGCAAACATTCATTCCACAAACATTATATCTTAAATTGCTTTCTAGGATTTGTTGGTATATATAGATTGCCGCCGATTTTACGCGAGGTTGCCTTGATTGTTTTCTCGGGTTTAACAGGTTATGTATGACAAGAAGATGATTTATATTTCTGGAAGGGAAGCTTTCAACGTTCATTTTCTTGGAGGAAGATCTTACCTTGTTGACACACTATCCACATCGAACGAATCAGGGGAGTATTTGTTTTCATTCTTTAACCTATTGTACTTTTACATCCTTTAATTGAACATTGGGGACAATGTTCATCCTAAGTGTAAGGTGAGGGTAAATGATGATACCTTATAGGATACAATTGCACTTGAGTTTGTTTGTTCGATACTAGGTGTGTAATAAAACTAAGAGAAATACTTGTTAGTGTAATTTTAGCACCAAATTTAAATTTTTTTATAACATTTAGGAGTGAAACTTTAGCCTTAACAAGCGTCTCATGGATAGGAGTTGTATGACTAGCACAAAACCGTACCATTCAGAAAAATTTTCCACCCAAATATGTGAGTTTCGCCTTTAGATTTGATAGGAAAAGCATTTATTATTAGTGCTTATGAGTGTACCGTTAGCATTTAGATTCTAAAACTTGCATTAGTGATGCATCCCGAGACCGCTAGTGAGACTACATTCGTGTAGTAGGATTTACTACATGATAAGAGGCATTAGGATCACCCTTGTGTTTAAACCTGTATCATAATTACATGACCATTTAAGTCATATTACTTGTCTAGTAAAGTCAATTAATTTTCCCACACCTTAGCGTTGTACTCATTTTTAGTACACGATACCCCTAGTACACCCCTCCGAGCCTATCCTTTCGTTTCTAACTTTAAGCATTTTACTTAAAGGAAGAATTTGTTACAACCCACCCAAATGTGCAACCAAATCGCCTTAGCCTTCCTTGTATGCACTCATCTTTAGTGCATTATTGTTACATGTTTAAACCCTTAGTTAATTATATAATTGATTACATGGTTGCTAAGTCGAGTCATATCTTGTACATATTGTTTTGGGACGATTGGGACTCATGGGTAAAGTACTAGTGTTATGGAGTAATGAGGAAGAACATCAAATTATTACCCCCATATGTGCGTTAATATTTTAAAAGTACTCCAAGTGTTTTGATTATCTTGATTCGAGTCATTAGAGTAGTTTATTGTAAAGTATGTAAAAATTCAAGTGTAAGGGGAATGTACATTCCCTATGATGTATTATTTTGGATGGTAGGGTAAAAGTGTATGAAAAAAAATTTGAAAAAATCAAGAAAAAGAAAAAAAAAATATAGAAAAAGAAAGAGAAAAACATACGGACTACCATCCCGTTTTATTTTATGTTTGTTTCATAGTTTGTTAGATTTTGATTAGCTTAAGTCGAGTCGAGTCTTGGCTTAGCAACGCCATATTGTACATGTAATTAACCAAGATGATTAACTCGCCACCGGTAAATATTGCCTTTATCCAACAAAACCATGTTTTCCATATGCCTACACCTAACGTTATAACCCTTTAAAAGACCTCTTTGATAGTTTATCTTAGGTGCTTATGCCAAGTGGTGGAGGTTTGATCCTTTCCCAAGCCTATGGTAATCTATTTGCTATGACATGTAGTGAGAGATGTTTTCCATTTCCATATTGTGATATATACTTTATTACACCCGAGAGATATGAGTATCTAAACACTTTTTTTGAGGTGCTAGTGTATGACCTCCGTGCTTGTTTTTGGTTTTTAGTTGAATGATTATTTTTTGTAATTACTTTTATATTAGTGTTAAATGACCCCGAACTTGTATTTTGATTAGAATAAAAGCGCATTTGCTAGAGGACAAGCAAATCTCAAGTGTAAGGGTATTTGATGAGGCAAAAAGTGTACCGCTTTTAAGGGGTCATTTAAGGCCGAATTTGAGATTATTTGATCAATTATTGCCCTAAATCGTTCTTTTTGTCATTTTAGGTACTTTTGAGGAGAAAAATTGAAAAGGAAGCGTTTTGGACGTTTTTGGAGCATAAAAGTGAAGAAAATGGCAAAGTCTCAAAATTCCTTGCTGGAACAGTACCTGACGACGTCAAGCTACAACACATGACGGCGTCAAGAGTGGCAAAAGAGGTGGATGTGGAAATTATAACGTGACGGCCCAGAGTGTTTTCTTTGTTATTGGCCTGACGGCGTCACCAAGGCCGTCAGGTCCAAATATTAGTGACAGCCCAGAGCTTATTTCTACATGACGGCGTCAGAAGTGGATCTAGGCAATACGAATTTCTATTTGGCAGCGAGTTGACGGCCTCAGAGGCTAACACATGACGCTGTTAGGATGCTTAGTCTATATATATTTTTCCAATTTTTCATTGTAATGTGTGGAACAAAGTGGAACAAGTTGTGCACAAACCCTAGGTCGAATTTCCTGCATATTGAAGGGGTTTCAAACTCTTCTTTCTTCCATGTTTTAATAAAGATAAGTTCTCCAATAATCATTCAGTATGTCTATGTATTGTTTGATTCTATCTTATGTTTATCTTTCTTTTAACATGTTAGGCTAGGCTTTTATTGTGTTTGCTTAGATGTAGTGAAACCTAGATGTTGATTATTGGTTGATTGTTTGTTTATAATTGTTACGGATGATTGTATTCGATGTTAGGCTTAAGAAAACTGGCAGACTTCCATTGGAAACTTGCTTGAACGTCTTAAGAGACAGGATCGGAGGTGTACTATGATTTTTGGTTGTATTAAATGCATAAGTGAATTCTAATGATCCCATGTTAGGAGCTTTTAACGGCTCGACATAGGAGTGAAGTAGGATCTTATAGAGTTAGGGAATCTTGTACACGGCCCTACGACTAGTATTAAGGAATATAACCCGTCATCCATGCAATTGTAACAAGCTAATCAACCGGTAAAAGATATCTAGAGAGTAATGAAATCTAAGTAAACACAACTTTTCTCATTATTGTTTCCACCACATTAGTACATTAGTTTAATTTTCATTTCTTTTATTTTATTTTGATTGCATTGGTAGTTAATTAGGTTAGTTGGCTAGCAACTAATTCCGCCCACTTCTTCAAAACCTGAGATTTTACTTGCTTTCCATAAAATATAAAAATACAAAAAGAATCATCCCTAACCTCTAGACCTAGTTTAGTAGGCTTTCTAATCCTAGCGACACTATTCCTGAGTTGAACGATCAATCCTCCGGTACTTGTCACAATACTATACTACAAAGATCAGGTACACTGCCTGGTGGAGGTTGTAAGCTTCTCAAGATCCCTTGAGAGGTAAAACCTGTTGCGAGGGCGCAATTCCCACGTATCATCTTTCTTTTTACATGCTAGGCTAGGTTTTATTGTGTTTGCTTAGATGTAGTGAAACCTAGATGTTGATTATTGGTTGATGGTTTGTTTATAATTGTTGCGGATGATTGTATTCGATGTTAGGCTTAAGGAAACTGGCAGACTTCCATTAGTAACTTGCTTGAACGTCTTAAGAAAAATGATCGGAGGTGTACTACAATTTTTGGTTGTATTTAATGCATTAGTGAATTCTAGTGATCCCATGTTAGGAGCTTTTAGTCGGCTCGACATAGGAGTGAAGTAGGAGCTTATAGAGTTAGGGAATATTGTACACGGCCCTACGACTGGTATTAAGGAATATAACCCGTCAACCATGCAATTTTAATAAGCTAATCAACCGGTAAAAGATGTCTAGGGAGTAATGAAATCTAAGTAAACACATCTTTTCTCATTATTGTTTACACCACATAATTACTTTAGTTTATTTTCATTTCTTTTTTATTGCATCTATAGTTAATTGGGTTAGTTGACTAGCAACTAATTCCGCCCACTCCCTCAAAACCCTAGATTTTATTTGCTTTTATAAAATATAAAAAATACAAAAAGAATCATCCCTCACCTCTAGACCTAGTTTAGTAGGCTTTCTAATCCTAGCGACACTATTCCTGAGTTGAACAATCAATCCCCCGGTACTTTTCACTATACTATACTACTACGATCAGGTACACTGCCTGGCGGGGATTGCAAGCTTCTCAAGATCCCTTGAGAGGTAAAACCTGTTGCGAGGGTGCAATCCCGCGTATCAAGTTTTTGGCGCCGCAGCCCGGGGAATAGTTATTGTTTAGGTTGAATTTTATTTTTATTAGGTCTACTCATTAGATTCCTATCAAGTGAGATTTTTTCTTTTTATTTTGTAGCTTTCTCGTAGTCTATCTTTTCTTTGTGACTTTGTTTGTAATTTGCTTCAAATGGACTTTTCACTTAAACTTCTAAGATTGGAAGATAGGGTTAAGTGGCTGGAACACCAAGAAGTTCAAAATACCTCATTTAGAGACACTTATGAATCATATGAGCCTTCACCTAGTATAGATTCTTATGAACAACCTCCATGTTTAAGATCTCATTTTAGTGAGGCCAATAGGAAATGCGACCTAGTTTACCAAGGAATTATGGAGAGAGCCGTTGCAACAAACCATAAGTTGGATGAAGCACTAGGTTTGCTGTTATCACTACCTAAGAAAACAATTGAGGAGGATTTAGCCGAGCATGATCACATTGATAAAAAAGACCTAGGTTTTATGACCAATGACTTTGAATCTCAAGGAACACATGATGAATCCTTTAGGCAAATTGAAAATAAGATTATTGAGGAAGATCCTTATGATTCGGACATTGAAGTTGAGATGCCTAGAGAAGCACGTAAGATACTTAGGAGAATGCTTAGGATAGATTCTACCAAAACACATGATGAGGATATAGGTGATCTTGGCACATGGAATGATGAGGTCAATAACATAAGCCCACAAAAATACTCAACCATCATTTGAGGCACACACACTGCCCGTGACTTACCCAGAAGAAGTAGAAGAAACTTTAGGAATTCTAATTGAGGTAGAACCCTTGGACCAAGCACCACTTGAGGATATAGGTTTGAATACTTGTAGTGATAACCTTACTCCTAGTTCTAGGGAATTTCCTAGTGTTGATGAACCGGAACCTCAATCTTTACACACCTTTCCATCCTTAGATATATTTCTAGGAGACAAAAGAGGAACCGACCCACCCATCAACCAATATTATCCGGGTAGTTTTAGGATGAAGGAAGCCATTCACTCACCCCCTTCACCTCACGTGGCATATTTCCACCCTAAGGGCGTGTATCGCTACTTCCACCCGCCCTTAATCCTAAGTGTAGGGAAAACCACCCCTATTTTCGTTAAATAAGGGTAGAGTCAGGCTCGTGACTCGAACAAAAACAAGCGCTTCTTGGGAGGCAACGCAACCCATGTTTTAAATTGTCTAAGTGTAAGGGGAGACCCAAATTTGTTTATAAGAACGAAATTGAGCATGAACCACTACAATATTAAATGAGCATGTATATTAGTAATTGTTAGAGTCAAATGCTTGTATCGAGTCATAATGATGTTTTGCAGGACTTTCCAGGAAATAAGGCATAAGTTTTTCCAGAAATTTTCCAGAAACTTAACATAAGATTTTTCCAGGAACATTCTGACGGCGTCAGGAGTAACAACCTGACGGCGTCAGGTACTAAAATTCTGAAAAATTTTGAGAGTTTTGTTTAAACCGGAGTCTTAAGGTTTTTGTTGATTCTTTAGTTTTATAAACTCCAAGAAATCTGCAAACATTCATTCCACAAGCATTATATCTTAATTTGCTTTCTAGGATTTTTTTAGTATATATAAATTGCCGCCGATTTTATGCGAGGTTTGCCTTGATTGTTTTCGCAGGTTTAACAGGTTATATTGGACAAGAAGATGATTTATATTTCTGGAGGGAAGCATTCAACGTTCATTTTCTTGGAGGAAGACATAACCTTGTTACCACATTATCCACACCGAACGAATCAGGGGAGTATTAGTTTTCATTCTTTTACCTTATTTACTTTTACATCTTTTTGTTGAACATTGGGGACAATGTTCAGCCTAAGTGTAAGGGGAGGGTAAATGATGATACTTTAGAGAATGCGATTATGCTTGAGTTTGTTTGTTCAATAGTAGGTGTGTAATAAAACTAAGAGAAATACTTGTTAGTGCAATTTTAGCGCCAAATTTAAAATTTTTTACAACATTTAGGAGTGAAACTTTAGCCTTAACAAGCGTCTCATGGATAGGAGTTGTATGACTGGCACAAAACCGTACCACTTAAAAAAAATTTCCACCCGAATATGTGAGGTTCGCCTTTAGATTTGATAGGAAAAGCATTCATTATTAGTGCTTATGAGTGTACCGGTAGTATTTAGATTCTAGAACTTGCGTTAGTGATGCATCCTGAGACCGCTAGTGAGACTACATTCGTGTGGTTAGGATTTACTACATGATAAGAGGCATTAGGATCACCCTTGTGTTAAACCCGTATCATAATTACTTGACCATTAAGTCATATTACTTGACTAGCGAAGTCAATTAATTTTCCCACACCTTTGCGTTGTACTCATTTTTAGTACACGATACCCCTAGTACACCCCTCCGAGCCTATCTTTTCGTTTCTAACTTTAAGCATCTTACTTAAAGGAAGAATTTGTTTACAATCCACCCAAATGTGCAACCAAATCGCCTTAGCCTTCCTTTTATGCACTCATCTTTAGTGCATTATTGTTACATGGTTAAACCCTTAGTTAATTATCTAATTGATTACATGGTTGCTAAGTCGAGTCATATCTTGTACATATTGTTTTGGGACAATTGGGACTCATTGGTAAAGTACTAGTGTTATGGAGTAATGGGGAAGAACATCATATATTACCCCCATATGTGCGTTAATCTTAAAAAGTACTCCAAGTGTTTTGATTATCTTGATTCGAGTCATTAGAGTAGTTTATTCTAAAGTATGTAAAAATTCAAGTGTAACGGGAATGCAAATTCCCTATGATGTATTATTTTGGATGGTAGGGTAAGAGTGTATGAAAAAAAAAAAAAAAAAAAAAAAAAAAGAGAGGATACGGACTACAATCTCGTTTCATTCTATGTTTATTTTATGTTTTTATTAGTATTTGATTAGCTTAAGTCGAGTCGAGTCTTGGCTTAGCAACGCCATATTGTACATGTAATTAACCAAGATGATTAACTCGCCACCAGTAAATATTGCCTTTATCCAACAAAACCGTGTTTTCCATATCCCTACACCTAACGTTACAACCCTTTAAAAGACATCTTTGATAGTTTATCCTAGGTGCTTACGCCAAGTGGTGGAGGTTTGATCCTTTCCCAAGCCTATGGTAATCTATTTGCTATGACAGGTAGTGAGAGATGTTTTCCATTTCCATATTGTGATATATACTTTATTACACCCGAGAGAAGTGAGTATCAAAACACTATTTGTGAGGTGCTAGTGTATGACCTCCGTGCTTGTTTTTTGTTTTTAGTGGAACGATTATTTGTTGTAACTACTTTTATATTAGTGTTAAATGACCCCTAACTTGTGTTTTGATTAAAATAAAAGCGCATTTGCTTGAAGACAAGCAAATCTCAAGTGTAAGGGTATTTGATGAGGCGAAAAGTGTTCCACTTTTAAGGGGTCATTTAAGCCCGAATTCGAGATTATTTGATCAATTACTGCCCTAAATCGTTCCTTTTGTCATTTTAGGTACTTTTGAGGAGAAATCTGGAAAAAGAAGCATTTTGGACGTTTTGGAGCATAAAAGTGAAGAAAACGGCAAAGTCTCAAATTCCTTGCTGGGAACAGTACCCGACGACGTCAAGACCTCACGCATGACGGCGTCAAGCTTGGCAAAAGAGGTGGAAGTGGAAAGTACACATGACGGCCCAGAACATTTTTTAGTGTAATTGACCTGACGGCGTCACCAAGGCCGTCAGGGTCATTTTACAAGTGACGGCCCAGAGCTCAATTTCTACATGACAACGTCAAGACTGGATCTAGGCAATACGACTATTAATTTGGCGGCGAGTTGACTGCGTCAGAAGCCACCACATGACGCCATCAGGATGTATTCTCTATATATATTTTTCCAATTTTTCATTGTCATATGTGGAACATTAGGAGGAACTTTACCACAAACCCTAGGTCGAATTTTCATCATATTGTAGGGGTTTCAAACCCTTCTTTCATCCATGTTTGAATAAAGATAAGTCTTCCAATAATCATTCAATATGTCTATGTGTTGTTTGATTCTATCTTATGCTTGTCTTTATTTTAACATGCTAGGCTAGGTTTTTATTGTGTTTGCTTAGATGTAGTGAAACCTAGATGTTGATTATTGGTTGATGGTTTGTTTATAATTGTTGCGGATGATTGTATTCGATGTTAGGCTTAAGAAAACTGGTAGACTTCCATTGGTAACTTGCTTGAACGTCTTAAGAAACATGATCGGAGGTGTACTACGATTTTTTGTTGTATTTAATGCATAAGTGAATTCTAGTGATCCCATGTTAGGAGCTTTTAGTTGGCTCGACATAGGAGTGAAGTAGGAGCTTATAGAGTTAGGGAATATTGTACACGGCCCTACGACTAGTATTAAGGAATATAACTCGTCGTCCATGCAATTGTAACAAGCTAATCAACCGGTAAAAGATATCTTGGGAGTAATGAAATCTAAGTAAACACATCTTTTCTCATTATTGTTTACACCACATAATTACTTTAGTTTATTTTCATTTCTTTTCATTTTATTTTGATTGCATCTATAGTTAATTGGGTTAGTTGACTAGCAACTAATTCCGCCCACTCCCAAAAAACCTGAGATTTACTTGCTTTTATAAAATATAAAAAATACAAAAAGAATCATCCCTCACCTCTAGACCTAGTTTAGTAGGCTTTCTAATCCTAGCGACATTATTCCTAAGTTGAACGATCAATCCCCCGGTACTTGTCACTATACTATACTACAACGATCAGGTACACTGCCTGGCGGGGATTGCAAGCTTCTCAAGATCCCTTGAGAGGTAAAACCTGTTGCGAGGGCGCAATCCCGCGTATCAACTTATCCCTTAGCTGGTGGAATCCGTCGATGCTTCCCGGTGCGAGGTTATCATACCAGAACCTAGCTTCCCCAGATAGTGTAATCTGGAAGAATATACCCCACGCGTGCTCTGGGAGTCTGTGTATGTCCATAGTTCATGTTAATACAAATATCGCCTAAAAATGTTATTTATATTTTACTATCTTTGCTAAATTTTGTTAACGACAATTATAAAGTTTTTTTTTAGGAAAACATAAATAGTTAAGTCTTTTATATATAGTCACAAGTTTTTCTTAAAACACAAATATATTTTAACGTACGTCACAGTATTATTTGTTTACATATAGTCTTTAGTCATTTTAAGAAAAGTGTCACATTAGGTGCTGAAAACAAACAAAGTGCCACATTAGGTGTTAACATAATATTAGTAAGTTTTACAAAAATGTGATCAAACATTTTAGTAACTCATTTACTTAACAACATTGAACTAGCTACAATATTCATTTTACAAGTTTACTTAGTTAAATCTTTAAATCAAAATAGAAATGTATGATTACATCATGGCATGCATCACTTTGATATCTTTGTTAGATTGTGTAGATCTCTGGAAGATTTCATATATATTTTGCTTAGATCTTCACTCATAAAATCCTTGAAAAGATATGAAAATATTTTGGTTAGATTTGATCAAGATATGTTGAGATTTTGTTGCAGGTTCTAGCGGAACCATTCGACAACAAGGACGGAACCCTTGTTTTGGTTTCGTCCCATCCATGGCCTACTAAGGCTGTTTTGCCTATAAATAGCAAGGCACACATTCATGTTTTCTCATCACTTACAATCACAAATTAGCATACATACTCTCATTTCTTATATCTAACTCATTTACATCTCATTTAGTGAGCTTCTTTTGTGGCAAGAAGATCACAACTTCATTTGAAAGACTTACAAGCTTCAACACTGAGTTGCAAGACTTGTTGATTTATCACTGTATGAATTCTAGTTTTTCATACAACCATTGATTGTATTTATTCAGTAGTGATCAGTTAGTATTTTAGTCCTTAAAATACATAGAGTGACGGGAGTGGTTGTACCCTTGTAAAAGAAGTCGACATCTAGCTTTGTGTCGGTAATCTTGTGTAAGCAACTGTAATAACCCATAAAATTTCATCAATATCATTTCAACCACAAGGTAATTTCACAGGTAAATTTTTGCTTTTCACTACATGCATGACTCTCTAGACCTGCTCACGTATCCATCTATGCCCAACACCACTATGTTTACCTCCTGTAAACATCCTGGTATGTCAAGTCTAGGTTCTAAACATCATTATTGATGAGGCGAAAAATGAACCACTTTTAGGGGGTCATTTAAGCCCAGAATTGAATTTATTTGATCAAATATTGCCCTAAATCGTTCCTTTTGTGATTTTAGGTACTTTGGGAGAGAAATCTGGAAAAGGAAGCAATTCGGACGTTTTTGGAGCATAAAAGTGAAGAAAACGCCAAAGTCTTAATTTTTCTTGCTGGGAACAGTAGGTGACGGCGTCAAGAAGGAATTTTTGACGGCGTCAAGAGTAATTTCCATGACGACCCAGTACAGAATTGAAGGCGTCACAAGGTAGGGCGTCAAGAGTAAAATGCATGACGGCCTGGAAACACATAACACATGACGGCATCAAAAGTAGATCAAGGCAGTCCGAGAAGTATTTTGGCGGCGAGATGACGGCGTCACCGATTTTGTCTTGACACCGTCAGACCCTATTTCCTATATATAGTTTTCTAATTTTCACATTAAAAAAGGGAAGTTTTGGAGAAACCCTAAGGCCGAACTTGGTACGAATTTTACAGGTTTTTCAAGGGTTCTCAGCCCTTGAACCCTTTCATGTGTAATTAAGATAAGTGTTCTTTTAATTCAATCAATATGTCTATGTGTTGGTTGTCTATATCTTGTTCTTGTCTTAATTCCATCATGCTATGCTAGATCTATCTTGTGTTTGCTTGGATCTAATGAAACCTAGATGTTAATTATGTGTTGATTACTTGTTTATGGTTGTATTGGATGAATGATTTCGATGTTAGGCTTAAGAAAACTGGCAGACTTCCAATTGGTAACATGCTTGAACGTCTTAGGAAACATGAACTGACGTGCACTAGGTTTTATTGGTTGTATTTAATGCATGAGTAAATTCTAATGATCCCATGTTAGGAGCTTCTTAGCCGGCTCGACATAGGAGTGAAGTAGGCACTCATAGGATTGGGGAATTAAGTGCGCCACCCCATGAATGGTATTAAGGAATACAATCCGTCATCCACGCAACTATAACAAGTAATTAACGTGTAAAAGATATCTAGGGAGTAGTGAAATCTAAGTAAACACATTTTCTCCACTTATTGCTTACAACCTTAGTTAATTTAGTTTATTTTCATTTCTAGTATTTTATTTTAATTGCATCTTTAGTATTGGGTTAGTTGACTAGCAACTAATTCTGCCCAAATCCTTCAAACCTGAGATTTTTACTTGCTTTCTAAAAAATATAAAAATACAAAAATAATCATCCCTCATCTTTAGAACTAGTATTTAGGTTTTCTAATCCTAGCGACACTATTCCTAGCTGAACGATCAATCCCCCGGTACTTGTCACTATACTATACTACAACGATCAGGTACACTGCCTGGTGGGGGTTGTAAGCTTCTCAAGATCCCTTGAGAGGTAAAGCTTGGTGCGATTCCCACGTATCAAGTTTTTGGCGCCGCAGCCCGGGGAATAGTTATTGTCTAGGTTAGAATCTCTTTTTATTAGGTCTACTTGCTAGATTCCTTTCTAGTAAGATTTTATTTTTATTTTTAGGTTTTCTTTAGTCTATCTTATTTCTTTGTGTTTTTGTTCGTAACTCTTCACCACCTGACATCATGGACGATGGGAACATCTTTGAACCCGTCATCCCACCACAACAAAACCCACCACTAGAACCTCTTAGGCCCCTAACCTTAGGAGAGTATTCCCGACCTAGCCACCAAGGCTACCGAAACACCATTGAGCTCACCGGAGCCAATGTGACCCCCTTGCGATCCGACACCATCCGGTTGGTGCAAAGCGGATGTGCATTCCATGGACTTCGTTCCGAAGATCCAAACCAACATCTTAAGGACTTCCTTAAAATTGTAGACTCCATAGACCTAGATGTTGCAACTAGAGAGACTACCCGATTACGCCTATTCCAATTCTCTCTACGAGATCAAGCTAGTCAATGGCTTGAGCGTTTACCGGCGGGATCCATCACCACATGGGATGATCTCACCACTCATTTCCTTGCTCAATTTTTCCCACCGGGGAGAACTACTAAGCTTAGAAATGACATCTTGATGTTCCAACAACGTCAAAATGAATCTCTCTATGAAGCATGGACTCGTTTCAAGGACTTACTCCAAAAAGTCCCTCATCATGGCATAGATCTTTGGCTCCAAGTCCAAATCTTTTATGACCATATCGATCTCTCCACGAGGCGAGCCATTGACCAATCGGCCGGTGGTAAGCTACGTGATCTAAGTGCGGAACAATCATAGGAACTCATAGAAGATCTTGCTCTCTATGACAACGAAAGTTGGAACGATCCCCGTGATTTGAACAAAACGGTCAAGGCAATATCTTTGCCTTCGAACAATTCTAGCACTCCCGACCGTAGGATCATGGAACTTGAGGACCAAGTCAAGTTTCTCATGAAATCCTATGAAGCTCCTAAGCCTTCAAGCCAAGTGAACAAAATCACTTCTTTATGCGAATTATGTAGTGGTCCCCATGACACTCGTGATTGTGTGGAACTCCCCGGAACAGCTTTTGCGGACTACGCATCCACGCGTACCGACGAAGCGGGAGATAAGTGGTACACTTTCAAGCCCGAGCCAAACCCTTACGGTGATTCATACAACCCCTCTTGGAAAAATCACCCAAACCTTAGGTGGAAACAAAATCAACCCAATTCTTCCAATCCGCCTAATCGTTACCAACCAAACGGTCCACCCTCCAACCGTACTTTCAACAACAATCCTTCTAACAACTATGGTAGTACCAACAATCTTGAAGGATTGATGTCTAAATTCATGGCATCTCAAGAAGCTCGCATATCTAAGTTTGAAGCCGATTTCAAACAAAAGCAAAGCGAGATGACCACCAAAATTGATGCATTGTTGAAAGTTCTCAATGACCGAGAAATAGGAGCACTCCCAAGCGACACGGTCAAGAATCCGAAACTAAATGTTAATACCATATCTTCAGTTTCGTCACCCACTTCGTGTCCACAATACTACTCGGTTAAATCAACGAGCACGTGTTTCAAACAAAACCAAATTCTTCAAAAGGACCAATCAAGTAAAACACCCAATATAGAACCGATCAAAGGTATAGTTGAAACACCTCTTACGCAAGACCTTGACGATGAATTCAAGGAACTTCACCTTGAACGCCCCGTCATTGATGTCTTAGCGCGTGCTCCTTACTATAGTGCCCTCCTAGAAAAATATGAGAAGTTTAAACTAGGTAAAAATGGGACCGCCTTCGTTCAAAACAAGTTACCTAAAAAACTTGATGATCCGGGTATATTTGTTTTGCCTTGTAAGATAGGAAGATCCGAAGCTTTTGACACATTAGCCGATTTAGGGTCAAGCCTCAACTTGATTCCCTTATCCTTATTCACCGCTCTTAAGCTAGGAAAGTTAGAGGAAACAGAGGTATTTATAGGGCTAGCGGATGGGAGTATTGCCCACCCGGTTGGAATGGTTAAGGATGTAGTTGTTCACGTAGGAAGGTTAACTATATTAGCGAATTTTCACGTCCTAGACATGGTTAGTGACACTACATGCCCATTATTGGTAGGAAGAGGATTTTTAGCAACCGCTAGCGCCATGATAGATTGTAAGGAGTCTAAGATAGCGGTAGGAGAAGGCGATACTTGGTCGGTGTACGATGTAAAGAAGCATAGTTATGATTGTGATGATGAACCGATACCGCATTGGGTAGAGATGAATAGGAGACCGTCTAGATATGGACCTTGGATAGAAAGGAACTTTATAGGACCTCAATGCCCATTTTATCTAGAAAAAGATTTCGTTGAAAAGACACATTCGGTAGAACAACTCATAGCTAGAGATGAAGAGTTAGATCCCTTTGAGGACCCCCTAGTCTTTAGAAAGATGATTGAGTTCTTGAGCGTAATGCCTATTAATATAGAGATGAATAAGTGGAAAAGAGAGGGAGACAAGTGTAAATGGAGATAGGACAAGCCACCTAGAGAAGGTGACGGATCATGGCATATGAGGATGACTTTGTATGATCCGGATGGAGAAAAGTTTGAAAGGTCATACCATACCAAGGAAACCGATAGGAAATTGAAACCTAAGTTTGATCCCAAAGATGTCCTCAATGAGGAACTCACCCGTATCACGTAGTAACCCATGACCTTAAGTCTAGCTACAAGACTCGTAAATAAAGAAAAGCGCTTCTTAGGAGGCAACCCATGTTTTGTGTGATTTTATTTTGTTTGTTTGTTATTTGCTTCCGTATGCATGCTTTATTTTTATTGTTGGTAGATCATATTTCTCAATTAAATAGTGGAAATACTTTACTTTGTTGTTTTGGCCTAGTCTTAACTCCACCTAAAAGTATTTTTGCAAAAGATAAGTGTAAGGGGAAACCCCAAATATGTTTTCAAGAAACAAACCGATCATGATTCTCCACAATATTAAATGAACATGTATATTCGTATTTGTTAGAGTCAAATGCTTGTATTGAGTCATAATGAACTTTTGCAGGATTTTCTAGGAAGTAGGACCAAGTTTTTCCAGAAATTTTCCGGAAACTTAACATAAGAATTTCTGCAGGTCACTTCTGACGGCGTCACGAGTTAACTCTTGACGGCGTCACGTGTAAAAATCTGGAAATTTTACCGGTTTTGTTTTTCTAACGGAGTCTTATGGTTTTTGTGAATTATTAAGTTTTATAATCTCCAGGAAATTTGCAAACTTCATTCCACAAGCATTATATCTTATTTTGTTTTCTAGGATTTAGTAACTTATATAGGTTGCCGCCGATTTTATGCGAGGTTTTCTTGTCTATTTTCTCAGGATTTACAGGTTATGTATGACAAGAAGATGATTTATATTCTGGAAGGGAAGCTTTGATTGTTCATTTTCTTGGAGGAAGATCTAACCTGGCCACCTTATTATCCATACCGAGCGAATCAGGGGAGTATTTGATTTCATTCTTTTTACTTTTTCACTTTTACATTCTTTACTTGAACATTGGGGACAATGTTCATCTTAAGTGTAAGGGGAGGGTAAAAAGATGATACCTTACATATGCACTTTCGCTTGAGTTTGTTTTGTTTAATAGTATATGTGTAATAAAACTATGAGAAATACTTGTTAGTGCAATTTTAGCGCCAAATTTAAAATTTTTTACAACATTTAGGAGTGAAACTTTAACCATAGCAAGCGTCTCATGGATAGGAGATTGTATGACTAGCACATAACTGTACTTTCAGAAAAATTTTCCACCCAAATATGTGAGGTTCGCCTTTAGATTTGATAGGAAAAGCATTTATTATTAGTGCTTATGAGTGTACCGGTAGCATTTAGATTCTAGAACTTGCGTTAGTGATGCATCCCGAGACCGCTAGTGAGACTACATTCATGTAGTAGGATTTACTACATGATAAGAGGCATTAGGATCACCCTTGTGTTAAACCGGTATCATAATTACTTGACCATTTAAGTCATATTACTTGGCTAGTTAAGTCAACTAATTTTTCCCACACCCTTAGCGTTGTACTCATATTTAGTACACGAAACCCCTAGTACACCCCTCCGAGCCTATCTTTTCGTTTCTAACTTTAAGCATTTTACTTAAAGAAAGAATTTGTTACACCCCACTTAAATGTACACCCAAATCGCCTTAGCCTTCCGTGTATGCGCTCATCTTTAGTGCATTATTGTTATTTGTTAAACCCTAAGTTAACTTTCTAATTGATTACATGGTTGCTAAGTCGAGTCATATCCTTGTACATATTGTTTTGGGACGATTGGGACTCATGGGTAAGTACTTATTTTATGGAGTAATGGGGAAGAACATCATTTATTACCCCCATATGTACGTTAATCTTAAAAGTGCTCCAAGTGTTTTGATTTTCTTAATTCGAGTCATTAGTTTAGTTTATTGTAAAGTATGTAAAGATTCAAGTGTAAGGGGAATATTCATTCCCTATGATGTATTACTTTGGATGGTAGGGTAAGAGTGTATGCAAAAAAAAAAAAAAAAAAAAAAAAAAAAAAATCGAAAAATCAAGAAAAAGAAAAGAAAAAAATAAAAAAAAAAGAAAAAGAGAAAAAAACATAGGGACTACCATCCCTTTTTATTCTATGTTCATTTTATGTTTTTGTTATTTTTCATTTATTAGCTTAAGTCGAGTCTAGTCTTGGCTTAGCAACGCCATATTGTACATGTAATTAACCAAGATTGTTAACTCGCCACCAATAAAACTTCCTTTATCCAACAAAACCGTGTATTTCATATCCCTACACCTAACGTTACAACCCTTTAAAAGACCTCTTTGATAGTTTATCCTAGGTGCTTACGCCATGTGGTGGAGGTTTGATCCTTTCCCAAGCCTATGGTAATCTATTTTGCTATGACAGGTAGTGAGAGATATCTTCCGTTTCCATATTATAATTTATACTTTATTACACCCGAGAGATGTGAGTATCTAAACACTATTTGTGAGGTGCTAGTGTATGACCTCCGTGCTTGTCTATTGGTCTTTAGTGGAACGATTATTTGTTGTAATTACTTTTATATTAGTGTTAAATGACCCCTAACTTATATTTTGAGTAGAATAAAAGGGCATTTGCTTAAGGACAAGCAAATCTCAAGTGTAAGGATATATGATGAGGCGAAAAATGAACCACTTTTAGGGGGTCATTTAAGCCCGGAATTGAATTTATTTGATCAAATATTGCCCTAAATCGTTCCTTTTGTGATTTTAGGTACTTTGGGAGAGAAATCTAGAAAAGGAAGCAATTCGGACATTTTTTGGAGCATAAAAATGAAGAAAACGCCAAAGTCTTAATTTTCCTTGCTGGGAACAGTAGGTGACGGCGTCAAGAAGGAATTTCTGACAGCGTCAAGAGTAATTTCCATGACGACCCAGTACAGAATTGAAGGCGTCACAAGGTAGGGCGTCAAGAGTAAAATGCATGACGGCCTGGAAACACATAACACATGACGGCGTCAAAAGTAGATCAAGGCAGTCCGAGAAGTATTTTGGCGGCGAGATGACGGCGTCACCAATTTTGTCTTGACGCCGTCAGACCCTATTTCCTATATATAGTTTTCTAATTTTCACATTAAAAAAGGGAAGTTTTGGAGAAACCCTAAGGCCGAACTTGGTACGAATTTTACAGGTTTTTCAAGGGTTCTCAGCCCTTGAACCCTTTCATGTGTAATTAAGATAAGTGTTCTTTTAATTCAATCAATATGTCTATGTGTTGGTTGTCTATATCTTGTTCTTGTCTTAATTCCATCATGCTATGCTAGATCTATCTTGTGTTTGCTTGGATCTAATGAAACCTAGATGTTAATTATGTGTTGATTACTTGTTTATGGTTGTATTGGATGAATGATTTCGATGTTAGGCTTAAGAAAACTGGCAGACTTCCAATTGGTAACATGCTTGAACGTCTTAGGAAACATGAACTGACGTGCACTAGGTTTTATTGGTTGTATTTAATGCATGAGTAAATTCTAATGATCCCATGTTAGGAGCTTCTTAGCCGGCTCGACATAGGAGTGAAGTAGGCACTCATAGGATTGGGGAATTAAGTGCGCCACCCCATGAATGGTATTAAGGAATACAATCCGTCATCCACGCAACTATAACAAGTAATTAACGTGTAAAAGATATCTAGGGAGTAGTGAAATCTAAGTAAACACATTTTCTCCACTTATTGCTCACAACCTTAGTTAATTTAGTTTATTTTCATTTCTAGTATTTTATTTTAATTGCATCTTTAGTATTGGGTTAGTTGACTAGCAACTAATTCTGCCCAAATCCTTCAAACCCGAGATTTTTACTTGCTTTCTAAAAAATATAAAAATACAAAAATAATCATCCCTCATCTTTAGAACTAGTATTTAGGTTTTCTAATCCTAGCGACACTATTCCTAGCTGAACGATCAATCCCCCGGTACTTGTCACTATACTATACTACAACGATCAGGTACACTGCCTGGTGGGGGTTGTAAGCTTCTCAAGATCCCTTGAGAAGTAAAGCCTGGTGCGATCCCACGTATCAATTATACTAAGTAATCTATCACTCTAGTATACTATACTTATCAGAAACCCTAATCAAACCCTAATTGAACCCTATGTGTTTACGATTATCTTTAGAACCCTAATTGCTTATCTAAACTAGTTTGAAAGTGTTCAAGGCTTATGTATGAGTTACCTTAGCAAATTTAGGATATCTTAGACTCCCTAAACCTTAATACAACCCTCTAGAAGCTTAGGTACAAGTCTCTTAAGCACAAAACCCTAACTAGGCCTTACAAGTCCCAAAACTAGGTTAAACTATCCCGAAACTTTACCATAAGATACCACCACTTAGTATAAGCCTCTTAGCACTTAATATTAGTTATTAAACACTCATAGGACCCTAATCTAGGCACTAAAACTTAGGCTAGATCTTAATCTTTCACTAGACAAAACTAGGTCTAAACTAAAACAAAACTAGTAAAACCTTAACCAAAGCACCTCAAGCTTCTCAACGAAGCACCCTAGCACCTTACTAGACCTAGGTAGACACCCTAGCACCTCCCTAGCAAGCACACAAGGAGGTGCATCATCTCCTTGTCACCACCTTAACCCACAGCTGCCTCACCACCACAAACACCCCTATAGCGCCCCTAGCTATCCATAGCAGCCCTTAGTCATCCTCCTAGGCTCCCTTCGTCACCCCATATCAGCCCATAGCAAAGCCCTAGATACTAGTCGAGTTCCATTTTTGCCTAGGAAACCTTAAACACCCACGTTAAACCCTATCTTGGTCAAGTAAGTTTAATTTTTTATTCTAATAGCTTTATTACAGTACTAAGATAGTATTAGGATACCTTATAACCCTTGCCTAAGCCTTGATCATTTTCTTTTAAACCTTTTCATTTTAAAACCCTAATTTTAGACTAATTGCTATTTGCATGCTATAAGTCCTTTTCATAAGCCATAAGCTGATCTAGGTTACTTTAATAAGCTTATATAGTTAGTCATAAGCTAGGAAAACTTCTTGTTTCATAAGAATATAGTTTACATGATTTTAGGACTAGTTTTGCAATAGTTTTCATGCATAGGGGTATATATGGTAACTTTCTGAAAATACTAAGTCTAGGGACCATTTTTGACATTTCTTATAAGTACTACGTATAAGGACCCTTTTTGCAAAGTTATATAACCTTAGGATAAAAGTTAATATAATTATAAACCTATAAGGACTAGTTTTGTAAATGTTAGTAAGTTAAGGGTATAAATGGTAAATTATGAAACATATAAGTCTAAGGGTCATTTATGTCATTTCTCTAAAATATATAAGTATAGGGACTAAAATTGAATAATCTAGGAAGTTAAAACTTAATATATATATATATATATATATATATATATATATATATATATATATATATATATATATATATATAAGTATAGGGTAGAATTTGTAAATATATAAACTTGTAGGGTAAATAGTGTCAACTTATAAATTTAAGGGTATAAAATGAAGCATTTGCCTAATAAATAAAAGTACTACCTTTTTATGTAATGTATCACAATACTAGGGAGCTTCATGTGAGGGGTTTCATGTGTGTATTCGTTTTGATGAGTTTGCTGGGTTTACGACTTAAAGTGCCCTGGCTCCTCAAATGTTTACTACAATATGACCTCTGAATTATGATGGCCCGAACGGTGATAAGTTATATTTAAATCTAGTACTTAACAACTTAACACAATAGTAGGGAGCTTCGTGTGAGGAGTTATATACTTCTGAATTATGATGGCCCAAATGTTGAACTATAAGACCTTGATAGATCTTCTTGAGCACTCTAGAATCGTTAGCTATGTTACTGTAATCAATAACACACTAATAGATAATCTTTGTATCTTGTATTTTAAAGCGGAAACAAATACAAGTGTAATACTAAGAACTCTTGATCCTCTATGGATCTTTTTAATAATAATAAAAGTGTTTTCTAAAACGTAATGCAATACATAATCGTGTGTTCCTTTTATACACAAGGAACCCTAAACCGTTTCCCAAGAAACGTATATCCTAAAACTTCTAAAAGATATGCATTATCACTTCCTAAATAAACTCATGCATATCCAAACTATACTACATAAAATACGGAAATACTATATACGCAGAAACTAATAATGCTGAAACTAATCTTCAGCAGATACACTGCTTCAGCAGGAACCAACTCTTCAGCAGTAACCTTCAGCAGAAACAGTCAGCAGAATTCTTACTTAACAGAATTCCCAACAATCCTACCCTAATCTTGAATTTGACCTGGTTAAGTTCAAGATTCTTGATAGATCTTCGAAATAACATACCAAGAGGATTGTAATAAGATAGCACCAGCAAAGAATCATCTTCAGCAGAATCTCTATGATCAGCAAATACTTGAAAGCTCCATTCTTTGCAGCAACAAATGACTTAATGTACATCAAAACAAATTAGTTTCATACTAGTCTCATCACTTCCAGGTGTGTTAACTCCTGTGAGAGGTGAATCATTGAAAATAATGGATTTGATGTCTCTTTACCAATAGCCATCACTACTGGAGTAGCCAAGTGTTCTAAGGTACACTGATAACCACATGATTTTTAGCAAATCATCAGCTATAAACAGATTTGAGATGTCTTTACCTGTAGCCGTTTGCTCAGGACTAGCCAATTATTTGGATGAAAATCATCTTGGTTAACTGATTACCAAATATGGTTTTCCACTGCCTTTACACAAGCCATATACATGTGGGCTAGCCAATTATTCAGAATCCATAAAGGAAAATTCCATGGTCAATTGACAACCATTTCAACTACTCAGCAACAAAGCATGGGTGAGTTGAAAACCCTATGGTTTTGAGCAAACCATTATAGCTATCAACAGATTTGATGTGTCTTTACCAAAGCTGTACCCTTTGGACTAGCCAACTTTGTGATGGAAGAGTCAACATCAGGTAAGTTGATAACCAAACCTGCATACAATAGATACAATACTATACAACAAAATGTTAGTTTTTTTTTTAATTAAGAAATAAAAACAAATATACAACATTATATCCTTAAACAGAAGCTGCTCTGGAAGTCTTAATTCTTTGTTTGAAGACCTTCACCAAAGATTCATCAAACAACCTTGCATTCCCAACTGGATCAGGAGGAATCTCCAACTTTTGTTGTAGCATTTTCTCCATCAAAGACACTTTCAGAGGATATCTTTTGGTAAGATCCATAATAAGCCTTAGACCAGTTGTAGTTTCCAAAACATGAACATAAGGCATAGGATAGAACTTCCAACTCTGAACTTTCCATCTCTGATTGTTCTTCCATATATCATAGCTTGCACCAGTGGGAGTAGAAGAATCAAACAACACTTTTAGATCACCCAACAAATACAATCCACACCCTTGAGGAGTATGATTTGCATAATACTTTAGAACCAACTCATATAGAGTGACCAAATCCTGATGATCCACAAGATGTAGAATCTATTGAAGAAATGTAAATGATATGAAAGTTTTATCCAATCTGTAAATGGTATTAACTTGACCATTTTTACTTAACTCCCAGTGAACCAAAACATCTCTAGTTCCCTCAGGCCAATCATCAGGGGATCCTTCTCTTATAAATGAAGCATCAGAAGCATTCACATTGATTAGGCTTTGTTTGGAATGTGAAGTTCTAACTTTAGCCATTCTCTTGCCTCTTCTTCCAGGAACATAAATAGCAACATGAACTTCAGCTTCAGCAGAATTACCTTCTGAAGCATCAGTTTCCACTGATGGAGTATCCAATTGTTCATCAGTAGAATCCTGAGAAGATTCAAGTGCAGCGGATGCATATTGTTCATCCATAGCCTTCCTTATCTGTTTGTTTCTAGTAGCTTGAAGTTCAACTTCTCTTACCTTCAGCTCATGAAATCTTGCAAGTTCAGCTTTTTGTTCCTCATCTAACCTCTTAGCAGCCTCTTCACCCAATCTTTCCTACTCCAGTTGTCTTCTGGTTCTCTTTCTAGATGGAGGATCTTCTGCTAGAACTTTAGCTTTTCCTTTATCCACATAAGATGAAGCAGCAACATGTGGTACATTGATGAGTGCTTAATCACACATCCTTTTTAGGCCTTTAATCAGACCAAACACACCAAATACTAACCAAAAATGCCAAGAGAACCTATGTTTTTGTGTTTGTGTATGTGCAGGTACGGATATGAGAAACATGAACAAAAACAAGACAAAACCGACAAAAACGAGCACGAGATTGGAAAAAGGTCAAAAGCCGAAGCCGGGAAAGTCAAATGGTCAAAGTCTAAGCTCAAAAAGTCAAATTCAACCTCAGAGATTCATCAAAGTTTCATATTTTGTCCCTGAATAAAGTTTGAGAGATTGGCGAATTTAGTCCTTCAAGTTTCAGATAATTACATAAATGGTCCCTCAAAGATAATTTGAAGAAAAATCATCAATGATCCTCCAATAATCTTAGAATGGCAACAAATACCCTTGGACTACACTTTTGGTAAATTACAGATTTGGTCCCTGGAAATTCGGATTGTACATTTATGGTCCTTGTAATAATTTTACTATCCTAATTCTAAACTACACAAACCGGATCCAGTCCACAACTGAATGGCCCAAAGGAAATCCTATACCCCAGCCCATTACAACTCAAGCCCACCACCCTTTGTACTTATACCCGTCCATATCTTATACCCGAGTCAAAATCAACCAAACCCGGTCAACCCTATGAATAAAAACACACCCCGCCCAAATTCTTTTCCCCAATTTCACCTTACCCAGATTTATTACTGTGCAACGAACCCTAAAACCCCCACACCCAAAATTACACCAAGATAAATAATAATTACCTCATGATTGGCTTCTAGAAGGTCTGACAAGTCAGGGAATGTCAGCAAGTCAGCCACGTGGGCCAATAGGAGAACACACGGAGGATACATCTTATCACATCAATCAATCAAATGGTGGAAAATGAAACTTAGGGACCAAGGATTAATCAATGGACAAGATTGGACTCAAACAAACACACATTCACGCGGATAGCTGAGCTGTGCATACTAGAAGGATCCAAGGCCAACCTCCTCAGCTCCTATATATACCCCCCCTCTCTTCAGTGTTAGAGTGTGTAGGTTTTGAATTAAGCATTGTATTTTCTTTTCAGTTTATTAAAACATTGTACTCACCTTTTATTTTTAATAAAATTTACTTTCAATTAATTGTCTCTTATTTCAATTTCATTTTATTGCTTCTAATATAGTTAGTTTGTTTAAACATTGCAATTTATTTCTGTTTCTCTTATTGAAAAAAAAAAAAATATATATATATATATATATATATATATATATATATATATATATATATATATATATATATATATATATATATATATATATATATATATATATATATATCTTAGAGTAGTTTTTAGTGACTCAATTTAAGTTTTATGAAATTGTTATTTGTTTTATCAAGCATTATCTAAACTGTTTCATTAAAATTCTATAAAAACTTCAAAAAGTCAAAAAAAAAAGTCCAATTGTATCAGCTTATTGATAATAAGCTTTAGCTTATTTGGAGTTAAAGGATAGTCAAAAAGGAGCGTTTGGCCTGTCTTAAAGACAGGCTGTGTGGGAGAGCCCTTCTGTTTGGCTGAAGGGTGATCGTAAGTCTCATATTTTTTTATTTTCAATCTTATATTTGCATCATTTAAGTTTCTAGTATTGATTTGTGTTAACTGCTTGTTATTGTTCATTTTCAGTTTTTATCATCTTAATATAGCTTATTCTAGTTGGTTAATTTTAATATTAGTAGTTTGCATAAGTGTAGGATAACTGCTTTGTTGTCTGTTTTAGTCTTGGAATTGTGTATCTGTGTTAGTGTTTGATCTAGGTTTGCTGAAATTGCATCAATAGTTGAGTAGGTTGAGATTTAGTTTGCTTTGGTTTGGATCTGAGTAGGTTTTGAGGTGATAGCTAGTGTAGTCATCTGATTCAGGGGTGTTTGGTTATGAATGTTCTGAGTTGAGATTGTTACTTGCTTGATGATATTTATGCAGCAGTAATTCATTCCAAGTTAGTACAGGATAGTGGCAACTTAAAATTTGGCAGTTCATTACAGCCTAAGATTCATCTGGTAATTATAAGTGATTCAGTTGTTGGTATTGGCTCATATAGGTTTAGTGTAGCTTAGATACAAATTGATAATTCATAATCCATAGTTGCACATTAGCTTTTGACCATAATCACCATCTGTTTCAGCGACTCCCCTGTCTAACTAGGTTTTCTTTATTGCTCCATAGCTGCTAATCTAGATCAGCTTTTGTATTCTCTTATCTGCATATTTAGAGTTGAACTTTAGCTTATTATTGGTTCTAGTGAGAGTTTGGTGTGCTCACTATCAGCTTTGTGCTTATTGTGCAAATCATATTGGGTTTAACGGCTTACATCTATACTGCTCATTGTTCAAATTACCATAACCAGGTACCCCAACTGTCCTCACACCAGCTGCTCTCACGATTTAATTTAAGATTGTTAGGATTTGATTTTTGGTTTCCTAGATAGGCAGTAGTATCAACTGTTAGGATCTACTCTCATTTTGATCTATAGAGCTTATTTGAGCATTAAGAATTAAGCTGCTAGTAGGGTGCCTGAGCTAATTTCTGTCCATATTTATTCATCTGCCACCTGTGCTTAATTGTCTATTTGGACTGATTTTCTGGGAATTTTTAGTTTCATTATGTTTGGTTAAGGTGTTTCTATTGTCCCTGAGCTTCCTGAGCTTTTTGGTTACAAACTGCTTATTCCACTATAGCTTATTGCTACTGTTTGAGCCCATTTCTTAGTTTCTGTGACCAATTTTTGTCTCATACTGTTCCTATAAGTCTATTTGAGTACTTAAATCATTTGGTCAAGTGTTGGTCAACTCTAGTCAAGGAGTGCTTATTAATAAGCACTCCAAATAAGCTGTTTTCTAGCTTTTCAACAGTTTCCTAGCTTATTTTTATTTCAAAATTTTTTCTCAATCATATTTTAATATTTTAGATTTTCTTTAATTTTTTCAAATTTTTCTCAGCTCATTTGCTATTTTTCTTATTTTATTTTCATTTTTAATCAATTTTAATTACTTTTTAATTACTTAAAAATCCAAAAAAAGAAAATCTGAAAAAGCCAAGAAAAATCCAAAAATATTTTTAAAATTTATTTGCATTTAATTTAGATTTTTAGAAATTTATTTTGCACTTTTCTCATTTATTTTGAATTTATTTTAATTTTTAATTAGTTTAAATAGTTTTTAATTTCCAAAAATTACATAAAAAGCAAAAAAAAAAAAAAAAAAAGTTTTTAGTTTTAAAATTACTTTTTAGTTAATTTTATAATTTTAAAAATTTAATTTTCATTTTTCTCACTTTATTTGTATTTTCTTTTAATTTTTAAGTAGTAAAATTAGTTTTTAATTCATAAAAAATAAATAAAAAGTCAAAAAAATATATTTCTTTTTCTCAAAATTTTCTTTTATCATTTTTAATTTTTTAAAATTATTTCCAAGTCCGTAGGAGTAGCGTAGCTTAAAAGTCGCGTTTTATTTCGTTCGTTAACGTTTATTTTCCGTTTTAGCTTACGTTTTCGATTCTACGTTACGTTTCTAGTTGCCTTATTTGATTTACGTGTTTAGTTGATTATTTGTGCTTCATTTACTATTTCATTAGTGTAATCTCATTCACATCACTTTTTACCACTTTTCACGACACGTTTTCCGAATCGGAAATTCGGAATTCCATTCACCCTTCACACGGAATACGACTTCGGGTTATCCGTATTTCTTTGCGGATCTCTTGAGCTTATATCTATAATATTAATATTGATTTTTCAACGAATCAATTTTGGCGCCGCTGCCGGGGAAGGTTGAAGTGAATTTTTGAATATTCGTTTTTGAAAAATTGTGTTTTGATAAGCCTTCCTCTATTTTGTATATATTATATAAATATCGAAAAATCAAAAACACTTTTCCTAAAGTGTTTTCACAAAAATACCAAAAAAAATAATAAAGTTACAGCCTCGACTCGATCGAAAGAAAGGGCGTTGTAAACCAAATAAGTCTCCCAATATAACTACACGTGAAATTAATTGCTAATCGGATTACTTTGATTCTACGACCGAATAAGCGGAAAATACGGATAGCTTTGACATTAAATTGCAAGCTGAAGAGAGATCCATTCTTCTCTCCCGTTCCATCGCGAGTAGATTAAGGGAAACGGTTTACGATTAACGTAACGTTTGAAAAAGAAACAAAAGTTTAAATTTTGCTTTATAAAAATAAAAATACAAAAAGATTTTCCTTTTCAAATTTGATTTTACTTTTATTCAAAATTTGAGTTTTTGTGGTGTATGAACACCCGGTCATCTTCTAAACGTCTTATTTCTCCATTATCGAACCCCGAGAGTTTGATACGTCACACACACAAAGTTCGTTTCCCTAACATCACGGAAATGGAACAAAACAACCACAACAATCAACACCCTCCGGTGGGTGTTGTTCAAAATGCACCAGCTCCCGATCTCCGAACGATGGAGGAGCTGTGTCAACCGACAATGCACGGTAGAGGCGGTCCGATTGCCCCTCTCAATATTGAGGCTACGGATTTTGGACTTAAGCACCATATGATTCAACAAGTTCAGAATTCATGCCAATTTCACGGATTACCGGGTGACGATGCAAACAAGCATCTCGACAAATTTTTAACCATCACCCAAAGTATGAAACAACATGGGGTCTCCGATGACGCCCTTCGTCTTTCTCTCTTCCCCTATTCTTTGACGCATCATGCTACCGCTTGGTTTGATCGTCTTCCCAAGAACTCGATTCATACCTTCGAAGAAATGGTATCGAAGTTCTTGGCGAAATATTTTCCACCATCGATGGTGACGAAACTTCGAAACGATATTAGCAATTTCCGTCAGCTTCCCGACGAATCTTTATTCGAAGCTTGGGAACGCTCTAAGCTTGCTATTGATCGGTGTCCAAACCATAACATGCTTCTTGTTACGATAATTGATACGTTTTACAATGGTTTAACTTTACGACATCGGGACACGATCAATTCAGCTGCGGGTGGAACTTTTATGAAACGACGTCCTGAAGATTGCTACGAACTTATTGAGAATATGACTGCTCATTACAATTACTGGGATTCCTCTGCCGAGAGGAATGAGTCAAGAACAACCGTTGCTCACAATTCTTCTACGTCTAATTCTGAAATAGCCGCAATTACTAAGAAACTCGATGATTTGTCGACTGCTGTTTTACGAATGCACCAAACGTCTCAGAATCAAAATCAAGTCAAAAACCATCAAGTTAATATGGTCAACAATGTTTGTGAGACTTGTGGTGGTCCTCATTCGTATTTTGAGTGCCCAGCCACCGGTGGCTACACTCACGAGAATGTGTATGCTACCTCGGGAACCTACAATATGGGCGGTAACGGATACCAACCACAAGGTGACCGAAATCTTCTTAGCTACCGTTTGAACCATTATGTTGGACCACCCGGTTTCAATCAACCGAATCAAGTCAATCCAGTTAATCAAGTCAATCAAGTTAATCAAAATGTGCAAAACCGAAATCATCAATTTAATCACAATGCTAATCAAAATCGGATGAACAATGGTTTTCAGAATCAAAATCATGGTTTTCAAAATCAAAATCGGGGAAATTATAGTAATCATGGGAATTATAATCATGGAAATCAGAATTTTCAGAATCAAGGTTTCAATAACAACAATCGTGGTCAAAGTTTTCAAAATCCAGTTGTGAATCAGTCTTCTTCGGATGATTTACTTAAGCAGTTTATGAAAAGTCAAGAGGAAATGAATAAAATGTTAATCAATCAAATGGCCGAATTGAAGAAGTCTTTAAATGATCGACCCTCGGGCTCGGGTACTCTTCCAAGCAACACGATCGCTAACCCGAGGGGCGATGCTAAGGCGATCACGACTAGGAGTGGTATTGTTATCGATGGACCAACGGCTCCGACTACCCCTTCTTCTTCTTCGTCCCCCAAGGTAGTCGTCCGTGAAACCGAGGCGACAACGGATACGGAAATTCCTAGTAATAATGGAAGGACCGAGAACATCCAATCTCCGGTGGTCCCAACGTCCAAAGGAAAAGATAAAGTTGTTAATGAAACTGAAAGTCCCGTTAAAGTAAATTTGCCTTATCCGTCACGCTTAAACGAACAAAAGCACCGTGAGAAAGATAAAATTCAGATGGAAAAGTTTTACCAAGTTTTTCAAGAGCTACATTTTGACATAACTCTTGCGGATGCTATACTTTTAATGCCTAAATTTGCTTCAATGCTAAAAGGTCTTTTGAATAACAAAGAGAAATTGTTTAAAAAATCTCAAACCCAGATGAATGAGAATTGCTCGGCGGTTATCCTCAAAAAGCTCCCCGAAAAGCTTGAAGACCCCGGTCGATTTCATATTCCGTGTAATTTTCCTGGGATGGTTCAATGCTTCGCCTTGGCCGATCTTGGTGCTAGCATTAACCTAATGCCGCTATCAATTTGGAAGAAGTTGTCTTTACCCAATTTGACTCCGACTTGCATGACCCTCGAGCTTGCCGACCGATCTACTTCCCGCCCGATGGGAATAGCCTAGGATGTCTTTGTTAATGTGGGAAAATTCCATTTCCCTGCCGATTTTGTCGTTGTTGATTTTGATGCCGATCCGCGGGTACCTCTCATTCTCGGAAGAGGTTTCCTAAGGACCGACCGTGCTTTAATTGATGTTTTCGATGAAGAAATTACCCTACGCGTTGGTACCGAAGCCGTAACTTTTAACTTAGATCAAACCGCGAGGTACTCCTCCGAGTTTGACAAATATTCCGTTAACCGAATCGACGTTATCGATGAAGTTACGGAGGAGTACGCTCAAGAGTTACTTGGTTTTATCGAACATGCTTCGAGTGGCAATCCCACTCATTCTTCTGAACCGATAATTTCCGATCCTTCCCCTTCCCTTACTCCGTTTGAGGGAAGTGATTTCATTTTGGAAGAGATCGAGGCCTTTCTTGCTAATGATTCGATTTCACCGGAAATTGATCATTCTGATTGTGACCCGGAGGGGGATGTACTTTTGATTGAGAAATTGTTAAACGAAGATCCCAACCCGTCCCTCCCTCCGCTTGACCTTAAAATGGCCGACGTTAAAGAAGTTAAGCCGTCTACTGAGAATCCTCCGGAGCCCGAGCTCAAGGATTTACCTCCTCATCTCGAATACGCATTTTTGGAAGGAACCGATAAACTTCCCGTCATAATTTCTAAAGATCTTAAAGATGAGGAGAAGAAACGTCTCATAGATGTGCTCAAGAAGCATAAGAGTGCCATCGCTTGGCAAATTTCTGATATTAAGGGTATCGACCCTCGTTTTTGCACGCATAAGATCTTACTTGAAGATAATTTCAAACCGTCCGTTCAGCAACAACGACGGGTTAACCCGAAAATTCATGAGGTTATCAAAAAGGAAGTTATCAAACTCCTCGATGCCAGAATGATTTATCCAATCTCGGATAGTTCTTGGGTTAGCCCAGTCCACTGCGTACCGAAGAAAGGTGGAATGACCGTCGTAACTAATGAAGATAATGAATTGATTCCGACACGTCTTGTTACCGGATGGAGAGTTTGTATTGATTATCGTAAATTGAATGATGCAACTCGTAAGGACCATTTCCTACTTCCATTTATGGATCAAATGCTAGAACGCTTAGCGGGAAATGAGTTCTATTGTTTTCTTGATGGATTTTCCGGCTATTTTCAAATACCTATTGACCCTCCGGACCAGGAAAAGACTACGTTTACTTGCCCTTATGAAACGTTTGCCTATCGTCGTATGCCTTTTGGCTTATGCAATGCTCCAGGCACGTTCCAGAGGTGTATGATGTCGATATTCTCGGATATGATCGAGAAAACCATGGAAGTTTTCATGGATGATTTCTCGGTTTATGGAGATTCTTTCACTTCGTGCCTCTCCCATTTAGAAAATATGTTGAAACGGTGTGAAGACACCAACTTAGTTCTAAATTGGGAGAAATGCCATTTCATGGTCAAAGAGGGCATTGTCCTCGGCCACAAGATTTTAAAATCTGGGATTGAGGTCGATAGAGCTAAAGTCGACGTTATTGCAAAATTACCTCATCCCACGACCGTTAAAGGAATTAGAAGTTTTCTCGGTCATGCCGGCTTTTACCGACGTTTCATTCAAGACTTTTCTAAGATAGCCCGGCCTCTGACCCACTTACTTGAAAAAGATGCTCCGTTTATCTTCTCAAATGAATGCATCGAAGCATTTAATGTTCTTAAAAAGAAGTTAACGGAGGCTCCCGTCTTAATTGCCCTCGACTGGGACTTGCCCTTCGAGCTAATGTGCGATGCTAGCGATTATGCCATTGGTGCAGTCCTGGGGCAACGCAAGTCAAAATATTTTCAGCCGATACACTATGCTAGTAAAACTATGACCGACGCTCAATACCATTATACGACTACTGAGAAAGAAATGTTAGCCGTCATTTACGCTTTTGAAAAGTTTCGATCTTATTTGCTTTTAAAGAAATGCATAGTGTATACGGATCATTCGGCTCTTAAGTACCTTATGGCAAAGCAAGACGCTAAGCCACGCTTGATGCGGTGGGTTCTCCTCCTTCAAGAATTCAAAGTTGAAATTCGAGATAAAAAGGGAGCTGAGAACCTTGCTGCTGATCACCTATCGCGTTTAGAGAATCCCCACCAAAGTGTTTTCGAGAAAAAAGAGATTAACGAAGCATTTCCTCTCGAGACACTGGGGAGTTTATCACATTGTGATTCTAGTACCCCATGGTTCGCCGACTTTGCGAATTACCATGCGGAGAATTTTATCCGGAAAGGGATGTCGTTCCAGCAGAAGAAAAAAAATTTCAAAGATGTTAAGCATTATTTCTGGGACGATCCCTATTTGTTTAAGATATGTGTGGATCAAGTGATCCGGCGGTGCGTTCACGGCAAAGAAGCCGCTGACATTCTTATGGCATGCCACAATGGACCCACGGGGGGACATCATGGTGCCAACTTCACTGCTAAGAAAGTTTTTGATTCCGGCTTCTACTGGCCGACGATTTACCGGGATGCTCATGAGTTGGTTAAATCATGTGATTCTTGCCAGCGTCAAGGAAAAATTTCTCAGAAGGACGAGATGCCTCAAAATGCCATCCAAGTCTGTGAAATTTTTGACGTCTGGGGTATCGATTTCATGGGTCCATTCCCGTCTTCTCGTGGTAACAAATATATACTCGTGGCTGTCGACTACTTGTCTAAATGGGTCGAAGCAAAGGCGCTACCCACCAATGACGCCCGAGTTGTAGTGAAATTTCTTAAAAGTCTCTTCGCCCGATTTGGTGCACCTCGTGCTATTATAAGCGATCGTGGGACCCATTTCTGTAACGACCAATTTGCTAAAGTTATGCTCAAATATGGTGTCACACATCGTCTTTCTATAGCATATCATCCACAGACGAGTGGTCAAGTTGAGGTTTCCAATCGTGGCTTGAAATGTATTTTAGAAAGGACCGTAGGTGAACATCGTGCTTCATGGGCCGATAAGTTAGATGATGCACTTTGGGCCTTCCGTACAGCTTATAAAACACCCATTGGGTGCACTCCATACAAGCTGGTTTACGGGAAGGCCTGCCATTTGCCCTTTGAACTTGAGCACAAGGCCTACTGGGCCTTGAAACATGCTAATTTTGACCTTCAAACCGCGGGTGATCACCGTAAAGTTCAATTGAATGAATTAGTCGAGCTTCGTGATCAGGCCTATGAGAATTCTTTGATCTACAAAGAGAAGACAAAGAGGATTCACGATGCTAAAATTAAAGATCGCATCTTCAATATTGGTGACCGAGTCCTTCTTTTCAATTCTCGGTTAAAGATTTTCTCGGGCAAGTTGAAAACCCGTTGGTCTGGACCATTCACCATTACCCAAGTATTTCCTTATGGAACCGTTGAGCTTTCTCAACCTAATGGTCCCAATTTTAAGGTGAATGGTCATCGTGTTAAACATTACTTCGGAGGGGACATACCACCCATGGTTGTCCCGGATCTCCAAACTTTCCCCAAGGACGATTAAATTCGGGGATCGAGTCAAGCTCATGTGACTCAGTGAACAAAAACAAGCGCTTCGTGGGAGGCACCCCATGCTTATCCATTTTCATTTTCTATTTTCTAATAACGTGACGTGAGGGGGGCGACCCTTTCCAAACTTGTGTTTTTTTTCGTGGTTGTTGTTTATGAATGTTCAGGAATTTCCCCGAAGTTTGAGGACTCTCGTGCTCGTGGTTTGTCGTTCTCTCCACTCGAGTCTCATCCTTCGCTGCTCTTTCGGAAATTCACCATATCCAAAATCTTATCGACTAACGTTTATCTCTTGGCATACTTAATAAACGGCCTTAGATTTTACGTAGGATTACCTTTACCCTTAAAACATTGAGGACAATGTTTCACTTTAGTCTGGGGGGGTGAATCTTCGATTCGATTTGACCTGTACCATCGTCTGAGCTGTTAACTTACGCAACTCCGTTTTCCACCAAAAATTTTAATTTTTGTCACCTTTTTATTGTAAAAAAAAAAAAAAAAATGAAAATGAAAAATATATATGATATGAATAATAATAAGATTTGACACCTTGTTTTGACTTTCCTACCGGCGAGAGTAGAAATAAATGTTTCGACTTGACCGGGCGTGTTGAGCCCTAGCTCGTCTCCCTTAACCAAAATAATCAAAAGATTATGGCTAAGCATCCGCGGATCTCATTATTTGGGATTTTAAATTTGCGGAGATCGAGGAATGATAGAGTTTATTTAGAAGTTTCGTGCTATACACGGATCGCATTACTGGGATTTAAAAAAACCCACGAGAGGTACTTGTGGCCTCCTTGTTCCCATCAGAAACGTCACAAATATATAAATAGATGTTCTAGGTTAATTAGTGGTATTTTGGTTAGAATAATATTTAGTTCTTTGTTTTCTTAAGAGAATTTTTGCTTTAGAAGTTGGGTACATATCAAGGAACATCAAAAATAAGAGCGAAAAAGTGAAAAAATCAAAAGTCAAAAGTTGATTATGTATGTGGTTTTGGAGCTACCAAATAAGCTTCCATTGATGTTATGAGAGAAAAAATCAAGAAAGAAAGAAAAAAGTGAAAATGAAAAAAAAAATGAAAGTTGAAGTATTGTCGAATAAGAGCTATGTATGTATCAATAAGTTGTTGGCGCGTGAGGTGCATGTGATAAGTGATTAGTAATCAGTCACATGAGGTGCACGTGATTGTACTCCGCAACTTATATTTTTGATATTGTATGTACCCCAAATTCCTTGATGTGGACCGAATTTCTATTGCAGTGGTTCTTAAGAGAAAATGAATAACTACTTATCGTTTTAACTTAGGTATCACTATCGGACTAACAAATATCGAAACGAGAAAATATGAAGCAATTCATTTCTCACAAATTAAAATCTTGAGATACAAAACTTAGGACCTGGGGACAAGAGGTAATACACAAGTAACTTTTGTGGGCAGTGTTAGCATCTAACTTCTGGTAAACAATGATCTCGATTTTACGCTTAGTTTGGGAGCTTGTGAAAAATCAAGGATGACGATTTTTAACCGTACGGTCTCTTCTCTGTGAGAAGTGTTTCTACTCGTTGACCCTGAAAATTATCAACAGATAAGAATTGATAACGAAAGTCAAGGCAAACCGTCACATATATAAATGAAAAGTACAAAAATAGTAGTTGTAGTTGTTATTCATGAAAATCGGAAAACGGAGCATTTTTGAGAATAAATAATTTTACTATCTCTTTTGAACATCATTGCTACTTTACAACGTCAGTAAAGAGAGGTTTTGAAATTATTTATCTCTTAAGCGTGAGATGATGACATTGCGTGAGGGCACGGCAATACCTTAGTCTGGGGGATTTTGATGAGTGCTTAATCACACATCCTTTTTAGGCCTTTAATCAGACCAAATACACCAAATACTAACCAAAAATGCCAAGAGAACGTATGTTTTTGTGTTTGTGTATGTGCAGGTACGGATATGAGAAAAATGAACAAAAACAAGACAAAACCGACAAAAACGAGCACGAGATTGGAAAAAGGTCAAAAGCCGAAGCCGGGAAAGTCAAATGGTCAAAGTCTAAGCTCAAAAAGTCAAATTCAACCTCAGAGATTCATCAAAGTTTCATATTTGGTCCCTGAATAAAGTTTAAGAGATTGGCGAATTTAGTCCTTCAAGTTTCAGATAATTACACAAATGGTCCCTCAAAGATAATTTGAAGAAAAATCATCAATGATCCTCCAATAATCTTAGAATGGCAACAAATACCCTTGGACTACACTTTTGGTAAATTACAGATTTGGTCCCTGGAAATTCGGATTGTACATTTATGGTCCTTGTAATAATTTTACTATCCTAATTCTAAACTACACAAACCGGATCCAGTCCACATCTGAATGGCCCAAAGGATATCCTATACCCCAGCCCATTACAACTCAAGCCCACCACCCTTTGTACTTATACCCGTCCATATCTTATACCCGAGTCAAAATCAACCAAACCCGGTCAACCCTATGAATAAAAACACACCCCGCCCAAATTCTTTTCCCCAATTTCACCTTACCCAGATTTATTACTGTGCAACGAACCCTAAAACCCCCACACCCAAAATTACACCAAGATAAATAATAATTACCTCATGATTGGCTTCTAGAAGGTCTGACAAGTCAGGGAATGTCAGCAAGTCAGCCACGTGGGCCAATAGGAGAACACACGGAGGATACATCTTATCACATCAATCAATCAAACGGTGGAAAATGAAACTTAGGGACCAAGGATTAATCAATGGACAAGATTGGACTCAAACAAACACACATTCACGCGGATAGCTGAGCTGTGCATACTAGAAGGATCCAAGGCCAACCTCCTCAGCTCCTATATATACCCCCTCTCTTCAGTGTTAGAGTGTGTAGGTTTTGAATTAAGCATTGTATTTTCTTTTCAGTTTATTAAAACATTGTACTCACCTTTTATTTTTAATAAAATTTACTTTCAATTAATTGTCTCTTATTTCAATTTCATTTTATTGCTTCTAATATAGTTAGTTTGTTTAAACATTGCAATTTATTTCTGTTTCTCTTATTGAAAATATATATATATATATATATATATATATATATATATATATATCTTAGAGTAGTTTTTAGTGACTCAATTTAAGTTTTATGAAATTGTTATTTGTTTTATCAAGCATTATCTAAACTGTTTCATTAAAATTCTATAAAAACTTCAAAAAGTCAAAAAAAAAAGTCCAATTGTATCAGCTTATTGATAATAAGCTTTAGCTTATTTGGAGTTAAAGGACAGTAAAAAAGGAGCGTTTGGCCTGTCTTAAAGACAGGCTGTGTGGGAGAGCCCTTCTGTTTGGCTGAAGGGTGATCGTAAGTCTCATATTTTTTTATTTTCAATCTTATATTTGCATCATTTAAGTTTCTAGTATTGATTTGTGTTAACTGCTTGTTATTGTTCATTTTCAGTTTTTATCATCTTAATATAGCTTATTCTAGTTGGTTAATTTTAATATTAATAGTTTGCATAAGTGTAGGATAACTGCTTCGTTGTCTGTTTTAGTCTTGGAATTGTGTATCTGTGTTAGTGTTTGATCTAGGTTTGCTGAAATTGCATCAATAGTTGAGTAGGTTGAGATTTAGTTTGCTTTGGTTTGGATCTGAGTAGGTTTTGAGGTGATAGCTAGTGTAGTCATCTGATTCAGGGGTGTTTGGTTATGAATGTTCTGAGTTGAGATTGTTACTTGCTTGATGATATTTATGCAGCAGTAATTCATTCCAAGTTAGTACAGGATAGTGGCAACTTAAAATTTGGCAGTTCATTACAGCCTAAGATTCATCTGGTAATTATAAGTGATTCAGTTGTTGGTATTGGCTCATATAGGTTTAGTGTAGCTTAGATAAAAATTGATAATTCATAATCCATAGTTGCACATTAGCTTTTGACCATAATCACCATCTGTTTCAGCGACTCCCCTGTCTAACTAGGTTTTCTTTATTGCTCCATAGCTGCTAATCTAGATCAGCTTTTGTATTCTCTTATCTGCATATTTAGAGTTGAACTTTAGCTTATTATTGGTTCTAGTGAGAGTTTGGTGTGCTCACTATCAGCTTTGTGCTTATTGTGCAAATCATATTTGGTTTAACGGCTTACATCTATGCTGCTCATTGTTCAAATTACCATAACCAGGTACCCCAACTGTCCTCACACCAGCTGCTCTCACGATTTAATTTAAGATTGTTAGGATTTGATTTTTGGTTTCCTAGATAGGCAGTAGTATCAACTGTTAGGATCTACTCTCATTTTGATCTATAGAGCTTATTTGAGCATTAAGAATTAAGCTGCTAGTAGGGTGCCTGAGCTAATTTCTGTCCATATTTATTCATCTGCCACCTGTGCTTAATTGTCTATTTGGACTGATTTTCTGGGAATTTTTAGTTTCATTATGTTTGGTTAAGCTGTTTCTATTGTCCCTGAGCTTCCTGAGCTTTTTGGTTACAAACTGCTTATTCGACTATAGCTTATTGCTACTGTTTGAGCCCATTTCTTAGTTACTGTGACCAATTTTTGTCTCATACTGTTCCTATAAGTCTATTTGAGTACTTAAATCATTTGGTCAAGTGTTGGTCAACTCTGGTCAAGGAGTGCTTATTAATAAGCACTCAAAATAAGTTGTTTTCTAGCTTTTCAGCAGTTTCCTAGCTTATTTTTATTTCAAAATTTTTTCTCAATCATATTTTAATATTTTAGATTTTCTATAATTTTTTCAAATTTTTCTGAGCTCATTTGCTATTTTTCTTATTTTATTTTCATTTTTAATCAATTTTAATTACTTTTTAATTACTTAAAAATCCAAAAAATATCTGAAAAAGCCAAGAAAAATCCAAAAATATTTTTAAAATTTATTTGCATTTAATTTAGATTTTTAGAAATTTATTTTGCACTTTTCTCATTTATTTTGAATTTATTTTAATTTTTAATTAGTTTAAATAGTTTTTAATTTCCAAAAATTACATAAAAAGCAGAAAAAAAAAATTAGTTTTTAGTTTTAAAATTACTTTTTAGTTAATTTTATAATTTTCAAAATTTAATTTTCATTTTTCTCACTTTATTTGTATTTTCTTTTAATTTTTAAGTAGTAAAATTAGTTTTTAATTCATAAAAAATAAATAAAAAGTCAAAAAAATATTTTTCTTTTTCTCAAAATTTTCTTTTATCATTTTTAATTTTTTAAAATTATTTCCAAGTCCGTAGGAGTAGCGTAGCTTAAAAGTCGCGTTTTATTTCGTTCGTTAACGTTTATTTTCCGTTTTAGCTTACGTTTTCGATTCTACGTTACGTTTCTAGTTACCTTATTTGATTTACGTGTTTAGTTGATTATTTGTGCTTCATTTACTATTTCATTAGTGTAATCTCATTCACATCACTTTTTACCACTTTTCACGACACGTTTTCCGAATCGGAAATTCGGAATTCCATTCACTCTTCACACGGAATACGACTTCGGGTTATCCGTATTTCTTTGCGGATCTCTTGAGCTTATATCTATAATATTAATATTGTCTTATGGTTCTCTTTCTAGATGGAGGATCTTCTGCTAGAACTTTAGCTTTTCCTTTATCCACATAAGATGAAGCAGCAACATGTGGTACATCAGTATAAATATCAGGTAAAGGAATATTCTTAGAAGCACCCATTCCAGCTTTGTCATTTCTAGCCTTGATTCTGTTATAAATCTCAACCAGTTTGTCAAATGGAAGTGCCCACACTTGTTTCTTAGACCAAGCATTATTATACAAAGAACTGCTTTGGCTTTTCACATATTGTCTCATATAATCCCTCTACTGTGCTTGAGTCATAGGTTTATCTCTTTTAGCTTTGGCTTTTAACTCATCTGCTACCTTCTTCCTCAACTTTAGCACTTTCACAATTTCAGAAGCCCAGTCTTGTTGCTCCACCCTTTTACCAAGAATGTCTTTAGCTAAATCAGAATTATCAAGCACTTGTTTTCCAATATGCTGCCAATCTGACTCATCAAACTCTTGAACAGCTGCATCCAATTCTCTTTGTCTTTCAATCGGCAAAGTAGACACATAGTTTTGGGTGGCAGACTGGTATGCTGCATCAATCTTAGCTTGCTGTTCCTCAGCCATATTAGCACTCTTCTTATAATCTTCCCAATCTTGGAAGAGTTTTTCTTGTGCAGCTCTTTCTTCAGCTGTAACAAGCTCATCCACAGCCTCATATGTTCCTTCAGCAAGATCATCATGAGGAACATTCAAATCTTCCATAGGTTCATCATGTAATTTTTGAACCTCTCTATCAGGATAACCTTGTTGATTCTCAGATGAATTGTGAACAGGGGAATTCAAATACTCTTTCCCTGCTACAAAGTATGCTTCTCCTGATGTATTCCCTTTATCAGCAGATTTGTCAGCAGCAACAACACTTAGTAATTTAGGTATATCAATAGCTTCAGCCATAAGCACATCATCATCACCACTAGACACTTTGGAAGTTTCAGCAGCTTTCCTTGCCAAATATTGTCTTGTACTTCTTCTTCTGCTGTATAAAATTTTTGGTTTAGATTTAGGTACTTCAGCAACTTTAGGAGGAACAACATGAGACTGTCTAGCAACTTCAGCTAGAATCTCAAGAGAATCCAAATTTGCCTCCTGAGCAACTTCAGTAGTATCCACTCCATCCTTACTTTGCTTCTGCTGATTCAGCTGTGCCTCCAAATCTTGAACCTTACTTTTCAACTTTTCAATTTCATTACCAAGAGTAGTCTTGGTATCAGCAAGCTCTTTTTGGAGATCTTCAGTCATTTTCATGTACCTGCTAAGTGAATCATATACAAAAGTGAGAGTAATAGGGTCCTCTGCTCTACCAGCTGATTGCTCAGTGGTAAGTGGAGCTTCATTGAACCCAACAGGAGAAACAGACTCATGTACAACATTAGGAAAGCCTTCATTAATTGGCTCTCTCATAGGGCTAGGTGTATGCAGTCTAGTGGTCTCAGGTTCAAGAGGCTGAAAGTTATCTTCAAACTCATGAATTTGCTCAGCTGGAGCATCCTGAGATGGTGAAATGGTAGGACTAGGTGACATATGTACAGGGGTAGGTGGTGGTAAGTCAGTAGAAATAGGTAATGGTTCAGCAGTTGTAGCTGGCTCTTCCTCCATTACCACTGAAGGATTACCATCAGCAGCAACACCAGAAGATGATGAATTACCATCATCAGCAGCATTAGGAGCAGGCACATTACCAGCATCATCACCCTCAACTACATTATCATTGCCATGTGGCAACATAGCTTCTAACATAGGGTGATGTTCCCCATTATAATTTGTTTTCATTGAGGCAAACAACTTAGAACCAAGACTTTTAATAGGCACATGGGTTCTATCTTCAGTGGTTATGTCTAAAATTATTTGTAAGAATCTAGGGTACATTAGAAACTTATGCTGTTGTTTATCAATATTTTCTAGCATATTATCAAAGATAAACTTAGAAAAATTATAAGTTAGACCCTTAGAAAGACAAACAATACCACAACCCAATTGCAGAGAGAACTGGTTCCATCCACCACACTTGTTGCTTATACATTGCAGCAGCAAATGCACCAAATATCTCCACTTAGGACAAAATTGATTCTTGTGCCACTTGGATGTATCAGTACTTTGATATCCAGCTTCCCTTAGCCCAGCAAGAATCTCTGCAGTGTTAGAATGATACACACCATTCTCATCATCCAACTGAAGCTTTGTCCTAATCAAACCTTCTGTCACCACATACTCTACACCATCAATCTCAGCAACAATCTCGGTGTCAGATCTCTTAGCAGCAGATGCCCAAAATTGCTTCACCAATGATTCACACACCAAATTGGGAATATGTGTCAGAGCATAATGAATCTTTGACCTTTGTAGAAATTCCACCATTAAATCGAATTCTTCATGTCCCTTTACCTTTTTCAGAATAGCATACTTGTTATGATCGCCTCTCAATTCGAGTTGTGCCATTTGAATGATCTTGCGTGAAATGGTTATGAATTACACAGAGAATAATGGCTTTAAGTGGAGTGATAAGCGAATAATTTTGTTTAAGAAGAGATATGCAAAGTGGGTTAAATTTGGAAGTTCCCCAATCGTGGTCAAAATTATCGGAACTAATTATTGACCAAGTCTGACGTGTAATTCAAAAACTTCCAATTTGAAAATTTACCCTTCAGCAGAAATGAAAGTCAAATCTACTGAAGAATGGTCAACATCAGCAGAAACCAACCAAAAGAAAAAATATCTTCGGTCAATATCTTGGTTTTACTGTGCCACCCAACTCGCATTAATTATCGTAACGCCTAAACTTGACTTATTTAATCACCCCCAAATCACATCTCAGTCACCAATTTACCCCAAATCATCTTTCAAACCCTAATTTCTCAATTAAACCTAATTCTCCACCAAAACCATGTCATCACACTCAGAAACCTCAGATCACAATTCCTCTTCTTCATTTTCAGAAGAAGATTTACCACCATATCCATGGGAGCTTGATGATTCCGACTATGAAAGAGAACTGGAGAAACGATGGGATGCACAAGAAAGACAATGGAGTGCTCATAGGAAGGGTGAACCAAGCAATGTACCCATTCCTGCTGAGAGAGAGCTTGTCTCTCCCTTCATCTATACCTCCGATGAAGACTCTTCAGAGGAAGAAAATGAAGATCCAACCTTTCTTCCTCCTTCCACACCAGAGAGATCCCAACCAAGATCAAGTAAGAGAGATCCATCTCTTCCAACATCACAGAATTTGGTGTTGGATCTTCCTGCTCCAGGACCTGGTCTTCCTCATCAAGAACATATTGGACAGAGCAAGAAGGCTGAGATCATACGTAAGAGAAAGGAGAAGTTGAAGTAGATGATTGAGGAATGTTACCATGGACCAAAGTTCTTGAGTATTTTCTTGACTTTGGTACTTGAGCATCTTCACAGTCTTCCTTCTCTTCTTTTTCCATTTTCATCTTCAGCTTCATCATTGTACTTGTCATAGCCTCAAGTATTTTGTAATAAGTGATAGAAGCTAGTAGTACTTAATTAGCCATATGTTTAGGAATGGTCATTGTAATTCAGTTGGAACTTTGAATGTAAGCTGTAACTTGTTTCTTTGAATGAATGAAAAGATCTTCTTAATTAATCAGCTGTGTAAGACCTTCAGCATAATCAACTCATCAGAAGAAACCATGTTCAACACTTTTGACCTCATTCCTTTGACTTCAGCTCTTGGTGACTTTAACATACAACTTACAATCTCAGAACATCTGCAAAACAGACATAAAATAAGCAAATACACCAAACAACTTGCAAAAATATTAGTGGGTTAGTGTTAAAACTCAGAAATTATACACCTTATACAAATCTACAAAGTTTACACTCAATATCCTCCCCTGAGGCATATGCCTCCCCTGAGGCTTATGCCTCCCCTTAAACTTTGCACTTAAGGGTTAAGCATTCCAATATGGACCACTAAATATTGAAACCTTGGTCCATCAAATGCTTTGGTTAACAAATTTGCCACATTCTCATCTGTGTGAATTTTTACCACTTTAACCAAATGTTTCTCATATGCATCCCTTATAAAGTGGTGCCTGATTTCAATATGTTTGGTTCTATTATGAAAAACTGGATTTTTAACAATACAAATTGTACTTTGATTGTCAATGAAAATGGTAGTGTTCATAAAGTTATACCCATAATCCAGCAATTGATTCTGAATCCATAGAACCTGTCCACAACAATTGGCAGCAGCAACATACTCTGCTTCAGTAGTAGAGGTAGCAACAATGGTCTGTTTCTTGCATTGCCAAGAAATCAGTCTTCTTCCAAGGAATTGGCAACCTCTAGTTGTGGATCTTCTATCCAAATTTGCACCAGCATAGTCACTATCACTATAAGCTGCTAGCTGAAATGGAGACTCTTTGGGATACCAAAGACCTAATTTGGGTTGGCCTTTTAGGTACTTAAAAATCTTTTTGACAGCATTCAAGTGAGAGGTAAGTGGAGTGACTTGGTGCCTTGAACATGCACTCACAGAAAATGTAATATCAGGTCTTGAGGCAGTCAAATACATCAAAGAACCAATCATTGACCTGTATAAATGAATATTCACAGGGAGATCAGGATCAAGATTGTTCTTTGGTTTAGGAGCCTCATAGGGAGTAGTGGCAGTCCTGACATTCTCCATAGCAAACTTGGACAACATATCCTTTACATATTTCTCCTAATGTATGAAAATACCATCAGGTTTCTGCTGAACTTGTAAACCCAAAAAGAAAGTGAGTTCTCCCATGGCACTCATTTGAAATTCTCCCTTCATCAGATCCTCAAACTCTCTACACCATGCTTCTTTGGTTGAACCAAAGATAATATCATCCACATACACCTGCACAAGAATAATATCCCTAGAATCTTTCTTGAGGAATAGAGTCTTGTCAATGGCACCTCTTCTGTAGCCATTCTTCAGCAGAAATGTGGAAAGTCTAGCATACCAAGCTCTGGGAGCTTGACGAAGTCCATAGAGAGCTTTGACAACCTTGTACACATACTCAGGATGATCAGGGTCTTCAATTCCCTTGGGTTGAGTCACATAAACCTCCTCTTCAATCTCACCATATAAGAAAGCACCTTTAACATCCATCTGATAAACCATAAAGCCCATATAAGAGGCATAGGCCAAAAATATCCGAATTGCTTCAACTCTGGCCACTGGTGCAAAGACTTCATCATAGTCAATGCCTTCCTCTTGTCTAAACCCTTGAGCCACCAGTCTAGCTTTGTTCTTCACCACAATCCTCCTGGCATCTCTTTTATTCTTCAAAATCCATTTTGTCCCAATGGCATATTTACCATCAGGAAGAGGAACCAATATCCAAACCTGCTGATTCTTAAATTGCAGCATCTCATCTTGCATTGCTTCAAGCCAGCTTGAATCAGCCAGTGCTTGAGGAACACTAGTTGGCTCAATCTGAGAAAGAAAGCATGCAAACAGACAATGTTTGAAGTCTGTGTGATTGTTCCTCTTTTGATTGTAGACATAAGAGATGAAAGCAACTTCACCATATTTTGTATTCTTTACAGTGCTTCTAGTTCTAACAGGATCTTTAGGATCTCCAATAATCTTTGATAGGGGATGAGCATTATGAATCCTTTAAGTTGCTGTAGGGTGAACATCAATTGTGGCATCAAGGTTGTTGACTGTAGGCCCAAACTTAGTATCATAAGAAGCTGAGTGAAATAGGCCAGGTTTTGGCTGATAATTCCCAAGATCAGAAGGACTTGTAAATCTTGTAAAGGGCTTCTCAAAGTCTGTAGAGACTTCAGTAGAAAGGGGAGAGTGGGCATCATTAGCATCAGCATCTTTGACCTCATCAGTGAGAATAGGGGTGCCTTCAGCAGAATCATCAGCAGTATCCTTGTTTCCACTGACTGCTTGTGCTGATTGATGTAGGATTGCTTCAGTCTCTTGTGTAACCTTTTCATTGAGTTTCTGAGCTTCCTTAGTAGCAGCATGTTCTTGCTTCTGCAGTCTTGCAAGATCCTCTGCATAATGTGACTCATCATCTTGTTCAGCAGCAGAGTGATTACCTACAAAATGGTTAGGTGGAAAAGATGGTACAACAATGGTATGTTCATCTGGCTCAGATTCACAGTCTGAGTCATCATCTATGGAACCTGCAGGGTTAGAATGTGGATCTTTGGTACCTGCAGTAGGATTAGAAGCATCTCTAGTATAACCCAAATAGTCAGTCAAATAATATAGGTCAAAATACCAAGAATGGCCTTGTCCCTGAATATTAGGCTGATCTTTAAGAAATCGTAGATTAAGGGTCTCTTCTATCCTTTTGGCATTCAGATTATAAACCCTATAGGCCTTGCTATGAGCTGAATAACCAACTATATATCCCTTATCAGCTTTCCCATCAAACTTACCCAGTATATCAGCAGTATTTAAAATGGTCACTTTGCATCCAAAAGGCTTAAGGTAATGTATGTCTGGAACTTTCCCAGTGAGAAGTTCATAAGGTGTCTTGACATGGTGTCTAGTGATGGATACCCTGTTCAGAACATAGCAAGCAGTACTTACTGCTTCAGTCCAAAACATTGTGGGTAATTTGGAGTCTGCTAGCATTGATCTTGCTGCCTCAATAAGGGTTCTATTTTTCCTTTCAGCAACCCCATTTTGTTGTGGGGTCCTTGGAGTACTATAGTCCCTTCTAATCCCCTTAGACTTACAGAATTCTATGAAAATAACATTTTTGAATTCTATCCCATTGTCACACCTAATTCCTTTAACCTTTTTATTAAGCTGGTTTTCAATTAAAGTGATGAATTCTTTCAAAATAGGAGTTGTTTCATCTTTAGTTTTTAGAAAGAATACCCAGCAAAACCTGCTAAAATCATCTGTGATAACCAGGCAGAAGTACTTGTGATCAATACTTCTGATAGGAGTTGGACCAAATAGATCCATGTGCAGCAACTGAAGAGGTTCTGAAATGGTGCTCACAGCTTTGATGGCTTTGTAAGAGGCTCTGTGTTGCTTTCCCTTGTTGCAAGCAATACAATTGTGTTCATTGGTGAAGAGTTTAGAAGGAAGGCCCTGAACAAGACCAAGTTTAGACAACTTGTTGATAGTCTTGTAATTCACATGAGCCATTCTCCTATGCCATTTGGTATATTCATCTAGGGAAGCTTTGGCCACCAAACATGTTAGATCACCTTCTGGCTTGACATTATTCAGATTGAATGTGTACAAGTTGAAGGTTCTAGGAACTCTCAGCAAAACAGTTGTGTCTTCTGGAAGTTTGAAGTCCTTGGAAAGTACAAGACACTCATCTTCAGAGAAGAAAACCTTATTCTTAGTGTCACAAATTTGTGATACAGAGAATAGATTAAAATGCTCCAGTTCCTTCACATAATAAACATTTTCAAAATCTAACAAGGGTGTCTTAATAGTTCCTTTCCCTGTAATTTTGCCATCTCCACCACCAAAAGTTACAGTGCCTCCTCCTTCTATGGGCACAAAGTCATGCATCTTGTCCTTGTTCCCTGACATACTTCTAGAACAACCACTATCAACAATACCTACTTCAGTACTTTTCAAAGGATGATCCTACAACAACAACAAAAAAATATACAAAAGTTAGTACACTTTGGAGACTCAAGTCATTGCTGACTTGAGCCTGCCTTGTGGATCATTAGTGATAGGCCATGTAGATGTTTTAGATCCACCATTGTTCTTGGACCTGTACTTCAAATTAGGTCCCTTCTTTGTCCAAGAACAACCTGCTGAGGGCTTCACAGCAGTATTCCAATACCCACCACCATAATACATTGAGTCAAAGTGATTAGGCCAATAACCATTAGAAAAGAAAGAACTAGTGGGTCGAACATATGGTCTAGTACTGGTTCTTCTCCATGAAGAATGTGGTTCAGCAGAATTGGATTTCTGCTGATGTGGAACAAAAGAGGGTATTTCACTAACATTCTTCCACATTTGCCTAGGTTTCCTTTAACTAATACATTCACCCATTCTTTGCTCATGAAATGTACAATCCTTAATCAAATGAGATTTACTTCCACACACAAAACATTTCTTCTTCTTAGAAGATTTATTCAAACCAAAGGAAGTTCCATAACATGAAAATGTATTCAAACCACCATGATAAACAAAATTGTTTTTAACATAACCAAAAGTATTATTTTGCAAATAATTTAAAAACAAGTCTTCATTAGAAACTGTCTTGTTATCAGCAGCAACTCTAGAAGGCTTGTGGGGAGTCTTGGGTGATGTCTTTGGTGTGGTCTTGGGAGTGGTCTTGGGCAGGTCAGACTTCTCACTTGAATCACAGCTGGAAAATGAGGTAGACCCTTCATCAGAAGACTTGTCACTGTCACAACAAGAGACAAAGTCAGTAGATTTCATAATAGGATCTGGCAAGTCAGTTGACTTTTTGCCATAGAGATGGTGTGATCCATCAAAGTCACTAGGTATGGACAGGTCGATAGGCATATGTTCCCCTCTTATAGGTCCAGGGACAGCATGTAAATTACCTTCTTTGACAAAGTTAACTAACCCTGCTGGTGTTGATTTACCTAAGTCATTATTAGCTTCTAAACCAACATATTTTTTAAATCCCAAACCTATTTTAGAGTTCACAGCCTAACTACCATAAAGTTCTCTAGCTAGATTATCACCTGATATTAACCATTGTTTATTTCTAGCTATTTCTTTGTCTAACTAAGCTTGTAATTCTTGTTTTTCCTTTTCTAGATCAGACTTCACTTTTTCAGTACATCTTAAGTCTATCTTAGCAACTTCTAAATCACTTTCTAGAACTCTTATTTTTTCATCATATTTAACTTGATTCTTTTGAAACCAGACTTTTTGTTTCTCTACAGTTTTTAAAGCCATTTTATAGGACTCGACTTCAATATAACACTCATTGTACTTTGGTTTCAATTCATCAAATTCTTGTTTAAGCTCATTGTATCTTACACTACATCCAAACACACAGTTGTGTACCTGAGAAATTCCCATCAAGGAGACTTGCTCCTTCTTGTCCTCTGAAGGTGAGTATGCCAGCAGATTCACTTGTGAAGAAGTAGAAGCTTCCTCTCCAGCAGGTTCATGTTCAGCCCAATCAATTTGGTGATCCAAAGTCACCATAGCCTTTGAAGGTGCAGCCTTAGTAGTCCCTGCTTCCACTGGATAAGAGCCATATCTAACTTCATCTCCAGACTTTCTCTCCTTGCATTCTCTTGAAAAATGTCCCACTTGACCACAAGTGTAGCATTTAACCTTCCTTCTATCAAACCTTGCTGCCTCTCTTCCATTAAAACCAAACTTCCTTCCAGACTTGGTTTCAAACCTCTTAATGTTCATGGAGATCATTGCAAGCTGCCATTTTAAGTGCATCTCCTCCATCTCCAATGGATCCACTTGTTCAAAATCCTCATAAGCAAGAAACTGCTGATGTTCATATTCAGCCACAAATGAATGAACAATATCATCCAACACACTACTGGATTTTGATTTAGGAGCAAATTGAGTATGGGTTTGAGAAGATGCTCCTGATGAATAAGAGCTTGAGGCTTGATGCACAGGTTTTGTAGAGGTGCCAACAAATGCAGAATGAGTGGATGGACGAATGGGACTTCTAACATCAGGCTCAAGTGATTTAAGCCTGTTGTAGAGGTCATCAAAGGACATCATGTCCAACCCACCTTTCGTCTTGAGAGCAATACAGACTTGTAACCAAGAGGGTGGCAAAGATCTCAGAAACTTAGCATTGCAGTCCTCATTGTCAGGTCTAGCCTTCAACTGATTAAGTTGACTTAAGATCCGATGAAACCTGTCATAGCCTTTATGAATTCCCTCTTTTTCAGATATCTGAAACTCTTGGAACTTTTGCTTCAGCATAGACTTCTGCAACCTTCTTGATTCATCATTCCCACCAAATCTAGCTTTTATAGCCATCCAAATGTCCTTGGCATCCTCCATAAAGTGGAAGTCGCCCATGTGGTCATCTGGTATAGCTTGGAGCAGAATTGTTCTTACTTTACTCTCCCTTTGCACAGCCAGAATCTCTTCAGCAGTTCTGGGACCTACAATTGTAACAACCCCATCAGCATCTGTAACATGCTTCTTCAGGCTATTCCCCTTTTTGACAACCTCCCACAGATTCCAATCTATGTTTGTGATCCAGTTCTGCATCTTCATGGACCACAGATGATATTCTTCAGCATTCTTCAAGTATGGAAACTTAGCATTACTGTTGGAGAGGTTAAGTTGTTGAAGAGAAGTGGTGTTAAGGTTTTGGGTTGTATCAACTTCATCATCAGATCCAGGCATGTTTGTTGATTTGTTTGGATTCTTAAGGTGTAAGATTTGTGTTTCTTAGTATGACAGAGACTCTCTCGAGGCTCTGATACCACTTGTTGAACTATAAGACCTTGATAGATCTTCTTGAGCACTCTAGAATCGTTAGCTATGTTACTGTAATCAATAACACACTAATAGATAATCTGTGTATCTTGTATTTTAAAGAGGAAACAAATACAAGTGTAATACTAAGAACTCTTGATCCTCTATGGATCTTTTTAATAATAATAAAAGTGTTTTCTAAAACGTAATGCAATACATAATCGTGTGTTCCTTTTATACACAAGGAACCCTAAACCGTTTCCCAAGAAACGTATATTCTAAAACTTCTAAAAGATATGCATTATCACTTCCTAAATAAACTCATGCATATCCAAACAATACTACATAAAATACGGAAATACTATATCCGCAGAAACTAATAATGTTGAAACTAATCTTCAGCAGATACACTGCTTCAGCAGGAACCAACTCTTCAGCAGTAACCTTCAGCAGAAACAGTCAGCAGAATTCTTACTTAACAGAATTCCCAACACCAAATGGTATTATGTTGGCAGCATAATAGAATAGTAGGGAGCTTCATGTGAGGAGTTATACTTCTGAATTACTATGGCCCGAACGGTGTTATGTTATAACTAAAACTAGAAACCCTAAGTGTGATTACTTTAGAAACCTAAATGAAATAACTAGGACTTGACATACACACACACGCACACCAAACCCTACCCCCAGGATACGTGAGTCAGCAGTCTAATCCCTGAGTCACTTTTCACATCAATCACATCATCCTTAAGCCCAGGTGAGTTTTCATAGCCTCACTTTTTAAATGCTTTACAAATCATGTGAGGGGGACACATGCTACTTTTTCTCTTTAAACCGAATACAAGTCTTTTTCTTTGGTTATTGCACGAGTGTTACTTTCTGCCACCATTACATAACTAAAATTCATGAAACATAATCACTTGTAAGTTTTACACAAGTGAATGCGAATATAGTTGATAGATCTATTGGAGTTGACAACTCCCGTTAGTTTGCCTCAGCCGGGTACCAATAAGTACTATATTTGAACTCATCCTTTAGGTTTAACTTTGGCAAGTTAACCTTATCATCGTCCCCTCATGGTTTGTTCTGCAGACCCCATGACCCGGACATGTTAACGTGGGGTTCATGAGCTTAATGCAATAACACTTCTTCCTCGGTATTGTACTGATCATACAATACTGAAACAAACCGTTTCTACCTACTTTACATGGGTGTATAACAACGTAGCCCATGCTTTACTAAACTCGTATTCAACTATCTTTAACTAAAACCTATGAATATCACTCAACCTTTGGGTTGACTCTTTAAGCATGTATCCTACGTAACTAAACAACTTATGGCATGGAGTGACACTTGATGTTCGTTTTATTAGTACAAGTTTTAAAATTTATAAACACGAATTATCCGATTATTATCTAGCACATACGAGCAAGTATACTCGTCCGGTGTAATAAAGGTGGGTAAGTCGAGATCGTCCCAAGGGATTTGGTGGTTTTAGTAATAAGAAAAACGTTTGTTAAATAAGGGTTGTTAATCCAAATTTATGTAAAATCTTAAAAGAAAATCAATAAAAACTAAACATATACTTGTGTATAATTCCTTGATTGGTAATTAGGAGTATCGTAACAATTTAAGTACAAAGTTTGGTGTAAAACTTGTTATGATGCGCAACTAAAAATGAGTAGTTATACAATCTATGATGTATGTCATGTTTTCACTACCACTAAGAATTCTATCACCTTAATGACTCCTTTCGGACATATCAAATTAGTATGACAATCCTATAAACACATGGTTGTTTAGAAAATCAATTCTTTTCTTATGAATTCCTACGAATCCTTTCGGTCCTTTTTTCGTGATGAAATCGTCTCAAATCTATTTTAACAAGTAAATAAGATGGTTGTCAAGCATTCTATTCCATACTAATTTGATGCATTAATATTTTGGAATAAAAACAAGTTGAAATTCCTTTCGGACCTATTTTTCAAGAAATTGTTTTTACCGACAAATTAAGCAAGAAAAGATGTTATTTCAAAAAACTCATAAAATAGATATGTTTTCATGCATCACCTTTTTCATAAAATAATACTCCATTAACCAATCACATCATATACACAAGTATATCACAAATTACTCCATAGAAATCATATTAAAACACAAGTAAATAAGAAAAATTTCATAAATCTTAAAGTAACAATTGTTCATTATAAGTATCAAGGTGTACCTAGTCTTGAGAATTACAATGAATAAACTTGTGGAACTCTAGCAACCACACTCCTCCAATTGCTCACTAACGTAAGTAAACAACTCCACACTCGAACCAATGCTTGAGACTCTAACTCAACACGTTCTGGACGTTTTTACAACACTTAGTAAACTTTCAGGCAATATAAGATAAACTAACAAGATTTGGTGTAATACTAAGTTAGATAATGGTGGTACAAGTAACTCTAGGCCCTAAGTAGTCATTATATAGCATGATGACACTTATCCTTCAAGTAGAAACGTCCATCCTTAGTTAATAAGCAGAAATGATCAGCCACACATGACTATGGGGAGTAAATTCGCCAATAAATGCAAAACTTGTAACTTCAGTCAACCCCATCCGATCGGTTTCTCGCCATCCGATCGGATGGTCAATCTTTGGCACGTTTTCAGCCGAATCAGTTGCGAGTTGCAACCGATCAGTTGGAATCTGTCTGAACCATATTTCTATGTCTTTTCTTTGTCGTTTTACGTTGCATGCATTATTTTTCTTCGTGGCATGACTTTGTCCATTAGAACTTGATATTTCCTTGATAATTTCGTATAGACAACCTTTCTTTATCAAATCCTTTTGTCCATGCAACGTTTCTTTCTTCCTTGATCCTCTTGAAACTCTCAAAAAATGCATGTCCACTTCATTTCTTCATCTTTTAATCATTTTTACCTGCTTTTGGCTATATTTGCATGCATAAACACTTTTCCACGATTAAGTAACAAATATATACAAATATGACCAATTTCCACTCATAAAATAAACAATAACGCGACTAAAAACATGTTAATTTTGAGCGTTATCAAATCCCCCACACTTGAGCTTTGCTCGCCCTCGAGCAAGTCTCAATCAAAAGAAAATTGAATTCAATGGCAATAGTGCAAATATCTTAATTGAACTCAATCAAGTAAATAAAGAGCTTGATAACAATTCTAAGCACCTCACGAAGATAATTTGAAATTCACTTATCACTCAATATGTGTAACGATTAATATATCACTCATTGCACAGTCATGATTTATGTTTCTTACCATAAGCTAGTACAAGTATCAAAACAATAGAATAATTCATCAAAGAGGTCTTTTATTCGGGTTGTAATGTTTAGGCTAAGGGTTTTATAAACTTTCGTGCAAAATAATTACACTAAGTCAAAAAGGTAAGGATAAGGCATGGGAATATTTATGAAATTGGTTTTAAAAAATAAAATCAAAGTCTAAGTCCCATAGTTGCTAATCTCAAATAATCCACAAACCCAAAAATGATAATAGTTACAATCTTTCTCCTCTTCTACTTTCACATGTTGATACATCGATTCACCATAAAAATATTCTTCAAACTTAGCACATCGGCTAACAACATATCACACAACTTTCTTTCTTCATCTTCACAATAATAATATAGCACATTAGCTATAATTGTCACCTTATAGTTGCGATGACTTATTCTTTTTTTTTTTCTTTTTTTTTTTCTTTTTTTTTTAAATAAGATCTCCCCCACACTTCGCATAAGCATCACCACAAAAAATACAAATAAGAAGGTGCACTCTTCGTCTTGTTAGAATGGCACACACATGAATTGTGAAGTGTGGCTAACTAATAATCATAAAAAACAATCCAACAACCAAGCAACTAGCAACCCACCATTTAGACTTTGACAAGGGTAAGACTAAGGTTTAAAGTGTAAAATATTTTTTTATTTTTCTGGATTTAACAAAATGAAAAGGATGGCTCAAAGGGTGAAACTAGGGGTATCTAGCGTTAAAGATAAACGCTAACAAATGGGTTCCAAATACGAGGCTAACTAACTGATGTGGTTAGCAAAAATTATTTTGTAAACGGATGGCCATTTGGTTTTATTCCTAAGTTTGCCTCTTATCATATTAATATATCCTTATCAATCGAAAATGATTTTAACCGTAATGCATAACAAGTACAAGTTCTAGAATTAACACAACCACCGGCACACTTATCATGAAATATGTAAATAGTATAAGAAATACTATTCTCATAAAAAAAATTAATCCTCACAATTTAAAGAAATAAGGGTATTAAATTGTGCTAGCAAATGTTATCAATTCTGAGACGAATTGCTCTTTAAAACTTGAATTTATTCTCCAAAAATATCATTATTATTTACCATGAAATCAACCTTATTTTAACTAAAATATGAAGGGCGAACTACTACTAGTTACTAAAGTTCACGACTCTAAAAACGAAAATTTAAAAATTTAAAAATTAAAACAAATTAAAAATTATGCAATTTTTCTACTTCCTTCCTTCCCCCACACTTAAGTTTTGCATTGTCCTCAATGTAATAAAAAATAACTTCAAAGTAAAGGAAATGGAAAAATTTAGAAAATACCGGAGTTAAATACGCAACATGCATATTTAATCATAATAAGCAAATGAGTTTACCGACTCCAAACATTGATCAACTATATGCTTCCGTAACAAAACTCCTGCAAGAAAACTGCAAAATATACGAAACAACCAAACAAACACAAACAAAAACATATCTAAACCAAATAAATAGAAAATTAAGTTACGTTATAAATCCTACGAGAAATAGTTAAAGATAATAGAAATAGAAATTGTTCGACACATAATTGTTTTTAAAACAAACCATAATCCATGTGATCAAATGCCACCATCAATAACTCACATCGGAACGAATGAACTCGTCCTCACTTTCCTCTTCATCCTCATCAACCTCATCTTCATCGTCCTCGTCCACCACTCGTCTCTTCTTCTTTCCAGCTCTTGACGACGACCCTCCAACATCATAACTCGATCCACCAGGATTAAAACATGGTCCACCCATATTAACACCTGAACTACCATACTCGGGAAGTCTACCGTATGGAGGATATGGCTCGGGAAATGGTGAATAACCAGGATAAGGGTAGGGGTATGGTCCAGGATATGGAGAATATGGTAAAGGGTATGGTGGAACATTTGGTGGGTTGTAGGGAGGTACCTCATAATTGGCATCTTGTGCCAAATGTTGGATCATAGGCATGGAATAATCATAGTTGTAATTATTCCTCATTTGCATTGAATCTCTCCAAACTTCCCTACACTCAATAGCATTTAACTCACGGTTCCAATCACCCCATCCTGAATCAAAACCACTTTGGGTATTACCCGGAAAACTCCCCATTTGAGGTTGAGATGGCGCTTCCATATAGGCTCCGGGTTGTGCCCCCACACTTGGTTCGATCCAAGGTCCCAAAGTCTTGTTAATCCTATCCAATGCTTTTCCAAAACTAAAAGCATCCCATATCTGACTCTCCAACCTCACTCTACACTTCCTCAACTCATTATCATTAAAATACCCAAGATTTTTAGCCAACGTGGTCACATAATGACCTCCACAAACATCACTTTGTTTCTTAATCCCCGGTGCTCTCTTAGAAAGATACTCGACAATAATCCATGCCACATTCCCATTCTTGTCTTCCTCCAACAACTTCATCACCCATAGGTCCGGTTGACTACATTTGTCTTGACCACCGCTCCTATGTATCAATCCCCAAGAAATCAACTTTTGTAAAACCTTCAACAACGGATTCCTAATCCTAGAAGAATTTCTCCTAAGATAAGTTTGATCACCAATTCTATTCCAATAATCATCAATACCCGTGTATTGATCATTAGCTCTAGCTAAACTCACAAAATATGGTCCAAACAACCTATGATTAACCTCACTCTCCTCATACAAACCAAGGGCAACTGCAAAATTTGACAAAGATAAAGCATGTTCGCGACCACACAATCTAAACCAAATACAAACATCCCCAAGAACATCATTTACCTTTCTATCAAAGTAGAACGTAGAAAAGAACTCCAAACACCATTCCTTGTAAACATTCTCACGAATACTAAAAGCTCTTTCCCAAGAATAATCTTCAAACCTATCTCCATCACCAGGATACACATAAATCATAGTCATCATGCTCCTCAATTGATCCTCACATTCATACTCCGCAAGCAATTCCCAATCAATCAACCTAGGCTTAGCAATCTTCCTCTCTTGAAGTTTTGAAAGACGTTCCCTATACGCATTCTTCTCATCTTTGTTTTGCACATTAGAAAACTTGACATTATCATTAGACTCCGGTTTCAAACTGAAAGTAATCCTCTTCCTCTCGTTCCTTTTCAAATACTTGTTAACAATCGGATTTCTTTGATTTCGTCCCAATCTTGCAACATTTCCCTGAAAGAAATCTCAAATTATGTTAGTATATAAGTATAAGAACTAATACCAATCAATTTAGAAACTAGAAAACACATTTTCAAAAATGTCAAAAAAAAAATTCGAGCCGTCCATCCGATCGGTTTGAGGTCCAACCGATCGGATGCAACTTTGGCATACTCCAAACCAATCGGTGGCAACTCGCAACCGATTCGGTTGGAGTTTCTGTATACTACATTCATCCTCAATCCATCCTAAACGTTTCCCAATCAATCCGAGCTTCTTTCTAACTTGTAATCTCCTATTCTTGAGTACTTCTAACATTCAAACTCTCCTATCAATGATTCTTAACATTTCCAATCATCAACCTAACGATTCTATAAAAACCAAGAACATCATCTACTAAAATCTTCCAATTAGTGCTCTAATCAACAATGCAATAACCTAACATCACTAATTATCAATCATATAACTTCTGGGATTCATCAATTGCAAATAAACTAGCTCTAAAGATTATACCCAATTCAATCCGAAAATTCAATCAATGAATTCTTACTCAAAACTTAACCAATTGATCTAATTCTTTTTGCAATACCTTCTCCTATCATCTAATCACTTATCCCCAAAATATTACATCTCAATTCGAACTAATTCAAAAATACCCAATTCGTGACCTAATTTCAATCATCCGAATTAAAACTTAATTGAACAAAATTAATGATATAACTTACTTGACTTGATGCCATTGATGATTAATTATCACTCCTGCAACCTTCTAACAACTTCTTATGGTCGAATTTTTAACCCAAATTTTTGGTGGATTGTGTGTATGTGTTTTTCTTAAGTTTTTGAAAATTTTGGTTTATATATTCAACTCCATCCGATCAGTTGTGAATACATCCGTTCGGTTTTGTATGAAATTGATTTTTCAAAGTTTTTTCTCCACTACTAAACTTGACACAAGTGCTAGTAGTTCTTTCTTTTCTCAAAACTTATTATCTTGTATGTATTCCAAACACACTTTGTCTACCAAAAATTTGGTCATCTACTTCTACTTCTAAACTTAAAACTAAAACATAACTTAACCTCTAAAAACTTAAACTAAATAAATCAAAAGATAAATAGATAAAAATAGATAAATAAATAGTCTTATTCAAACATGAAATGCATAAAACCTAAAAACATAAAATAAAATGCATGAAAAATAAAAATACGAAACAAACAAACTAGCACAAGATGTGCTTTATTCTTGTGATCATTCTTCTTCATCCATAGAAATATTCATTCCTAAGAATGTCTTCTCCACGATACTTGTTTGCCAACTTCCTAGTAGTCTTTTGAGTTTTGAAAGTTCGTGCAAAGTTCCTTCCACTAGGACATGTGATATCAAATTTGCAATGCCAATCACCATCTCCTTTTTCTCTTTTGTAAATGCTATGACCTTCGAAACCCCATTCCAAGTTCTTCAATTGGACCGGTAAAGATCCAAGAAAATCTGTCAACTTGTTAAACACAAAAATATTTTTAAATGGATTAAAGAAAGCCTCCATTGCTAGAGCTCTTTCCATTTCATCTTCAATATCAAAGAAACTAGGTGTGCATGGACCAAACTTAGGCCTACCATCTTCATCCCTTCCTACTTCAAAGCAACCAAGGTAATCCTCCTCTTGGTCCTCATCATTATCATCTCCATTACTACCCCCTCTTGGCTTTGGATAGTAAGTATTCTTAAGAACTCCATCATCAATTGTCATGGTACCTTTTCCCATATCTATTATAGCTCCACAAGTTCTTAAAAATGGTCTACCTAACAACAAAGGTAGTTCCTTATCAACCGCAACATCCAACACAAGAAAATCCGCCAAGAATGCTTGATAACCAATTTGAACTCTCACATTTCTTACTTCTCCCATCGCTTTTGCCTTAGAATTATAAGCCATAGTGAGTTTAGAATTGTTAGGTATAATACTCACATATTTCCTTAATCCTAACTCTCACATTTCTTACTTCTCCCATATTTCCTTAATCCTAACTTATGATACAATGGATAAGGCATAATACTCACACTAGAACCCGTATCGGCTAATGCATATAAAGGAGTTGTCCCATTAATTTTAACCGGTAAAACAAAATTTCCGGGATCATTCATTTTCTTTGGGAGCCCATTCTCAATTATCCTTCTCTCCTCTACTTCATCAAAACTATTATCATCCAACTTAGACTTTGCCAACATAACTCCATCTAATTTCTTCCTATACTCTATATAATTCCTCAACACCTCAATGACCGGTTTGTTTTCCATCAATTCACTAATTTTTGCTTCAAGATTCTCCAAGATAGCTTGTTTTTGCTCTTTGGTTAAAGGTTTGGTACTTTTTGGTGAATTTGGTGGTATTTTGGATGATGATGATGATGATGATTTGTTTTCTTTTTGGGTGGAGGGTTGGGTTAATTTGTTCAATGGTGTTTTGTTTCGGTTAGCTTTCCCCATCTTATAAACTTCATCCCTTCCTTCCTTCATCATTTCCATTCCTTCACAAACATCAACAAGCATTTCATTCACACACTTCCCTTCTTTCAAATCACTTATGTTAATTCTTAACTCCCCAAGTGCAAAATCCAAAGTACACTTGGTATTCACTAAAAAATCTCTACCAAAGATCACTTCCGGTTCATCTTCATTAGTATACTCCAAAACCGCAAAATCAACTTTAAAGATGTGACCATGAATATTCACTCTAACTCCTTTCACTTCCTTCTTACCATAACTTCCATAATCAAGCCTAACAAAACCAAGCTTGTCAAGCATTTCTTCCGAAATGTAATTGTCTTCATATTCCATATTCAATTCCGCATCCCACGCTTTAACTCCTTCCACCGCACAATGTGTAGAATACCTCATGTGTGGAGCATCATATTCCTTAGGTGGTGCTCTAGTGAAAACAACAACTTTTCGCTCCTTCTCCTTCTTTGGGTAACACATTTCATGTGGCAAATAAGAAACATTGTCACCAACAACCTCTTCTCCTTCTAAATCCAACTTAGCTTTTTCCAACATGCTCTCCAACTTTTCCAAGGAATCACCGGAATCCTTGAACATATCTTCCAAGTCTTTCAAATATGCATAAATCTGACTCAAACTCTTCATTTCAACTTAAGCACTTACTAACTATAACATAACCATAAAAAAAAAATCCAAATCATTAGCATGAGGGTTAGTTATAATCAAATAACTCTTAATATGAAATAAGAACAAGTAAATTAACTAAATAAAACACTAAGAATAGAAAATAAACTAAAAAATAAAAATATCTAAAATTTTACCGAGACGCCCAACCGATCGGTTTGAAATCCATCCGATCGGATGGCACAATATTACCTCCTCCAACCGATCGGTTGGAACCCGCAACCGGATCGGTTGGAGTTTTCTGCACTAAAAATATTTTTTTTTATATAAAACTAATATTTAATAAAACAATAATTATAAAATCATTTAAAGCATTAACTAAGGTGTCTTTAAAACTACTAAATCATTAATTAAAATTAAAATTACTAAAAACATTAAAATGACTTATAATTACAACTTAAAACTATTAATAACTAACATTAATTATATAATTATTAAAACTAATTAACTAAAAACAGAAAAATAAACATTAATTACTAAAAACAGAATCCTATAAAATTTAACGAGACCACCAACCAATCGGATGAGCATCCATCCGAATCGGTTGGTCAAAAACCAAAAATTTTTTACTTTTTTTTTTACTCTAAAAACTTTAAAAATTTTAAGAATTACAAACAATTTTATTACTAAAAACTAAAAAATTAATCAAATTCCCGGCAACGACGCTAAAAAACTTGATGTGCGTTTTATTAGTACAAGTTTTAAAATTTATAAACACGAATTATCTGATTATTATCTAGCACATACGAGCAAGTATACTCGTCCGGTGTAATAAAGGTGGGTAAGTCGAGATCGTCCCAAGGGATTTGGTGGTTTTAGTAATAAGAAAAACGTTTGTTAAATAAGGGTTGTCAATCCAAATTAATGTAAAATCTTAAAAGAAAATCAATAAAAACTAAACATATACTTGTGTATAATTCCTTGATTGGTAATTAGGAGTATCGTAACAATTTAAGTACAAAGTTTGGTGTAAAACTTGTTATGATGCGCAACTAAAAATGAGTAGTTATACAATCTATGATGTATGTCATGTTTTCACTACCACTAAGAATTCTATCACCTAAATGACTCCTTTCGGACATATCAAATTAGTATGACAATCCTATAAACACATGGTTGTTTAGAAAATCAATTCTTTTCTTATGACGTCTCAAATCTATTTTAACAAGTAAATAAGATGGTTGTCAAGCATCCTATTCCATACTAATTTGGTGCATTAATATTTTGGAATAAAAACAAGTTGAAATTCCTTTCGGACCTATTTTTCAAGAAATTGTTTTTACCGACAAATTAAGCAAGAAAAGATATTATTTCAACAAACTCATAAAATAGATATGTTTTCATGCATCACCTTTTTCATAAAATAATATTCCATTAACCAATCACATCATATACACAAGTATATCACAAATTACTCCATAGCAATCATATTAAAACACAAGTAAATAAGAAAACTTTCATAAATCTTAAAGTAACAATTGTTCATTATAAGTATCAAGGTGTACCTAGTCTTGAGAATTACAATGAATAAACTTGTGGAACTCTAGCAACCACACTCCTCCAATTGCTCACTAACGTAAGTAAATAACTCCACACTCGAACCAATGCTTGAGACTCTAACTCAACACGTTATGGATGTTTTTACAACACTTAGTAAACTTTCAGGCAATAGAAGATAAACTAACCAGATTTGGTGTAATACTAAGTTAGATAATGGTGGTACAAGTAACTCTAGGCCCTAAGTAGTCATTATATAGCATAATGACACTTATCCTTCAAGTAAAAACGTCCATCCTTAGTTAATAAGCAGAAATGATCAGCCACACATGATTATGGGGAGTAAATTCGCCAATAAATGCAAAACTTGTAACTTCAGTCAACCCTATCCGATCGGTTTCTCGCCATCCAATCGAATGGTCAATCTTTGGCACGTTTCCAGCCGAATCGGTTGCGAGTTGCAACTGATCGGTTGGAATCTGTCTGAACCATATTTCTATGTCTTTTCTTTGTCGTTTTACGTTGCATGTATTATTTTTCTTCGTGGCATGACTTTGTCCATTAGAACTTGATATTTCCTTGATAATTTCGTGTAGACAACCTTTCTTTATCAAATCCTATTGTCCATGCAACGTTTCTTTCTTCCTTGATCCTCTTGAAACTCTCCAAAAATGCATGTCCACTTCATTTCTTCATCTTTTAATCATTTTTACCTGCTTTTGGCTATATTTGCATGCATAAACACTTTTCCACGATTAAGTAACAAATATATACAAATATGACCAATTTCCACTCATAAAACAAACAATAACGCGACTAAAAATATGTTAATTTTGAGCGTTATCAACACTGGACTTGGAGGACTTTCAAACCCGCTATCATTCAAACACAACATTTCACACTTAGATTCACGGAACCTCTTCTTAATAAAAACTCTGATATTTTAATGAATTATAACTCATTTTATAAAAACATCTCTTTTCAAGTCGTTTTCTATTATTGTGACTATGATTCCATGAGGTAATACCCCAGACCTAACATCCGTTGCAGTCTGTAAAAATGGGGGTGTTACAGCAACTTGCAAGATTTTATCCGCCGGATAAAGGAGCTTGTTGACTAGTGAAGGATACTCTCAAGTTGGATACTCGGGGAGTGGAGTAGCACAAGGAAAAAGAGTCCTTGTAGACCAAACCACTATAAATATCCGTGTTGTGGTTTGATCATTTCTTTCTTTACTTATTGTTTTATTATTTGCAATCGTTGATCTCACGTATAGTTATCAAAGCAAATTAAATTTAAAAAACAGTAAAACTATTCAACCCTCTTCTAGTTTTTCACAGTTCCCATGAAGACTGTCAGGTGATCGTCCGGGTCTGTTGTGCCATCTACGTTCGTAACTTGGTGGGAACATTGATGCCGTCTGGCATGTCATAATCTCATATTCGTTTGGTAAATGGTAAAGCTACCAAATCGCGAACATCTTTCTCCGTCTCTTTGAATATAAAGGGCTCATGGTAAAATCGTTATTTAGCACAGGTATTCTTTTAGTTGTATCATTTAAGGGCGTTCCTCCGATGGTGGCACGAATTTTTTGAGGGTTAATTGTTGTGGCTTTCTACGAAAGCGTTTTCTTTTGAATTTCCGGGATGTAACTCATCTGAATCTGAGTTCAATGGTTCAATGATCAGTGGATCAACGTTTGCACAAACTCGTTGGTGCAGAACGTCTTTGAGCTTTTGGGTAAACGCCTTGTACATGGCATTCATTCGGTCAAAGTTATGAACCACGAATTGCATCACAGGGTCTTTTGTGTCTGGTTCAGAGGTCGAGTCACTGGCCCTCCTGCATCGTGGGTCATTTTGGTTGGCTCGACATTGGGCTCGTCTTTATCACCCATTGTTTCTTGAGCTGGAGTTTGAATTGAGTTATCTCCTGTCATGGTTATGATTTTGTCGTTGCTAGGGGCAGTAGTAGGGTTTCTTTCCGGTCCCACGGATGGCGCCAATTGATGCTTCGCTGAATCACGGGTCAGAGTTTATGGGCCTAAGTTGCTGACTTAGCACTTTTAATATGACCCGGATACTTAACATCATTTAGAAAGAATGAAACGTTGTGTGAATGGGAGACGTAGTCTAGTGAAATATTATTAGGGGACCGTTTTTACTATGGGGAATGATGGTTTTTCGGGTGGCGATTCCCTGCAGGTAACTAACATTTAAGTATGCAGTTTTACGCCACAATTCCTAAAAGGAACTGAGTAACCATATTGTGGAGGTTTATTGGTTTTTGGATATTTCCCTTATGCTAATGCTTTCATTAGCTAAGCTACACAAGGAGAGATATCAAGAGAATGAATAATAGGAAAGTGGAAAGAGAAGTGGATGTCTGTTACTCTTCTTCGACTTCCTATTTATAGGCGCAAGGAAAACAGCTGTACGTCACTTCATTCGTAAGAATATCTGATAATATTTGTGAAGATATGTTAAATCTCTTACAACATCACCCATGTGCATCATTTTTAAAGAATATTGATTGCATCATATTTATTAAATGAATATTGCACCATATTTCCTTTTGCCATATTTTTATATAGCTATGGTCATGTTGCAATATATCTGTTAAGGAGTATTAAATCATATATTTTAAATATTAAAACATGAGCATGTAGGATACTTCCTTTTGCTACATTAATTGACCATATTTTATATTTGATGCATTGCCACATTGAATGAATGACTATATTTTATATTTGACCCATTTATATGGTTACCCCATTAATGGGTTTCTATGGTGGTCTCGGTGATGGCAGTTGTTGTGGTGGTGGTGATGGAGGATAAGGAGGATGATCAAAAGAGAGAAACAATGTGTTTATGTTTTGTATGGGTTGTGAAAGAGAATGACATATATGTGAAAGAAAAAAATATATGTGTGAGAGATAAACTTTATAAAAAAATATTTATTTGGTGGATTTTAGGTATTGGGAAAGAAAAAGTATGGTGGTGTAGAAACCACATGACTCATTGTCAAACCCTTAAGGCATAAACTGTTAAAAAAATATGTTTAGTTAGATCTAACCCCACTTAATATTGACCAATTAACAATATGTGTGTGTGTGTTTTATTTATATATATATATATATATATATATATATATATATATATATATATATATATATATATATATATATATATATATATATATATATATATATATTTCACCTTTCACAAAAGAGGGAACCACCTTGTATTTCTCGTTGGGCCCGCCACTGGGTCTACTCCTCTTAAGCCATTGACAATAGGAGACTCCACTATATTAACATGCGCTAATTGTGGTCTCCACTTGACATGTCTAAGACGATGGTTACGACTTCAAGTTCCACTCCAAAAACTCCATTTATAATCATGTCTAACATGATTTTACCACAAGTCTACCTTATCATCCTTATATATGCCACTTACATCTTATTTTCTTAAGTCTTCGTTTTTTACCAACACTCAACTGATACAACATAACTGGTCTAGTTCTCACTCTATAAAGATTTTCCTTTCAACGTTAGAGATACTTTAGTGTCACATATGACTCATGTAGTCGCACTTCACTTCAATCGTGCTTTTATACAGCGTGTTACATCATCTTCTATCCTTTCAGATTTGTATATCACCGAGCCTATATATCTAAAGAACTCCTTTGGCTGTAAGATCTGGTCTCTGATACGGATTCATGCTTTCTCGTCATGGTCATTCACGCTCCTATCGAATCCGCATCGTAGATATTTCGTCTTATCTCTAATGATCCGTAAGCTTTTGTGTTTTAGCGCCTCCCTCCACTACTCCAATGCATTCCTTACCCCCTCATTCGTTTTCATAACTAACATAATATCATCGGTAAATATCAACCACCATAAACCTATAAGATTTGTGTTTTTTTGTATCCTTTGTGACAACTCATAAAGAATGGCTTATAGACATTTAACATGAAAAACTTACTCGCTGAAAGACTCTTTATTAGCTAAAAAACTTGTGTCATAATGGTACCTCTTATTACGCCGTTAAGGCTAGTTGCAGTAATGGAAGGAGATCGACACACTCGATCGATTCCCCATCGATTCTTTTATTGTGGCAACTCGATCGCGGTATGATTTTTTTGGAACTTGGTCGTCTAAGCAATCGACAATCGCTTGCCTTTTTTTTTTCTTTGTGTGTGTGTTTAATTAAATATAAAAGGTATTTTTGTGGGGTATATTTTTTATAGTGTAGGTCGTCTTACTGGGGCACCTAATCGCCTGAAGATTGCTGAAGAGAGAAAGCTGACGTGACAGTAAAAATGGAGAAGATTGTCTCTCCTTATTATGTCTCGCCAAAAAAAATTATTTTTTTGACAAAAATATACCGTTGGTCCCTAAACTTTCCACGAAACATCACAGGGCACCCTAACTTTCAAAATTCGTCGCCAGGCGTCCAAACCTTAGGAATTTGAGTCCGATTGCGTCCCTTGACCCATTTGGGCAAGCTCAACGAACATTTTATGTTCTAGTTTCAGGGGTATAATAGTCCAATCACATTTTCAACCATATCTAAGTTAAATCTAACCCAAACTCCTTTAATACCATAATTTTTGTGCTTAGTTGTTGTTTCTTTGAAGTTAGCAAGCATGGATCTTCATGGAAATTCACCATATTAGTGTGTTCTTTCCTCAAATGGGGTATTGTTAACATCTCGTTAAGTAGCAAGTTAGTAAATTATATCATGACTAAAATACACCGTTGGTCACTAAAATACACCTTTGGTTACACAGTCATTCACTTTTTGGGTGTATGTTGACTTGTGAAAGTCAAACTAGTTAAATCCAAACACCCGCTAAACTGCATATGCAGATACAAACATGCAATTGAAAGCAAAAACTCAGAAAATGCAAGATTAAGATTATCATTTAAAATATATTTCGTTACATAATGACATTAATCCGAGGCGTATGCCAAATGGACATCATCATAACTGAATGTTTCTAAACATTCATCTTCTTCAGTTTCATCATTTATTTTTTTATCCATTTTTTTCTAATTTCCTAAGTGCAGCCTTCTCTTTCCAATGCTCCTCAGCCGCTGCAGAACGCCTTCCTTGTATCACTTCAGCATGGCTTCCTTCTGCCTACTCCTTTCCTTCTTCCTGCTCCTTTGCTTCTTCCTTCTCCTTTTCATCTTCCTCCTATTCCAACGCAGCTTCTAGTTGATAGTACCAGCTTTCATCACCTTCAACTTTGGCCGACTGTTGTTGGTTAGATCAGGGTTTTCTACTGCCACATTTGCTTCAATAGTTGGCCTTTTGGTCAATTATTTGTCTTGGATAGCATCCGCATCTCTTGGTCGTTTATTTCCGGACAACATGATTTCAAGTGAATGTGATAGATGTGTTTGAGGTTGATGATATAAGTTTGGTATGGAGCAACATGTGGAAGTAACCAATATATACACAAAAAATGGGGAAAACAAAGAGTCTATTTTAAATTTTGAACTCTTCGATTCCCCATTATTTGTTGGAAATATACAGGCATTTAGACCTAAATAGAGCGTGTCAAGGAAGACACTGTTGGTCCCTCAATTTGTCTATGTTGCCGTTGGTATATTTAAAACTCCCGCCCATTATTAAGTTTAGTGTTTACACTTTGACTCATGAATTTTCAATTATGACTTTAGATAGTCAAACTTCAAAAGTCAAATTGGCATATCCATAAGGCTTGCCTCCAGTAAGGAGAGACAATCTCTCATCAACACAAACTTAAGTTCATCAATAATTAAAAGAGTACATCGATTAAAAACACTACATTAAACATTACATAAAACATCAAGAAAGTACATGGATATGAGATTTAGCGTTTATGTAAACCATGTATTTATAAGAAGATAGCAAGGAAAGAACGAATCTGACCCAAGTTGTTTAGTGCTCCAATAAATAAATAAAGACAAAACTAATTGAAACTATTATAGTAGATAAAGTGCATTGCAGGGAAGATCATAAAATTACATTAACATAAACTCATGGAAGAGACGTTCAATTAATGACTTTGTTTTCACTGTTGGTCCCTCATTTTGACTGTCGGATTTCGCTTAGGTTAGATCATAGTTAAATAGTGATTGGACTATTATGCCCCTGAAACTAGAACATAAAACATGCGTTGACATTGCTCAAATGGGTCAAGGGACGCAATCGGCCTCAATTTCACATGTTTTGAACGCCACACTACGTTTTTAGAAAGTTAGGGTGCTATGCGATGTTTTGTGAAAAGTTTAAGGACCAAGAAATTGTTGTTTCATGTCCGATTTATTTAGATTGTACGAGGTGGACCACCCGCGCGTTGCCCCAGGGTTTCTGGAATACAAATTATTCAATCGCTTAGTTTTAACATTTTAAAACAATACAACTTGTCTTGTCACCTTTTTCTAACCGTATAATCTAGACCTTCAAAAACCAACAATAAATCTAATCATAACTCTACATACCACCACCGTAACACGACCATGAAGTCCCAACTGATCTGAAACATATGGTTAACTTATCTCTTTCGATCCTTGAAACACATATACCTGAAGTTCCAATCAAAGCATTCTCACACTTTATAATCAGGATTAGCCTGCAAAATCATGATATCTTATTCACCTTCCAGTTTATGTGACATATAATACATTCCAAGAATATGGTGAGAATTGTACCTTAAAATCACCATGGTCAGTAATATTGAAGAAATATGTTGTGATTTACTCTTACACGAAATCCCTTAAGATATAAACATTTCTGTTTGCTCTTTCATCACTTGTGAATATGAAGTGATCAGGAACTAAGACAACTTTGCAGTCCCAACCTGAATATCCAAATAAAGTTAACTGTAAAAAGAATGGATTTGCACATACCGTTTACAGGCAAAATTGAAAAATGTATATTTTCAAAGTATGTATACCTTTGCGGGTCAGAAAAACTGAATGGATTCATAAAATTACACATACACCATCAGTTCTTACAACAAATATGCACCTTGAGTTTCTGAACTGTGGATGTCGATCAACCTTGAAAATCGAAAGAACATTATATTAAATCACAATACGCAAGTAACAATATTTAAAAAAAAAAATTGTAGCATGAAAGTCGATTCAAGATATTCGATCCGAGTTTTAAACAACTGTTGTTGGCCATGCACGGGTCAAGAACTCAAGATTTCTGAAGACAAAGACTTTAAGTGAATTATAAACAGGCAAAGACTCATTGTCAATGAAATTAACAACTTTATTTTGTATTATTGGTCGGAAAGTGAGGTCAGTATGATCACGGATTAAAAAAGATGATGGATATGAAAATGGTGAAATAACCATCAAATGTCAAGGTATGGTGATTAACATTGGGAAGACCAAGTTTTTGCTAAATGTGGACATAAAAGAGTATAAATGTTTGTTTATTAATTCGAGGTACTGCATTGCTAATCATTATCAGCAGTAATACACATACATAACCTGAAACCCCAAAAATTGAAAATAAACACACCTGTGCGTAGTAGCCGTTTATAGTTATAGAGTTCCTGCTGGTGTTCCATTACAGTTTGTAGCTCTGCGCCAAACATTACACGACCTGTTGCTGCTGATATTTTGTCTTTGTAAATCATTCCATTACAGTTTGTAGCTCTGCGCCAAGCCATTCTTATATTTGCAACGAAAATAGTAAAATAAAAGAGCAATTTCAAATTAGTTATTACCTTAAGCTTCTTTTTTTAGGTAAAGGGTTTTATACCCGGTGAATACCTTAAGCTCCTTCTCTGATGCTTGCCCAGCTTCTTTCTCGGCTTTCTTTTTTGCTTATGTTGCTGTCAGGTTGAAAAGGATCAATTAACGTTTACATACCTTGAGATCCACCACTGCTTGTACCACCATTCGCAACAGCTGCAACACCAATAAATAAAGAACCAACCGAACATCCTTCACCTTCGCCTTGATCCAATATGTAATACCCGCTTTCTTAAACATCGCTTCTCAAATATCAGTTTTTTTATCAATAGATGATGCCAAGCAACCATCATCTTCTAGCACCTTTTTTCAAACGTAAACCACACCCATTACAGCCCCAACTTCAGCCCCTAACGCATCCATTTCAGTCCCATCTCGGCATCGAAACACACCCACTTCAGCGACCATTCCAGCGCCCAATTCCATCCTTTTTCAGCCCCCGGTTTAGCATCTACATATCCTGATTTCAGCCCCCAAACCCATTCATTTCAGCCTACAAATCCACACCCCCAAAGTCATCCATTTTCATCCCCTAAACCCACACGTTTCAGCGCCCATTTGAGAACCCAAACACACAAAATTTGAGGCCCTGTTTCGCCACGATTTAAGACACCTATATAGAATGCTTATATAAGTAGATAGATTTGAAAATATGTCGACGCTTAAGCCGAAATCAAATAAGGCTAAAGAAACACCACCTGCTTATTATAAATAAGGCGTATAGGAAATAGTGTGTAAATAGATAGTAACATAAAGAGTGTTTGAGAAGTAATTATATCGAAAAAAAGTAACCAAACACTCCCAACTGTATAAAATATTTACGGAAACACTTTTTTTGAACAACTACGATTATCAACATGGCAGTGATAGCGAAATACAAACACAAACCCAAGACACAACCATTACACCACAGTTTAATTGATTTAGTACCTAGATTCCTATCGAAAAGAATTCCAGATAAGAAAGAACCGTCATTCAGTCACTGTGGTCGCAAGCACGCACTCACTAATTTTATTACCACTAATGGCACCATGCGAGATTACCTGAAAAAGACCCAAAAGCATTATTAAATTAAAAGATGGTAGCTTTGATTACATTAAAGAATAACAATCGGGTATAAATGGCAAAACAAACGGGTAAAATTCAAAGCGCGGTTAAATTGGGTTGATCTGCTAACATTTTTAACTCGTTGAGCATGTTTGACCCGTTTCCTTTGTAGCCAACTTTTATATTATATATTCATATGCATTGAAACATTTAGAAAGAGCATGCTTCCTTAGTTTGGTACACACTTAACAGGTTATTACTGGTCTACATAGAATATAATGAAAAAGTTAGCAGGCTTCCATCCTTACTTCTTTCAACTCCATGGCCCCGCTTTGACAAAGATATCCCCAGCAAGCATTTCTGACAAATTCTCCACTTTTCGCCGCTTTTTGTCACTAACCTTAACCACACCACCAGGCTTCAGCCCTTGCGTAGCTGAGCTGCCTTACTCCTTTTCGCAACAAAAGTATGTGGGTACACCTGAAATGAAAACATGAAACCGATTTTATTGGGACGTGTGATACTAAAAAAATATTTATCAGATTAGTCTAGCATTGAGTGCATACCAAGCCGGAGGTGGTCGATCCTCACCATAGTATTTTTCAACCTAGGTACTCTTACACTATTAGCTGGAAGTGCAGGAAGTTACCATTTTCAACTAACGCTGCTGCAAATCCAAATATAAACAAAATTAAATAAACACAAAATCTACATGAAAACAAAAGCGACCCCAATATACATCATATAATTTTAACCACTATAGACTCTTTACATAACAACGATTCGCAAAATACATAACATATATGTTCAACAATAGCATAAAAGTTTACAATTGAGGTTGGGAGAGGTTCCACAGGTTAATAGTACCACATAATTTTATCGTAACAAATACCTTTTGGAAAAGTCCATCATCCTTTTTTGTTCATCCTCACGACGCACAATCACAGATTGCACTTTCTCCTCATGTAATTGATCCCAATCTATACAAACAAAACACACTTTACAATCAGATCACATAATTTAGGCTAAAAACCACTTCGTATTAAAAATGTGAAATTGAGCCTTCTCATTTTCTTTTTACCTACTTAAAGCTTTTATATCTAATAAGCACTTTCAGTTGAGTGGCTCCCAACCTCCTTAATTTACCCGAAACTAAGCGGATAACATAAGCAATTTTTGGAAATAGCGATGAACCTAACCTGAACTTATAGTTATATACTACTTTTTTACAAAACCGATGTAAAAGATATCTAATTTTTGGGCTTTCGAGTCAACCCAACGTCAACCTAAGACTGTATCAAAGTTAACTGTTTGTTATGCAGGCTCTGTACATAATTGATAAAAAAAAATTTACAGATACAATAATCCTAAATTAAACGATACAATAGAACACCCACAATTGATCCATACCCAATTTCTCCAAAAGCTTAACAGTAAACAAAAACACATCACATATTCACACCCAACAAATCCAACCAAACATCCAATACAAAAACAAACTCCTTAAACTTAAACTATAACCTAAAAAATTCACCTAATGCTTCTAATTTTTACCTAATTTACAAATTCGAATAGAAAAAAACTGAATATATACAACAACACTGAAAATAATTTGATTAACATACTTCAAGTTAAAAGTGAATCCAAGATCCTAAACAAATAAAAATACCCAAAAAAAAAAAATATGAAGATATTGAAAAAATTAAGAAACCACTCACGGGTCAAAGAGGTGTTCGTATTTGCACTTCTTTTTTGTAATTCATGAACCCCTCTCAAAATACTTCGAACCTGCAATGAAACAAACACCCATGAATAAAAAATTAAAGTTTTTTTATTGAAAAAAAAATTGGAACCTTCGTTTGTGTAGCAAAACCCTCTTTAATCCCGGCCCTGAATGGCCGATGAAAGATATAGCGGGTCGCGAGATCTGGGTGTGTTTGATGAATCAAGGCAAATCGATCTTTTTTTGTGCGTGGTTTGTGTGTGAGCTGTGTGATTTGTGGAGAGGGAGAAGAATCGAGAGATAAGAGAGAATAAAATAATATTATTACTGTTCCTATAACTGTTCCCCTCTCACATAACACTGTAGCTGGGAAAAAATATTACAGTATAAAAAAAAGTTTTGGGGGTATAGCCCAACTGATAGTATTGTAGTACAATATAATTTTTTGTCTTTCTAGTAAGCCGAGATATAGACGAAGAAAAGAATAAAAAAATAACATAAAAATAGAATAGACAAAGGCCACCGAGTCAAAACTCAAAACCCACTGTGAAAAACAAAAACCCCAAATTCGCCTTGGAAGACTTGGAACCCTCTCTCCTTGTAAACTGGTCAGTTCTTCCATTTGATTTTGCCCTAATTATATCATCATACCCAAATCGCAAACAATTAATCTAAACCCAATGTTAGTCCCTACTTTTTTAATTATGTTTTAGGGTTATTCTCTTTAATAATTATTCACCCTTAATTTGAGGTATATAAATAAAACTATGTTGTTGCTAATTTAAGTATATCTAAGTTATCACAAAGACATGCATTAACTTGATGGGTGCTGTAACCCTAGTCAATTAGCTCTTGGGGGTGTTTGGCATTGTGTTTTCAAAGTGGTATATTAGTCCGTATTTTTCTAAATTTTAGGGGGTGTTTGTTTAAGTTTATATGTGGGCTTATGAGCTTATTTGGTTTCGGCTTTTATTTCATAAGCCTCAATTTTCCGGCTTATTTTGATGATTATCGGTTAATATAAGTTTATTATGACATAGTAAGCTTATATAAGCTCGAAGGTTATAAATAAGCCAAAAAATCAGGGCTTATGACGCTCGTAAGCTCACATATAAGCTTAAACAAACGCCCCCTTATGTTATTTGTTTTCGGTTTATATTTCATAAGCTCAATTTTTTTGGCTTAGGGCCTGTTTGGTAAGAGCTTTTTGAGGAGCTGTTAGCTTTTTGTTAAAAAAATAATCTCATCTAAAGTAAATAGCTCTGTTTGGACACATTAACTTTTAGCTTTTATTTCAAACAAATAGCTCCTAAATGAAAAGCTGATTCATGAAGCTTTTTAAAATCTTGGAGCTGTTAAACTTTTAAATTACTGATATACCCTCCAAACATTTGTTTACAATTATAAATATGTCCTTTTATGTCATTTTACATCTTATAATTACATTTAACAGCTAATTTACCAAACACTTTTATTAAAAAAAAGATACAGCTTGTAGCTCATGTTAACAGCTTTACAGCTTACAGTTAATAGCTTACAACATACAGCTTACAGCTAGTTTTGCCAAACATACCCTTAATTTGAAAACTTGTGGGTTTATATGAGTTTGTTATGAGATACTTATATAAGCCCATAAGTCTCAAAATAAGCTAAAAAATTAGGCCTTATTAAGCATTAGCTGAAAACAAACAAGGTCATAAACCTATAAATAAGCTTAAACAAACACTCCCTTATAGTATAAATAGTTTAGGAGGAGCTGAAACATAAATGTTACTTTTTGTGTAAATCTTTGAATAGTCAGAATTTGTCAAACGCTCTTGCAACTTGTTAATTGATTATTGCAACTTTAGTCAGAAACAGTTAATCAAAAACTATATCTTGTAGTTCGTTTTGTTACAGATGATTATTTTATACGTAGTATTACGTAATTATTTTTAGGATTAATTTCATATATCACCCTACTTTCATGATTAATTTCATATATACCCAAAATGCAAGTATTGAATGCGTAATGTACAATGTTTTTAATGCATGTTTGGGTATATATGAAATTTCCAACTAAAAGGAGGGGAGATATGAAATTGCCCCTTGTTTTTAATAATGCAATGCATGCGTTTATGTTAGCTTATTTAGAAGTGCTTTTGGGTGTTAGCATATAAGCTCACCCCCAAATAAGCCCTTTTTGAATAGAACCTCCATTTTGGCTTCTGTGTAAGGGGTTATGGAGCTCAACAAAACCAAAAAAGTGTTTGGGGTAACAAAAATGGCTCATTGTGTTTTAAGAATACAATATGCTAATAAGCCTTATAAAGAAGCGTAGCAAAACACCCCAAATAAGCTTTTCCAAACACTTTCTAAGTTTGAAGTTCAAAATCAAGATGTAGCTCTTTTTTTTGAAATGCAGGGAGTAGTCATAGATTTGTTTTCATGTATACGTTACGAATCACAAACTGATTGGCCGTCTTCTTTCGTGTGTCTATTTGCAGATAAGAGAGTCATGAATGCTCCAGATCGTTATGAGCGATTTGTGGTTCCCGAGGGCACCAAGAAGTAAAACTTCCCACTTCCATTTGCCCCTCATTTGCATGTTTATACATTTACTAACTCTTTTTTAAATGTTTATTCTAGGGTGGCATACGAAAGGGATACAAAGATCATAAATGCAGCCTCATTCACTATTGAGAGAGAAGACCATACCATAGGGAACATTGTTCGCATGTATGTCTTCTTTTAACTTTAACATAATAATTCGACAGTCAACTTAGTTTCATTAAAAACAAATTTAATTGAGTGAACCTGTATTATACAAACAGGCAGTTGCACAGGGATGGGAATGTGCTCTTTGCTGGTTACAAGCTTCCTCACCCTCTTCAGTACAAAATCATTGTCCGGGTTAGTATTCTTTCTCGTAGTTTGTTTGCTAAAGTATATATATTATTTTCAAAGACAAGGTTTAGGATTGCTAAACACCATATCTGTTTTTTGAATGTGATGTTTGATATATGGTTACTAAAATTCCACTATGTCACCGGTACCTTTGTCCCAAAATTGAGATACACTTCAGTTGAAAGGAAGAAATTTCATATTGAAAAGTTCAATTTCTTTAGTAAGACGTATAACTATAGTAAGATGTAAAGGAACTAATTCCGGTCACTGTCACAGCTTATGAAAAACCACTAACTACTTGCAAAAAGGCATTAACATTTATATCGTATAATAAGAACCATCTTGCTTGTAGTATGTAATAATGAAGACATAAAAGTTCTATAGACCTAAAGTGGATTCCTTTTGATCAATTTTGAGTCTGTTTTTTGATATTTTAATTATTTCTGCTGGTAGGTCTTATAATTGTGATCATTGATAATTTGATTTTGATTATATATATTTAAAAAGAGTGTTGGTATCATTCAAGGTTTTTCTTAGTTTAACCCAAAACTCCTACAACATATTTGTGTGGATTGAGTTCTGAGTTTTTGTTAGAAAAAGATCAGTTAACTCAGATTATGTGAATTGCCCTTCCTATCTTTGAGAGTTGGCAGAATGGGATGGTCCCGTGGGGTGTGGGGGGTTAGTTATTGAGTCAAAATAGGTTAACGTCAACACGGGGTCCGGTCAAAATGTGTTGGGTCAAGCATCTAAATTCCCTTTGGGTCTGTTTGATCTGTTTGACTCGTTTCATCATGAACCAAGTCGTTCATCGACAGGTTTGTGGCGTGTGGTACGGTGGTACCAAGGTTGTCCATCAACCAAGAGGTTGTGGGATCAAGTTTTAATGTTGACAAGACTCTGTGTGTGTGTGCGCCGTTCAAAAAAAAATTATCAACCAAGTTTTTAAAGTTTACCCCTTTGGCGTGTAGATATGAAATTTAACTCAGCTCATCCTAAGTCTGAGTAGATTAGTCAATGTTGCCGCGTATAGTTTTCTTTTCTTTTTCTAGGCAACTACCCTGGACTATTGGGGCTAGCATGTACCCCTACCAATGTATCAGGACTTGATAGCAAGCAAGGACCATAGTGGTCTGGAAATGCATATACAATGCACGTGCGTCTGACTAACACGATGGATGGTACTCAAGTTTTCACAAATTGTGTCTTTTTTTATGGTGTCAAAATCTGGTTGTTGGAGTTACTTGGTGGCCATGTAGAGTTGGTTTTTTTTTCATATAAATATTTTCTCAAATAAATGGTCATTGTAGTTTAACCATGGTTGATGGGGTAATTCACAGGTTCACACAACTAGCCAGTCGTCACCAATGCAGGCTTATAACCAATCTATCAATGATCTTGACAAAGAACTTGATCATCTAAAGGCTGTATTTGAGGTATATATTCTTCTTTCTTAAAAGTGAACGAGTGTGTGAAACTTCATTTTTTTTTTTAAATTTCCTTCCGGTCCTTTTAATCTCATTGATTCACTTTTACAGGCTGAGGTTGCAAGGGTTTCTGGGGATTAAGTAATGATTACGAGTGGGCATAGTCTGGGTCTCTGGGAGACTTGATTGCACACAGACTTCTTATTTTGTATGTTGCTTTGATGTCTCTAGATCCATGTATGTGAAGTAAGTCAAATTTGGGTAACTTTTGTTAGCACATTCAAATCAATTGCCGCTTATGCTTGGTGATAAATGCATTAATCTGAATTTGGCATGTGGATTAAGAAACGAAAGCTGCAATTTGCACTTGTGACTTCAGTAATGACAAAATGTTTGATAAAAGCTAAAGATAATTAGGTAATACAGTCAACGCCTACCCAATATCTGTTTTGGTAAAAATATGAAGAGAGGTCCCCCACGTATACAAACTTTTTCTTTTGATGTTTTTATTAAAGATGTAGGACAGCATCCTAAAGTCTCATGTATGGACTCAATTTTTGTCTGTGTTATGATCCTTGATTCATTTTCGATGGGACAATATAGTCAGATACTCAGATGGCTAGTCGCAAGGATTATCACGCTAGATGTCAAATACAGCCGTGATGAAATTAATATATAAATCGACAACAATTTTGTTTCCTGGACCAAAAAGAAAAATAAACCCATTAACAACAAGTGCCGGAATAATATGGAATAATAGGACAGAAGAAAAGTTATGATAGTTATAAAGAGGGTGGGGAGAGGGATAGGGAGAGGCTGGTTGTTAGTTCGTCTCCTCGGAGTGGATATGGTATTGAGAGGATACATACGTCGGAGTCTTTCCGGGTCGAGGAGGGATTTTCCTAAGGGAGAGGCCGGTTGTTAGTCCGTCTCCTCTTTGTCTGGATTTCTAGTTGATTTAAATCTTTTGAGGAACTAAACAAACTGCTGAATAACATGACGGAAAAATTTAAATGAACAATAGAGGTTAAAGAATGGAATCGTTGATTACACAAAGACACAGTTATGAAGGAATACTAGCGTTAAGTTTTACTTTGCCAAAATGCCCGTATTGTCAATTACTGGAAAGACTTGCAATGTTTGCCTATGTCTTGTTTAGAATACACTGATCAAAATTGGAACGCATAATGGAAGTCTCTCGCAAGGGACCAAATTTGCTCACTTGTATCCTTATGGCTTTGTGAAAAGTGAAAACGCAGGAAAATGTTGGGAGTGTAAAGTAACGGTGTAAACAGAGTTGAGAAGCATGAGTAGAAAAATATGAAATACTCGTTTATATTTTTAAGGACACTCAAACATATCATATCCGAAAGGTGCCAAAAATAGGGCAACGTTATACTTATGTTTTATGGTTTCGGTTGTTGATTGCTCAAGTTTTAAATAAATTAAGACAACTTGCGTAATCAAAAACATGCATGAAGATATAAATTAGGGTAAATTGCAAATTTAGTCCCTAAAGTTGTACAAATGCGCAAAAAAATACACCGAGACAAAAAGTTGTGCAAAAATGACGTTAATGTTTCATTTTTTTGCAAAACAGCCACCGAGAGCTACTTTTTGCTAACGCCCATGTTAGTCAAGGGTAAATACATATGAAATGACTAATATACCCTTTCATCTTCATATACAATCCTCATTGGCTCCGCCGCCCTAACTCGTTACCACATTAACCAGACCACCTATTCAGATATAATCCTCATTGACGTATAGTTTCGGTTATATTACAACGATCGTCCTTATCTTTGCAAAATACGGTAAGAACACAATGCATTTTCATGTTTACTTCAATATTGTTCTTGGTTTTAAAGAAGGTACATTTGTTGTTAATGTTATGGATTTATAATTGTATGTGGTCCTATGGGAAATGTGACTGAAGTAGAGGTAGATACTGAAACAGAAGAAGAGAGTGGCGAGAGTGGTTAAGAGGATTTGGATTATAATCCAAATAATGATGAAGTGTTTGATGATGATGATGAGCATATACTTGAAGATGTTCCCGTAAGTAAGTATGATATGCTATGCACTAAAGACTGTAAAGATCATTCAGTCTTTATGGAACATTATGCACTGCTTAGAGAGTATGCCCAAGAGTTGGTTAATCAAAATCCAGGCACAACTGTTAGGATTGATGTACAGCTAGAACCAAATCCAGAGTCTTCAACAAGAACTTTTATAAGGGTGTAGTGTATTTGGGAGCTCTGAAACAAGGTTTCAAAGCTTGTGGCATAGAATTCTTAGGATTAGATAGATTCTTCATGTTAGGTCCTTTTCCAGGTCAATTACTAACATCTTTTGGGATTGATGCAAACAATGGGATTTATCTAGTAGCATATGTTGTAGTTGATGCACTAAATAAGACAACTTGGTGTTGGTTTTTGAAACTACTAGGAGAGGATCTTGCTATAGAAACCAACTGCAAGTTCACTTTCATTTCTTGTAGGCAAAAGGTGCACATTTCTATTCTATAATTAATCATGTGTTTTATTAAAATGAGAACATGTACAATTTTAACACCATCCATAACCTTAACTGTTCACAGAGACTGATACAAGCCATTGCTAGTGTGTTTCCAAGTGCTGAACACAGGTTATGTGTTAAGCATATTCATGAGGATATGAAGTCACATTTTAAAGGAGGTGTATACAAGGACATGCTTTGGAAGACAGCTAGAGCCACTACTGTTGTTGAATTCAACAAAGAGATGACTCATCTAAAGTATTACAATTCTGCTGCTTATGATTGGTTGATGAAGATTCCAGCTGAACAATGGAGCATATCACATTTTTCAGGTAATTCATTAACTTGCACTAGACAAAAGCATACTGATAATTGATCATATAGTAATATATAATGTGTGATTTGTTTAACAGACATAGCACAATTTAGACTACTCTTAAACAACATATGTAAGGTGTTCAATAGGCAGCTAGATGATGTCAGAGATGGAACCATCATTACTTGTCTTGAATATATCAGAGAGTACTTGATGAAGAGGATTGTGGTAGTTCAGCAATTAATAGAAAAGAATGTTGGACAACTTACTCCTACTATGAAAGCCATGTTTGATCATATAAAACAAGAAGCTACTGATTGCGTTGTTCAATGGATTGAAGGTTCTTTATATCAAGTAATTGTGCCTTACGTAGATCAGTGTGTTGTTAACATGGATAGAAAGGTGTGTTGTTGTAGGAAGTGGGAGCTGACTGGAATACCATGTAAAGATGTTGTGGCTACAATAAACCACATGAATGTAAATGGAATAGGAGTTGGTATACCTGAAGAGTGGGTTCATGCTGCTTACATACTAGAAACATGGGCACATACATACTCATTCAAGATCAACCCATGTTGTGGCAGCGACTTCTGGCTATTACTTGAGTCTAAAACAGTAATAATACCACCTATTCACAAACCTCAAGTTGACAGGCCAACAAAAAAAGGAAGAAGTCAGTTGATGAGCTTGCAAGTCAAAGTTGTTCAGTTGTTATGTACTGATCTTTGAACAATAGAAATTCTGTTAACATTCATGTCTTTTGGATTATATGTTTGAACTCTATGTGTGTCTTTAATGTCATTTGAACAATGTTATATGTTATATGTCTATCTTTGTTTAATCATGTTATGTATTGAGAAGTTAGGGATAAAACTATTACATTGAATTCAATTGAAATGAATGGTTAGAAAGAGTATTTTTAGTACAATGGGTCATAATCAAAACTGACCCAAACATTGACATTCTAAAGTCAACTGTCATATACTGCATGTTTGCTTACTTTGACATTCTAAAGTCAACTGTCATGTAGTGTATTTAATGTACTAATGTGTGTATTTGGCTTGAAATCGTGTAAATGCTCATGGATACAATCATGCCAAACACCACCTTTATCTAATGTAGTCAAAACTCAGGACTCCCTTTTAGCAATTGCATTTTAACTTTCCAAAGTCAAATAGCACATGTTAAATGGGAATTATGTATACACTCATGCCACATTTACCAATTGCATTTTGACTTTCCAAAGTCAAACTGCAAATGTTAAATGGGAGTGATGTATACACTCATGCCAAACACCCCATATCTAATAGTTTGTGCATAAGCTGCAGTCCAATGTAACAGTTCCCTAAAGGGGTGTTTGGGACAAGGAGATAAGACAACTCTACACCAAATTATCTCCTTGTTTTGGTGTATCTGAGGGCCTTGTACCTTGTGGCAGTTGAAAGGGTGAATGGATAACCTACTCATTCACATTAGGGGTGTTTGTTCAGTGGAAATGTAGTCAAAAGAGAGATATTTCTCCATGATAACCAACTAATGTTACTGTCATGTTGTATCAGCTATATGACCATGTTCATATAAGGATGCTTTGAGTATATAGTGTAAAAACTTGATTCTCAAGTTAATAAAATTCACCATTACAAAACAGATCAATAACATAAAGATCCAAAATTGAAACAAAAACATATCAGTAACATAAAGATCCAAAATTTCATTGATGATCATAGGAGTTCACAACCATCACAAATTCCAAAAACATATCTAAACCACACACTTGTTTAGAAGTTAGATCTGCTACCTTCCGCATCACCCTTTTTCTTCCTTTTCTTCAGTTCTTTTTCTTCCTTGTCCTTCTTATCCTTTAGATGCTTAAGCACAACTTCAAGATGGGAAATCCTCTTTTCCAAATCATCAAAATCTGGTAAACCAGTTTCTGTAGTCTCTTGCTTCTCCTCCCCCGTATCACCCAAAAGCGCTTCATAGTAGTAATCTTGTTTCCTCAGCCATTTCATAATCTGTTTTCTCAACTCCTTAGGTATCTTCCTATAAGAACCATACTTATCAATTGGTTCAACGCCATATCCATCAAGAACTAAATCAGTTAGATAATAGTTGCTTATACTTTTGCCCATTCCTCTTCCTCGGACCCAATGTAGATAGCCTTCCCTTTATCATTGTTTGCCATCGTCAGTGGTTTTGTTCGTTGGGATTATGTGTGTTTTGGGGGAACGTGTGTGCGGTTTGGTGCATTTAAATAAGCGGGATAGAGACGGAAATGAATAGTCCTTATGCAATCATTTCGATTGTCGTGTTACTTTGGGAGAGAAAGGTTAAGACTTAAGACGTTGCAAATATAGTCGTTTAAAAAAAGTCCCGAGGCAATCTCTTCGGTGGCCACGTGTGTTTTGGCTACAAACATAAGTTAAGACGTTACAAATTTGATCCTTGAAATAACGTTTGGCTAGTCAAAGGCGGGAAACGAGTGAAATGGCGATAATACCCTTAACTAACGGGCGTTAGCAAAAAGTAGTTCTCGGTGGCTGTTTTGCAAAAAAATGAAACATTAATGTTGTTTTTGCACAACTTTTTGTCTCGATGTATTTTTTGCGCATTTGGACAACTTTAAGGACTAAATTTGCAATTTACCCTATAAATTATAAAAATAAAGTTTTTCTTGTACTTTTTGCTTGAGTGTTGAGCACTCGCACATATAAAAAGCAGAAAGAAAATGATCGGATATGCTCGAGACTAAATCCATTGTTGTTTAAACATGTAACCATAGTAGCTTTATTAATCATATTGACATCCTCAACATCCTTGTTAGAGAATATAGAGGATATAGTTTGCTCAACTCGTTTGTAAATTTCAGGTCCATTAAGGTCTCTATTAATCTATCTTTACAGATATTTTATCAATAAAACATAGCATCAAAAAATATTTTCTATCATTCAAAATGTTATCAGAGCAAGTCTCATCCGAAAACCTCTTTGGTCAGCATGAGCCGCCACATTTACGTCACCTCATCAAACTTGTTACGCCCCAATTTTGCGTCATTTTTTTAAACAATTGATACATAATCTAAAAAAACAGTCAATTTGTCTTTTCTTTTTTATTCCAAAATATTTATGGACAACCTATGAGGTAGTATCATATTTTTTCCATTATTCACAAAGCATATGTCATAAAGGGAGCGATCTTGGTTCGCGAGTGCTTAACGGGTAAGCAATGCAATCTTCTAAATTATTTACCCTTCTCAATCATCTCCAGAAGCTCATTACCTAAGGATGCAAAAAGAGTATTAGATTAGCATAAAGCTAAGTGAGTAACACGAGTTTTACAATAAACACAAATATTTCTCACAACACATTATTTCATAAAAATCTAAAAAATATTATTATGATGCTAAAATGACATCAACATCGAGTAAACAATCTATACTGAACACATAGTGACACATAGTTGGTTCTAGACTACTCAATAACCGCTAAGGATCCAAAGCATCGTATCACCCACTCAGATTAACACGATTACCATAGCTAACAAGGTAAATAAGTTCACATATCCAACATCCACACTAATATTAAAAATAACGTTAATTACACGACAATCAAGACAATAATCAACAACCAACAGGATTTGGTTGTGCATCCTCATTTTATAAATCATCATATAGTCACCTCAAGTCCCGTTAATAACTCATATGATAGTCAACACGACTCCTCTGGATCATTTATGCAATTCAACATTCATATAGCGCATAATAATTAGCATAAACCCAATGTTAACGATAAACTTGACTTACACATGATTATGTACTATCATATACCTCTGAAGGTATATATAATACACTAGAACCATGATAGATGATATTAGGCCACCAACTTTACCAACACTAAACGAATTGAGTTTGTGGGGAACATGGATCGGTTTTGAACCGCTTTTGGCTTATTGGCATAGGCCCTTTGTCTTGCGGATCTTGGTTCGTATTTTTATTTAGCGGTTGAGTTTGTGGGGAACATGGATCAGTTTTGAACCGCTTGCGTTGATGTCATCTTTATCTTTTACTTTCGATCTTGGTCGTTGATCGAAATTGCACTTGACACGCGTCGCTTATCCGGTTGTTCTTGGAATAGATGTACTGCGGTTATAAGTACGCATTTTATCTTTTTTATTTTCCATTTTTATTTTACTCCGTCTTTTTTAAGATTTTTCCCAATTCTTCCTGCTTCTTTTTCCGTGCTTCTCTGCTTTTCTTCAGAGAGTTATAATGGTTAAATTTTGGGATGATAAATGCAGCCTTTCTCAGTGCGATTTTGACGCGGTTCTAGAGAATTGTCGTATTTCGGCCGAGGTACGGCCAGTTCTTCCAAATGATGGTGATCTTATCCGTCATCCACCTGAGGGGAAGGTGGGTGTTTACACCCGCTTGTTTGATCACGCCCAATACCGCCTGCCGTTGACAAAGTTTTTTTGTCAGTATCCTCAAATATTACAACATCCATATATCACAGCTTCATCCTCTTGGGGCGACTAGGATCTCCCATTTTGAGATCCTTTTCCGTCTCTGTGATATTGAACCGGTGGTCGTGTTGTTCCGTTATTTTTATTCAAAGGCGAAGAAGAATGTCTGGTTGACTTTTTCCAAACGTCCCGGGGAGTCATGTTATAAGAAAATGGAGGATTCTTTGAAGGATTGGCAGGGCCAATTCTTTGGGTTGATAGGTTTGCCTGTTCCTTCCTTTGTAATTTTTATTCGAAGGTTGGCGTGCCAAAGGACAAGGCCCCTACCACTAGTGAGTATAGTTTTGCAGATATTGTTACGCTTGTCGTTAACAAGACTCCATTCCTAAGGTTTCCGGAACCCTTCCTTTGCTGCGTTGGTTTGCGCCGGTACTACTTTTTGGGTGATGACATGTATCCTCTCTACGTTTATCAGGGC